>CM076574.1:910503286-910987398 GCA_034641835.2 Pinus albicaulis
AATTAGGTCAAAATACAATAAAAAATAAAAATAATAAAATAAAATAATAATAAACTATAAAAATAGCCCATGGTATTGACGCATGGTATTCGTGTGGAATGTATTTTATTTAAATGGAGAAATTAAGATAGCCTAGATCAATCTCAACTCTCGATCTACCAAGAGCTAAGAGAGATCAAATATATTGATATGAAAACTTCTTTTAGAGTGAAAAGAGAATTGATCCATCTCATAAATAATATAGATCTAAACTATTTATTTTATAAAACTATTTTTAAATGTTTATAACCATTATTCTTTTAAAATTTTAGTTAATAAAATGTATCTAAATTTTCATACATCCAAATATACATAATTTTTCTTGTTCAATATTATTTTTTTTACAACTATTTTATTATTCCAAAAATACATGGTTTTTTTTGTTATATATTATTTATGATACAAGTGTTTTATTATTCATAAGTAGTATTTCTTCATATATAAAAAATTAAATAAATAATGATTTTTTTAAATATGTGCTTTTTTTAATTTCCAAAGAAGACATGATTTATCTTGAGCAATAATGATGAATTTTAATAATTATGATTTCTTAAATAACACTAAATTTATTTCTAATTACTTAATTGTAATAGTTTGTAACTACATAACAGTTTTTTATATCTTAGCACATGATTATATTAAAATTTATGAAACAAATTAAATTTTTACAACTAGTATGTTTAAATATGTGATTTTGGAAGTGATGACGGATTCTTTATACACTTGATTAGTATTATGGAAGAACTTTGAGTATATCATTAAGCACTATGAATAGTTTATGTCGCAGTTTCATTACTTATAACAAAATTTAATATCCTTTATTGCTGATACACACCACCTAATCCATGAAAAACTCGCTATACATGAAAAACTCTAACCATGTCTCTGAAATGGTATATGCTAATCATTTCAGTTGTATGTTTATGAAAAGTTGTTTTATCATTTGTTTAGTAAGCCTTTCACATTTTATTTTTATAATAGTTTACAAGCATTGATATCAATCTAATAAATTGATATTGAAAGCCAAATGATGTTTCTGACACATCTATAGGTGTTTCCATTCATAAATTGGTTACTGATTTTGTCTCGAGATTGTTAAATAATGGTGAAATAAATACAATTCTAATCAAAGTGAACTGGAGATTTATTCAGGGCGGGCATGGAAAAATAGGCATGAAGATGCTTCTAATTTTCAATGAAGTAGTATTCCAAAGTTTCTAGCTCTATTTTAATTACATAAATGCATTGAAAACCTGTTGATAGTATTTAATTTCTAGGTATATTTTAATTACATAAATGCATTGAAAACCTTCTGATAGTATTTACTTCAATCGTTTTATTTGGACATGTTGCAAGCTGACATTTACTACTATAATAGTTTTGTATCAAATTCATATGTAACAATTTTTCCAAGAAGTTTCTTAATTATTTCTCTTCAGCTATATCTTATTAGTTTATTATGTTTTCAATCAAGAAAAGGCTTCGGAGTTTAAGAGTTGTATCTTTATGTCGATAAATCTTATCATCAGTATCTTTGAAACCTCCACAACGTGCTTCCATGGAAGGAATTTTTTCCTTCCATTCCTTCATGATGGTTCCTTCTCTACAACATCTTATTTCTCTTAGGATACTCTTTGCTATGGTATTTCCTTATGGAATTTCTTTTGCAACATGTTGTGCAATTGCTAGTTACAAGTTTAGTGGATAAAACTTAACATGTATTGTCTACCAAAACTTGCCTCAATAATGGCTTGATCGCCATACATATGTCATTATTGGTTGTGGATTTCACACTAATTTATAGTGGTCAAATATGTTTACATTTTGATAAACATTATTTTATTTCCATCATTAAAACTATTAATTTTGAAACACATTTAAATACATTTTTTTCTAAAAAAATAAATTATTATTATTATTATTGTGATAAAAGGAGTTAATATATAAATTAAACATATATACATTTGAAAAATATGTGGAATGATATTCTTATATAAGGAGATTTTCCTCCATTTTAACATGGATATTCTTAATTAAATAAACTTTGTGACAATACCATCGCTAATACCATGGCCTATCAATACCACATGCCCAAAAAATGATAACCCATTTCCTATGACACTTGTTCATATGAATTTTTTTTAATTAATTTAATTAAAAGAGAAAAAATAAATAACTACTTTGAAGACAAAATTCAACATTTATTTGTGTATACTACTAAACAATATTCTATAATATTTGATGGATGTTAAATACTTACCATCCACCTAAGAATTATTGATAATTGAATTCATATTTTGGAAGCTCAATTCAAAAATAGGCATGGCTATTAGCATAATACAAAAAATTATTATATATGTGAATGAGAATGTGTCCCTGGATAAAAAATTATAAAAGAGATTAAATTATCTTGTGAAAGTTTGATATGTAAGTATTGTATTTGAATATATTATTGTTTTTTAAATACCGAGTATGTACTTCTACATCTCTCGTAATATCTCATAATAAGATATAAAAAACCCTTATCAATGTAATTTGAGATTTTTTTTTACTTTCAATTATATATATTTTCTACAAATATTCTTCTATATAATTTATATTAAAAATAATATTTCTTATATTTTTTTATTATTAATTATATCGTAAGGCATTCCCTCTAAGAAGAACTGCCTCCATGCTAGCTATGCAATCATCGTGTATCGTTTTTTTGGGTGTTAATCAATAGAAATAGATTGGGTCATCAAATTCATTCCACCGGTATTATTCAGTTAAAAAAAATTTCATTCACTTTGGGATAGTGGAAACATTTACATTCATTTTGGGATAATGTAAAAAGTGGTAGAAAAAAGACCCGTGACATAACGGTCGATCTTATTAGGTGATCGCTCTAATCCCAAACCCACATTTGTGATCTCAACTTCACGAATATATAGAATGGTGCTTGAAGAATCTCTTATAATGCATATGGTACACCTACAAGCACCAAGTGGCCAAGCTCATCAAAAAAATCACTTCCAATATTTGAACCCTCGACCTCACTCTCACTCGACACTACATTCAGCAGTTTCTCTTAACCATGACTTGTAAATGGAGTGTAATTGATCATATCCTCCTAGTTATGTCGTAAGGAGTTTCCTCTCAGAACCCGGACATGGAACATGGTTCTCCTTCCTGTCACATCACATTCCTGTAGTGTCCCAAGTGTTTAGCATACCTACAACTTATAGCAACCCACCTAATTGGCTCTGCTATTCTCATTGCATGAATTGAATATGTAGGTGAGGGTTATGCTTCAATCCATTGAGTTTTTGTTTCAATTTCACAGTAGATAGGCTTCCTTTCTATTTAAAAAAATGTACTCAACCCCTTCTTATTTTATTTTCAATGTTTATTTTTCATTCAAGTTCTACGTAGTTGATTTTTTTTTTCTTATGTGGAAAGAACCAACAACCCTATCTCCTACTTTAATAGTTAGAGTTATTGTCTTTTATTACTATAGGTATATGGAAAATATTTTCAGTGACTTTTCAAACCCCTTCGAAAGGTATGACCCTGTTTACGATACCCTGCACAAGTTTTATTGATATTGTCTATCTGTTAAATTAATTTTTCTTTGGTCGTGGTGGTTTTGTAGGTATTATGCTGGACCTTTTCTAGTAATAGGGTTTCCTCACTTGAACTGGTATACATTACTTCGCTTGCCAACAAAAACAAATTCCTGAGAAATTGGGGGGTCCATATTTTGCTAGAAAATAATCTTACATTACAGTGGTTGACGAAACCAATTTCACCTGGTAGTTTGAGAGAGTTCCACCTAAAACAATATTCCAAGGTAATGACCAATTGCACCTATGAAGATAGAGGTCCATGTCAGAGGAATATAGGCATGGGGATCATCAAGACCATCTAACCAATAATTATTTGTGTAATCACTAAGAACCACCCTAGAGGTTTCATAATGGATAGATAAATAATCACTATTTGTATCCAATAAATGTTGGTTTCCATGCAATTAAAAATGAGTGATTGGAAAATTGGTTATAACCATCATTGAATCATTAGAGAGAGAAATCCCTTAAATGCGACCTTATATTCAATCACCCTTGAGAAAATACCATGACGCAATTTTTTTCAACCTTACGTAATTGAAAAATGAATAAGTATACATGGGGTTAGATAAATATTCAGAGAAATAAAATTTAGGGCACTAGATAAAAGAGTTTTCACCATCCCAACATATCTCTCACCAAAACCTAGACAAGTCAACATGTGAATAATGAAAGACTAGTTAATTTGGTCTTAGGATTTATCAATTCAGTAATAGGTTTGATCAAAGTCAGTCTTTAGGAATAGATATTGCTCATATATTTTCCAATAGGTTTGGTAAAATTTTTATCTAAAATGGACTAAAAAATTCTGTTTGAGCTAACTCTTGATTATTTGTTGAAAAATTATGCATAATTGAGATGGCATAAAATATAAAATTGAAGCCATTTAGCAATTAAAATATGCCAAATAAAGAGTATATGTTAAAGAAAATAACAATAGATGAGAAGCTTAATCACTAGAAGAAAAAAGTTTTTGGATAGAGGTGGAAGATTTATTCAGATATTTCTCTCTTCTCATCAACAATCAAGAGGCATTTCTAATTCTATGAAAGAAAACAACTTAGAAGAAAATTTTATATTTGGGGGATTTGAGTGACAAATTTGTGTCTGTGGTTCGATTAGAAAATGGTAAACCCTTCCCAATGTTTTACATTTGTTGGAAAATGTGTCTTTCTTGAGAATATAATTTTTGTAACTTATTTGGAAACATAGGGGACTATATGAATGGATTGGAGATAAAACTATAATAACATAGTTTTTTTTTCTAAGAATAACATACAACTTTATATAGAATGAAGGCATACAAATCATGTGTGATATAAATTGTAGATCATAGATGCATCAAAAGGTTTTAAGTTGTATGCAAAACAAGAACTTGGTTTAAATCCCGAGTATTAGGCTAGATGATATCAACTAAAGTTTGGCCATCAAATATTGACTTGATAAATTGTGATTAGCGACTGAGAGTTGTGTAATATGAGAGAGAAGTAGGGAATATAAACACATATTTTGGAGTTTTAGAGTGGTTATGTGGATCATTCCATTTAATATTTAATTCTAAAAAACTACAATGTACAAAGTAGATGATTTTTATAAAGAATGCATGGGAACAAATGTAGATTCTTTGGGATTGGTGTATAGTTTGAATGTTAATTCAATATCTCTGGAAAATATGTGTTTTAGGTATTAAATTTTTGCCTCATAATCGCGCCTCCAATAGAGAGTGGAAACTGAGATAAACCACGTAAACTCCTCTATCAAGGCTACCATGTATATTATACTGGCATTTATTTATATTAGTTTCTGAAGAAATAATCCTTGATGGGTTAGCTCTAGAACCAACTGTACCTTAGGTTGAGTGGTTCCGATTAGGGAAAAAACAATTGTATAGTTGGATTTCTTTTCTTGTTTGGAGCAATCTTCACAACGAAAAATGGTTGTGGAGCCACTAGAGAAAAGCCACTTTTGTCTTGTCGAGTAATCAAATCATAATAATTATGATTCAAAAAATCAAAGTGTGATATCGTTCAAGAAAATTGATTTTAGAAGAGGAAGTGTTTGTTGTCATAAAAGGTTGATGATAAAATCATGGGACAAAATAATGCTCCCTAAAATGACTCAAATTTTTTATGCGAAAATTCAGAATGGAAACTAACTATGTGTGTGTGTGTGTGTGTGTGTGTGTGTGTTTTTGGCCTCCCGAAGTTATGGAAGAAAAATATTGCTGAGAAATATGTGTTAGTCAGAAAATATACCATTGGATTTTCCTTTTTAGAATTCCTCTATCTAGATTTGTAAGTGATAATACTAGGAATTGTGAAACAAGTTTGCAATAGATGTTGTGAAGGGAACCATTGACCATATTTTTTTTTATATGAATGGAAAGGATTATTAAAACTTCTTAGACAACCTGATATACTTAATTGGGATACATCAATATTAATATTCATTATAATGGATATTTCTTTCATAACTATATCAATTTTGTAAACTCTAGAGGCAAACAAGGATGGAATCACACAGTTTATTTCATTAGATATTTTTTAATAATTCAATATGGATAGAAAAAAGGTTATTGAAATTGGATCCATTTATACGTATGGAAATATTCCATAAAAAAAATTGTTACTAAAAGGAGAGGGATAATATCTCACGATATTACTTCTATCATCTTAATGTTTTCATTTATATAGTTTTGTTACACAGTAATTTGTCACCGTCCCTACCATTCCCCGTCCTTCTTTACCATAGGGATACAGATCTCTGGGTCAGATCATTTCCGCTGTAGCTTCTATGGGAATATCATCTCCTGCTTCGAGGCCAGCTGCTACTACACTCGGGGTGTCTCCTCAGACGCCCGTCACTTCTGTTCCTATGCGGCCCACTGTCTGTGTGGCCGCCTCTTCTCCTGTTGTCTCAGCATCTGCTACTAGGGCTAGGCCAACTCCTGAAGATGTTTATCTAGTGACTGCTATACTGGAGAACATCTCTCCGGAGGAGTATCGGTTGTCTCTGCAACAACCGAACCCCGAGATTGGACCATCCTCCCAAGATCCCTACCGATCTTATTTTTCGCACTATGCACAAGATGGTACTCCCGTGTATGCTTTTCCAGGTCAGTATGATGAGCACGGGGACATTTTGCGTCTACCCGCTCCTAAGGCTTTCCTCCATGCTCAAGGTTTACCTCATCACCAGGCTTATAACCCCCAAGGGCAAGATTTCCAAGGCCAACCTTCGGGCCAACAAGGGCCATCGTACAGTCCGCAAGGATAGTATTAAAGTGCTTCCATTCAACCTGTCCAGCCTCAGCCGGGGTACCAATCGGGACCGGTCTATGGTCCTGGGGGGAAAATCCAGCCTTCTTTACCCATGCAACCACAGCATCCTGTTGTTTCTAATGTTGCATATCAGCTAGGACCATCCTATGGTTCTGCTTCAGGTCAAACCAGTTTCCAGCAAGCACCTAGTCCTGTTCCACCACCAGGCCAACCGGCTCATCCGGTACAACCCGGTGTCCCGCCTCCAGGCCAACCTACGATCCAAGAGAACTGTCTACGATGCCTGTGTCAACCTCGTACAACCGGCGCCGCTGTCATCCGGTCAACTCCGGTCATTCAGTCAGCCTGGCCTGGGCCAACTCGTTCACTGTGCCGCCTTTCCTACGTGTCAACTCGTTTACTCGCGCTGTCATTCCATCAACCTGCACAACAGCCTCCTGTTTGTCTAATGTTGCAATGGACCAATACCAAGGGCTTTACGTATCAAAGTTCTGAGGGTTCCACTTTCTGCCTCGCCTTATCCGGGGTGGTGGCTATTATCCTCATGGTCAGTCTCAACTGAACTATAACCACCCCAGAGGCTCTCAGTATTATCCTCCTCCACCCGGTTTTACCTACACTCAGCAGCCAAATCCAAACGCTGCTTATACGGGGCCGACACATAATCAGGGTCCGTACCCTAGTTATCAAGCCCCACACTATGGTTACCAGCATCCAAATCAGTCTGGTTATACGACCTATGCCCCCTACGGTCAGAATCCTGCGGGACAGAACCCGTGGGGGCAAGGATATTCACAACCATCGTGGAGTATGGGTACCGGACCTCATCCTGGGCCTGGCATGGCAGTTAATCCTCCATTGCCGTTCCTGGCTACCTTGGAGCTGCCGGATGTTTCAAAGTTGACCAATGATCTGATTTTACATAATCCGTATTGGCCTCCGGTTCCCACCAAGATACCAGGTGATTGCCCCAAGTTCGAGGGAAAAGCTAGAGAGGACCCCCAAGCGCATGTGATGACGTATCACCTTTGGTGTTCGTCTAACTCTTGGATTGATGATTCAATCCGTTTGCGCCTCTTCTAGCGTACTTTAACTGGAGCTTCTGCTAAGTGGTACATAGAGTTACCCCGTGGCATTTTCCAAGATTTCAATTCTTTAGCCATGGCTTTCCTCATGCATTTTCAGTTACCGGTTCAGTATGAAGCCGGGAAACACATCCTGACTTCCCTGAAGCAGGACAAAGCCACTCACATCTCAGATCACATTCATGAGTGGCGGCACCGTCGTAGACTGATCAAGTTTCACATACCTGATCATATATTGACTCACTGGTTCACCACCTCCTTTGTGAGTAAAATCGCTCAGGATATTGCGATGGGAGCGTGCGTGACAGAGGAACAAGCCATCGCACGTGCCCAATACCTGGATCTTGTCTATTCTTAATCCGGCACGTTTTATGGCATCATGACTGATGCTCCACGGCCCGGAACCTCTAAGGCTCCGCCTACCCCTACGGTGGATGGTGTCATTGGTTCTGTCTCTCAGAATTCGAAGAAATCTTCGAATGGGAAGTAGAAGGCTAATTCTTCCAACAATACTTCTGCTAATCCTGCCTCATCCGATTCTGCAAAAACCGCGGAGGTGAATGCCCTTCAGGCCAATCCTGTGGACAAATCCTCCAAGGGGAAGAAGAAGGGCAGAGGAAAATCTAAATCTGATGCCCCGAAACCAGAATCTAAATCTCGTACTGAGGATGGATCCCAGCGTAAACCGAAGTACCCTTGCCTCATTTGTGAATGGGACAATTATACTAAGGACTGTCCACGACGATCCGAGGTTAGTCAACTTCTTAAGGGCCCTAAAGGGACTCTGGTTGTTTTAAAAGAGCCATTTCCATCTTAGCAGATCCAGATGGTCGAACAACCATCACCATCTGCACCGTTTGGGTCTCAGGTTTTCATGGTGAAGAGTGTTGCACCTATCTCTGTCGCTACGCGGTCGAAGGATTAAAACGAATCGCAGCAGGCACCCGGGAAGGCAGTTGCGGATGGGAGGCCTCCCCCACCTGTCTCTGGTCCATTGGAAATCGAGAAGCCTACTCTCGAACCCGTTGTGAAGCCACCTCCTAAAGGTGTCCTTCGAAGATCTTCTTATAATCCAAATGCTCGTGCCGCTCAACATTACATCATTGTTGAGGATTTGGCACAGGCGCCTTCTGCCATGTCTGCGCTAGAAGTTCTTCAAAGTTGTCCTTCGTAACGGAAGGCTTTACTGTCTGCAATCGGGGGCATTGATCCCGCCGACTCGAGTCTTCTCACCTTCGATTTGGAGAATTTCACTCCCCAGCTTCCACATCAAATCGCTCTAGTTATTCAAGTCGGGATTAACGGTCTGAACATTCATAGGGCCGTCGTGGATGACGGTGCATCTACCTACATTATGTCCTCTGCTTGCTGGAAGGCCATCAGCTCTCCATCCCTGTCGTCATCTCCCAATGCCCTTGAGGCATTTGATGGTCGGGAATCTAAACCCCTGGGCGTTCTCGAGAGTCTAGCGATCACATTACAGGTAAAAACTATCAACGTAGAAGTGGAAGTGGTTGACGCTAAACTCAACTACAATATACTTCTTGGTCGCAGCTGGACCCATGCCACGCTCTGCGTTCCATCCACCGTCTTTCGATTCATTAAGTTCCCTCACTAGGGCAATATTTTCACGGTGGATCAGTTTTCATTTTTCACCTCTTCCTCTGAGAACAACGTGCCATACGTGGATCAAATTCTGAATCCCCCGGATAGTGTAGGACCTGGTCTCTTCAAAGACCCAGTCCTCATGGGTATCTTTCCCACACCACCACCACACACCGCTCAAGTCAACATGATGTCCAGGTCCGATGACCCCTAGCTTATTCCTACGCCTGAGCTGGTGTATGAGTTTGGAGAATCAATGGCTTTAATGCCAGTAGAGATCAACTACTGTGAGATTGTTGCTGCATCTGATCCTCCGCCTCCTCTGCATGCTCCTTTGAGCATGGATCTCGACGTCTACTCTCAATCCCCTTGGCTTGGTCAGGCTAATTCACCTGATCCTCTCAGAGAGACTTTTCCTTCCGATGAGGCTATCACTGAAACTATGTCTCTTGAGGAGCTGCCTTGGGGCGATGGACATCATCGCTCCTTTTTTATGCCTAGCTTGGGGGCAATGACTTATTTTCTAGAGCGTTATGCTACTCAGGTTCCTACCCCTCCTCTTCAAACGCCCATCTTGACGCACGAGGTTTTTTCGGAGGGTAACCTGGGTAACATTACTCAAACTGTTCCAATCAACATCTCCGTTAAATCAGGGATCATTGAGAATATTCACGTGGGTGTGACTTGTTCTCCCGATGAGATTCAAGACTATACTGAGCTTTTCAAAGAATTCAGAGATGTTTTCGCGTTTAGACTCAAGAATATAGAGCTTTTCAAAGAATTTTATTCAATCTAAACATGAAAAGATTGCCGAGGCCCTTGTCGTTTCGATCTCGTTAAAATGGACACGAAACGACATCTACCCAGTATACGTTTACCCCTTTTTCGGGCTGGGATGGATTATTTACGAAAAAGGAATACCCTAGCCTATCGCGACTAGGAGGTTTTCTCGGATATTGTTTTCTACCTTTTCGGGTCCGAGGAACTATCTACGAAAAGGGACCACTGGAGTTTACTTTTCTGTTGTCTTTTCAAACTCTCTAAACATGAAAAGACGCCGAGTTCTTCCTTTGTCAGACTCGTTAAACTCTGATGACATTGGATTCAGTCGAAATGACGTTCTCCGAGTTTCTCCTTCCTAGGGCTCGTTAAATGTACTAGGATGGATTCGCCCGAAGGGTGGACTTATATTACAAGCATATGCTATCCCCTTCAAGCTTGTTATAAAAAATAATTGGGGTACTCGCCAGAAATGGTGGGGGAAAATGGAACCAGTATCATTGTCGTGTCGGCAGTATGTCGCTCTTGAACATGGCACTTGTCTGCATTCGTGTCGGGTTGGGGACATCTCATCTCGTTTTTTCACTTTGCCTCCATGGGTTTGGATAATCCCTTTTGACCTCTCATCTACTCATTGCCTCGTCACCATGACCTCTGATCCGTTGATGTCAAATACTGCCAAGTCCACTGTCGTGCCGTTTATATGTTCAAGAGAAGTTGGCCTCTGCAAATATCAACCTTCCTCTAATTCTCATACGATCCTGATTCACAACAAAACATCATGTTCCTTTGTCTCGTGTCGATGATGTGGGAAACATTATGGACCACCTTCGATCAAGGTCACTTCCTTTCGACTTCAGCTCATTATCCAGGAAGTTGATCGAGAGACTCCTTTATGGTACCTTGGAGCCTGCATGCCTCAATGGCAGGTTCGTCGCATTCGACGTGAGGTTTTCATCATTGGCCTCCGATCGAGTGATTCTGCGGGTGTTCGACGCCAACTCATTGATTCACACGCCATAGATTGTACCTGTAGTACCTTGAGGACCATTGTCATTATTGGTGGTTTCTCTCGCGTCTGTTAATAGCTTTCATCATTGGCTGGTAATCGGACGATGTTCCTGCATGTTCGACTTCAGCTCACATATTCACATGCTTGAACTTGTACTTTGTTTGGGTCGAGATGGAGTGCAAGACCCTGGATTGTGTCTGTTGTAATCCAGGCTGCGATTGTGGATTATTATCATTATGTATATGGCTCACTGATTGGATGGCTGCGACCATACCTGAGTCTATTTATTTGATCCTCGCTGGATGGCTGTGCCCATACCCTGGATCCAGATTATAGCATACTCTGTTTCGGATGGCTGCGCCCATACTGCATATACATCATGTACTTCAGATATCAGTTGTATTTTTCTGTGCAAGTTTTCCGGCGGCGGGGCTTCAGTTGAACATGTTCTCGTAAAGCATTGCACCCCTCTCTCTCTCGGGCCTCATACTTTAGGGGGCATCTGTTACACAGTAATTTTTCACCGTCCCTACCATTCCCCGTCCCGCACAATGGAGGACCCATTTTGTGACCTGTGAACATTGTCATGCCTTGAAAACATCATCAAAGCATTCCTCTAAGCATGAGCTTCAATTGCCCTAAAGACATCTCCTTGCAAAAAATCATGAAAACATCTCCTTTTGCATTGGCGCGGGCAGACAGTTCATCACTCACGCCAATGGGGAAAATCCTGCAAAGAGGCCGTGCCAACTGGAGCTCTGTCCCAGAGCAGTAGTCACGCCAGCCAATTTAAGGAGTGTTTTTTAAATAAAGATGGTGGAAGTTGTGTTTCAACAAACTCAGAAACCATTGCCTATCTTGAGTTGGGAGGTTTGGCTGCGGGAGTTCTATGGAAGGGAAGTGGTTTTGCCACCTCCCATGGAACCTTCCTTGCTGATAGGGCCAATCCCACAATAATAGGGATCCCAACTCCCTCCTTCCCCATCTATAAAAGCCTGCTCAATTCCATGGCAAGCTAGTCTTGAAGTTCCTAAGCTTTGAATCTCCAAATTCCCAAGAGCCTTTGTGCTGTAAGAGCCCTCTTTCTTCCCTTAAGGCCAACTCAAGTAAGGAGACTATCGTCGAGAGACTCTGGAGAGGTTTGCCCTTTCCCTGGCGAGCTTTGCGAGACGTGAACGACTGGAGACCCATCCGAAGGAGACCACGATGTCAGAACATTGGTTGTAATCTCTTTCGATTGTTATTTAATGAATGATTATGATTATGGTTCCACTCTGTTTTCAATTATGTTAATATGAGTAGTATCCTTTCTGACTGATATTTAGTTGCGTATGCTGGATTTTATGCTCGTATCTGTTTGTTTCTTGCATGTGCAGGTATCCATCCACGGAGATCGTGGAGGATCGTGATCTGCCGAGGCTGAGGAACGGGAAAGCTCTCTTCTTCAGATTGTAGCATTGGATTCTAGGTAGGCCTCCATCTTTGGTCTTCTCATTCGTAACTAGGAACTTGCGTCGTAACATTTCGTGATTTTTGCTAGACCCCTGCTGGGCTAGTAGGGATCGCCTCTGTCCACAGAGGGGATTTAGCTCCTCAACAAGTTTGCATAAGAAGATATTTTATAAGTGGTGCTATAGAATTTTTCATAAGTAAATCATGGAGTGGAATTTCTATTTGACACATTACTTCTGATCTATATCATTTTTCATCACTTTGATTTGAAATAAAGTGCACTTAAGTGCTTCATTGGATGACTTTCCAAAAGCTATGAATCATATTGAAAAAATTCAACATAGATTTCAATGTAATCCCGAAGATAATGTGGTTTGGAGGTGAGTGCGATGGATACCTTATCTTTGGAAAAGGTTATCTTTATTTGTTACATATGGTATATGACACTATTCTGCTTTCAAAATTCATTTAATATAATACATTACCACAATGTGTTGACTCTTAGAAGCCTTATTGAATGAGTTGTTAGATCTATAGGAAACAAAGCGAGTCTCTAATACGTAAACATATATATGTAGAGATGAAGTATGATTGTAAAGAAAAAGTGTCCTCATTTCAGGTCAATGGATTCGCTTAAATAGATTTTTACCCTGTTAAGTTCCCTGCACATGGAAATCATCACACTAGTGAAGATACTACAACTTTGAGTTGGCGTTAGATGGATTGATGCCTAAATGGATGACAGCTCAAATTTATGGGATGTGTGTCATGTACTAAAATGTGTTACATGCTTGGATCAATGCTAGAATGTTGTAGAGAATGTTTCCATGACACTAAATTCCAATAGCATCCCAACAAGTAAAAAATGCAGGCAGGTGATGAGGAGAATATTAGGGTATTAGAGGGAGGCCCTTATCTTGGAAGAAAAAAAAATGGTATTCATAGAAACCAAGATTCAAACAAATGGGAATTTAATTTTTAAATTTGATGATAATTCAATTGAGGCCAATTTTCACAATTATAATGGGTTCAATGGATTTAGTGGGGTCATGGGTGCAATGAATAATACGAACTCATTGTTTCTTATATTGTTTCTTTGGGAATTGGTGTATAGTTTCAATGATAATTCAATTTATTTGGAAAATATGAGTTTTAGGTCTTCCTTTTTTTCCTCATTGTCTCACCTACAACAAAGAGTGGATGCTAAGATAAATTGAGTAAAGACCTCTATGAAGAGTACCATGTATATAAGACCCACATTTTTTTTATATGAGTTTGGAAAGACACAATCCATGATGGGTGAGTTTTGGACCTAGTTGGAACTTAGGTATAGGGGTTCCGAGGATGGAAACAATAGTTTTCAATACTAGGAGAGCCTCTTTAACAAAATTGAACAATTGGAGCACTTTTCTTGTTTGGAATGGTCTTCAAAAGGAAAAATGGTTCTCGAGCTACTACAACAAACCCACTTTTATCTTGTCCAGTAATCAGATCATAATGAGTACGTTTCAAAAAATCATAGTGTGATAGTGTTCAAGTGCATTGATTTTAGAAGGAGAAGTGTTTTTTGTGGTAAGAGGTTGATGATATAATTATGGGACAAAAATTATATACTGCCTAAAATGACTCAAAGTTTTGATGCAAAAAGTCAGAATGGAAACTGACTATAAATATGTTTTTCCTCCTAACGTTTAGGAAGAAAAATATTTGTAGATAAATATGTGCCAATAGAAAAATATACCATTGGATTTACCTGTTTAGCACTCCTATTTCTTGATTCGTAACTTTTAATACTAGAAATTGTGAAAACTTTTGGGCAATAGATATTGTGAAGGGAATCGTTGACCATATTTGTCTTATTTACATTATTTGAAAGGCTTATTAAAACTACTTAGACAATCTTGGTGTAAAGTTATTCAACTAAAGAAGGTGAAACCCTTGGCCAAGAGTAGATTTATATTGAGGGCTATATATGCGGTGAAGGAAACAATTATATTCATTTCCAATATTCTTCTATTTGTCTTCGCAAGTTCTTCTAATCTGGTGGTGGACTTAAGGATTCTTGATCACTTTTTTTCTCATTATCATTTACGATGTTACAACAAGACGTGAATAAAGAAATCAAGGGTTCTTTTTCCATGTTACATATTATATTTATGATAGAGTTGGAGAGTTTGAACGTAGTAGTTCAAAATATTCCCATAATGATTCATATGTTATCCCTAGAAATACTAGGAGGAAAAGACAAGCAATTCAGGAATTACAGAAAAGTGAATATTTTATTTCCCAGGGTTTATATCTTCTGACACAATAGATCAATGCATTTTTGTAGATTATTCCTAAAGGAATAAATGTGTTTCTTGATAGACTTAGATATTTTGGACAAAACGACATGAAAATCGAATATGAACTCTATAAAAAGGGAAAAATGGGAGTTGATCAGATACATAATTTGTATTTCCATGTAATTTGTTTTGTTGGATGGGTTTCCATCTGCTCCCATAAGTTACCAATGCATTGAAGTGTGTTATGCTCAAGGCTTACTACTGTTTTTTCATATGGATGAGCTTCTCACCATATGTATTTGTATATATTGATGGAAATATATATATGATGTTTGAATTCTAAAATATATACATAATATATTAGAATTACATGACGGCCCTAAAGATTACATTATATAAAAATGAGTGAAACATATTCTTACTAAAACTATATAGCATAAAAACCCTTAATTTACTCGATAACCTACAGAAAAACTACAACAACATTGTACATGTGCAATGAAAACATCTCATGCATTTTATACTATTACAAAAGACCCAAAATTGTTGATTAAATTCCCACAAATATTCAACTACATTTTCTCCATGTCTGCCACCTACTTAATCATGTATTTTTCAACTAAGAGCTAGTAGATTGAACCTGTTTTGTAAAACTCCTACTTGATTCTTCGTAATTATTTTGTCAATGCATCTACCATAATTTGTGTTGTACAATACACCATATATACTTTTTCCTTATAAATTGATTTACATATCAAGTGTTACTGTATTCCAATATACTTAACACTCCCATGATACTTTGAATGTTTTTTAATGGTTATACATCTCTTGTTGCAACTCTATAATATTGTTGGTTGGGATTGAATGACCCCCATTTATTGCAATAATATCCTCCACCATTTGAATTCATTTGCATTTTCACATCTTGATATGTACTACACTTCTAAAGTGGAAATAGAAATTGTCGATTTCTTTTTTTCTTCCCCACTAAATTGTTCCTCCATTAAGGATATATAGTACCCTATAACTTATATGTTGTTATCAATGTCCCATGTTCACTCTAAATCACAATAACGACTTGTGGATATTATTTTTAATTCCCACATAATGTAGTTTGTTTCTTAATGTTCTTTAAATATAGTTCAAAATCCTTTTGGTTGCTACAGAATGTTGTGGTCGAGGATGGATGGAAAATGGGCTCACAATGCTTACAAATAGTGAAATACAATTTCCTCTAGAATCCTTGGCATACATTACGCTCCCAACAACATTGTGATATGGAGTTATACTCATATGATTTTTCTTGTTCTTATGTATGAAATCATATTTCCAACAAAAAATTTTTTATATGCTTCGAATCATTGATTTGCAATTTCCCATCCCAAATTTATGATAATGTTCCTAATGTACCTATTTTTATTAATATGTAATATGTTTTTCTTTTTGTATCTTAATCACGATATCATAATGATAGTATCATCAACATATAAACTTAAAATTGTCAAGAATATGCTTGATGTAGCTATTCAAATATGCATTGCAGTTGACGTATCCTTGATTTCTGGGAAAACCATAAATATTCTCATACCATGCTCTTTAGCACCATTACAGTCCATAACATGTCTTCTGAAATTTTCATCCCTAAATTTTTCATTAAAAATACATCTAAAACCGTTAATATTACAAGAAGATTAAAGGTTGCTACAATGACAAGTGAAAGAAAGCATTCAAGGGTGGAGCATACCTCTCGGGTTCAAACCTATGTCAACATGGTGACAACCACTACAGGTGTCTACTAGACCGCGGGCCATAATGGACATACATACACATATATAGTAATAAGACAAAAGATTCTATTTTTATTGACCGCAACAAAAATATTACAAATGATCTCCTGATATTTGTATATATTAGGATGTAGTAAAACTTGTTGCATATGATGAAAATGTGGAAGCCTTTTCTTAGGAAACGATGATATGTATCTATCACATATGGTAGAAATCACTCTGGTGCTTTAAAAATTCATTTAATCTAATACACTACCACAATGTGTTAACTCTAAGAATCCTCAGTGAAGTTTATGTTAGATATATAGGGAACAAAATGAGCCTCTAATACTTAGAAATCATATATGTAGAGTTGAATTATTATTGGAATGAGAGAGTGTCATAGTATGCGAGAAAAATTTAAACATTTTTGTGTAAGGTAACAAGATTTCCCGGCAATCCATAACGACATATTATACTATATGTATTTTCAAGAGAATTTATATTAACGTACCCAAATTTTGCAGAGCCTAAAACTCTTCCAATGATTTCATGGCTTCTAGAGTGTGTCTAACAAGCCCTATAATAAGTAAAGAAACCAATCCCCTGCATCTCTAGCTCTTCACGAAGCCACTTGGTGAAGCGAAAAAGAGAATTTTCTCCATGCATTCCATTGTACACATCACATCTCCTAAGCCTTGTAGAGGATGGAAAAGCAGCTGAGGTCCTAGTAAATGAAATATTATTTGACGGGTTTCTTTCTTTCAATATATTTTTATGAACTATAACGTTATTTAGGTTTATGGGGTACCTATCATTATGTGATATTGGATTTCTTTGTGTATTATTTGATGAAGACTCTTTTTTTAGCGACCCAAAATTTTGAGTATCATCTAACTACTTTAATATGATTAATTAAGGGCCATAGGCCGAACTTTGTATGTCGAAAATGTTGTTTAATAATGAATTTTAAGGCAGAGTTGAAATGGATTTTTGTGAAAATTTGTTCCTTCTGATATTCAAGCGATGGGAGTCACTGTTGGAGGAACTTTGCATATAAGATTTGTTGTACTCAATTAACAAAGTGGCCTGAAATTCATCATTGTTTGAAGAGAGAGGAGGAGATTTTCGAGAACCAAATGGGCAGTGAGAGGCTGAAAAAAAAAGTTGATGAAGATTAATATGAATAAATATTAGTGTAATTATTATTTTTTGTTCTAAATCTGGCACTCTCTAGCTGAAGCAACTCAATCATTCTCCTAGCCATAATACCTTATTTTTCCTTGTTTTTTCTCTCCACGGAAGCACTTTGAATTCTAATAACAATGTCAGAAAAATATTTCTAAACCAAAGTTGTGTATAGTTTATTCCCTGCATTTTAATTTTCACCACATAATTACACATAAAAATATAAGATAAACGAGAAGATGCCTCTTCAACTACTTTCCTAGCATCAACAGAGAAATCTTGTTGATTATATTTTACTCTACTACTCTTTGCTATGCTACTGCCTTATGCTGTTTCCTTTTCCAAATCCTGTGCAATTGCGAGTATAAAATTATATATAAAATGATAGGGATTAATTTCATCTTGAACAATGAACAATAATAGAAGTAAAAAATTCACTCATGTTGAGTTATAGAAAGTAGATTCATGAGAAGTTTTTACCCTTAATTAATCTCCACTTATACATAAGTTCTTATAAATTTTATTTATAGAAAATTTTGAAATAATTTATTATTATTAATATTTTTTTCAAATGTTATATGTGAATTATATGTTAAGTATAAGAGGAATTCGGATTTGAAAAATCATGCATTTAGAATGTAGATGAATATTCAATAAAAAAACATATAATTTATTTTTAAATTGGTATTTTTTTGGAAAATATTATCAATTATTATGTCTGTGACAATTTTTTAATCAAACGGACGAATAAATTTTTTAACAATGTCCAAAAGAAGAAAATAGAAAACATTTAGCCTCTAAAAATTTCCTTAAATTACACATTTCCGATAAACTACACAATAACAAGTTAAATAAAATAAAATTAATGATATACTTATCAATTATAACATAATTAATGATATAATAGGCTTTTTTTTTTATTTGAATTTGGCTTCCATAATTTTCACTTTAATGGATGGTAGGGATTTAATTTCGATAGAATATTCTAGAATATTCATAGTAATATACACCAATCAAAGGTTGAGATTTATATCCAAAGTAGTTATCGACATTTTTGCATTTAATTAAATTAATTAACTATAAATAAAAAAGCATATGAACAAGTATCATATTAAGTTATTCATATTGTTTTGGGCTTTTGGTATTGTAACAAAGCCCATTTACAAATTCTGAATTTCCATGGTAATGTGGGATAAATATCCATGGTTAATAACATTGTTCCATGTTTTTAAATGCATAAATGTTCAACTTATATATTGTTCTTTCTGTAATAATAATAATAATTTTTAATTGATTTTAGCTTGGGTGATTGGGTGGAATAGTTGTTATCTTCCCCCCTCATGTTCAAGTATGTAAGTTGACATAAGTTCACATGTTACGCTCTAGAATAGAGAAATTTTTTGACACTCTTAAGTGACTATATACTGAGGTTTGTCTTAGTACCATGAATAGTCTCTTTTTCCTTCGATTTATCCTAGTGCCACCAACAGTGTCTCTTGCCTTTGCATTCTAGCTGATAGGGAGGATAACTTTCTAGAAATTTCCTAATAACAACAATAGCCTTTTTTGCATTCTAGCTGATAGGGAGGCTCACTTTCTAGAAAATTTATAGTGATGGTTATTGAGTGCAACAATAGTCTCTCTTTCCTTCGAGATGATAGGGAGGTTGTCTTTCTTCCCCAAGTGATACACAATGCCTAAAAGATAACAATGATAAAGTTATAATTTAGTTATTTAAAAAAAAATTAGTTTTAGAAACATGAAATGTATCATTTAGTAAGTATTTTAATGTTTATTAGTTTTGACAATCCATTTAATATATAGAGCTAGGCTAATTAGTTAATAATAAAAATTAATTAAAAAACATCTTCCAACGTTTTTATATATTAAATACATTTTTCAAAACAATCTCTACTTTTTCATAATGTTATTTATTGAAGTTAAATTATGTAATATATATGGAAATATGATTGATGTTATAAATAGGTATTTCGAATTAGATATTATAATAATTTAATTTTTTTTAATCTAAAACTGTATTATAATAATATATTTTTAATCAAAATATATAAAAAGTTATATTTAAATTTAAAATAATTTTATTAAAAAACCACCCCACACATATATAATAATGTTTTACATCATAAAAAAAATAGTTAGTATTATATTGTCTTAATATAGTATTAAATATATTTGAAAAATATTAAACAATTACATCCAATGGTGGAAAGTGAGAAATATTTTATCTTTGGGCAAGGTTAAATTGTTAAAAGAGCATATCCTTAATGTAATGGGGGCACTTTGAGGTAGTTCTGGAACCTATGGTTGCATGCAAAGAGATAAGTAACATGATGAATATTACTAAATGCAAAGCGATAAGTAACATAATAAGTAATGTGATGAAGATTCGTAATTGATATGATGATATGTCATTTTAGAGGTTAGGAAGAAGAATTACTATCCTCCCTAGGTTCAATTTTCCTAAGAAACGGGTTTATTGTGGATTGATGCATATTAGAATTTAATATCCATTTAATATATATGGTTGTTCTAATTAGTTAATAATAAAATTAATTAAAAATCATCTTCCAACATCTTCATATATTAAACTCACTTTTCACAATAAAACTACCTTTAAATAATGTTATTTACTTAAGCTAAATTATATTAGAGGTTAGGAAGAAGGATTACTATCATCCTTAGGTTCAACTTTCCTAAGAAAAATGTTTATTGTGGATTGATACATATTAGAATTTAATATCCGTTTAATAAATATGGTTGCGCTAATTAGTTCATAATAAAATTAATTAAAAATCATCTTCCAACATCTTCATATATCAAACTCACTTTTCACAATAAACTCTACTTCTAAGTAATGTTATTTATTTAAGCTAAATTATATAATATATACAGAAATATGATTGATGTTACAAAGACATTATTCAAATTAAATATAATAAAATTAAATTTGTATCTAAAACTATATTATAATAACTTATTTTAATAAAAAAAACATAAAAATTTATATTTAAATTTAAAAACATTATATTAAAAAGTCATTACCCCACATGAATATAAAATAATGTTTTTTATTATATAAAAATTATTTTATATTATCTATAAAAAATATATATTATAATAATATTATATCAAATATTATAAATTATTAAATATATATGTGGAATATCACAGGGGTTGGATCTAATGGTGCAGAGAGAGAATTTTTTCAAATACCTTTCCAAGGTTCTTTTTTTGTAAGTAACACGATGAAGGTCCAATTATGGTATATAATAGTATGAAGGTTTGGAGGTGACATTATAATGGGTTAGAAGAATGATTTTAATCCCTACCAATTTTAACTCCAGTAAGTAACATGATGAAGGTTCAATTATGGTAAGAAACATGATAAAAATGGATCAAATCTCACCCCTATGTCCTTCTAGGGGTTGGGAAAGGTTCAATTTTAGTAACTAACACAATGACGGTCCAATCATGGTATGTAACATGATGAATTTTCATAAGTAATATGATGAAGGTCCTATTATGGTATGTAACATGATGAAGGTTCGCAGGCTACATGATGCTATTTCATTCTAGTGGTTGGGAAGCATGATTTTTATCCTTGCCAAGTTTAATTCTAGTAAGTAAACATGATGAAGGTTCAATTGTGGTAAGCAACATGATGAAGGTTCATAAGTGACATGATGAAGCTTTAATTCTCGTAAGCTTTAATTCTCATAAGTAACATGATGAAGGTTCAATTATGGTAAGTAACATGAAGAAGGCTCATAAGTGACATGATGAAGCTTTAATTCTGGTAGGTAACATGATGAAGTTTAAGAAGTGACATGATGAAGGTTCAATTATGGTAAGCAACATGATTAAGGTTCAATTCTGGTAAGTTACATGATGAAGGTTCAATTATGGTAAGTCACATGACGAAGGTTCAATTCTGGTAAGTTACCTGATGAAGGTTCAATTCCCACAAGCGACCTTAAGAGCATTTTTGTGATGGATTTGAATCTTTCAAGTGACATAATGGAGGTTCAATTGCATCAAGTGACAACATGAAGTGTAACATACCCTGATATCCTCACATGGAAATATAAGGATTTAGAATTTTTTTATACAAATTACCCACGGGTAACTATCAAAATCACTATTAAAGATTCCTCAATAATAATTAGATAGAATGTTCATCAGTTCATAGTGTAACCTTAGTAGAATAATAGTAAGTTTATTAACCATTAGCAACCATATTTTTAGTACATTAACATAAAACTATATGATGTAATTGGTGCATTCATTTCATTATTCATGTAGACATCACATACTTGACATTATGAACATCACAGTAAAAAATGAATCAACATCATCAATATGAAACAATAATCAATCACATCATTGAACACCAATATACCCCAGAAACCTCGTAGGGTGAAAACCAACAAACATTTAATTTTATTATTAACGGCTCGTGAGGGTGTTCGACCCTCACTCAATGGCTTATAAGGGAGACCATGCCTTAACCATTTTTATAAGTCTTACAAGGAAATATATAAATATCTAGCTTAAAGCCATTACAATAATTATGATAGCATTTACCCACTAATATTCATATCTTCACATCTTGGTGGCATGGATGTACCTACAAGGGACCGTCGTAAAATGGACCATCCTACAGCTCACACTCATCTGCATGAACCATTAGTGATTTACTCGCCACCATGTTAAGCATAATATTTCCTTTGTATAAGTTAACATCATTTCCTGCTAATGTTGTCTTCAACATACATTAATGTCAAGATTCATAAAGTATTAATCAACCCATTCATAAATATATACTAGTTATGCTTCTCCATCTACTCATGTACATTAATAACATGCAAGTAAAATATCTTGACATGCTTCCTTTAACAACACTACATATGTGCTAGTTATAAGCAATCAGATTCACGAATATTTCCCTCACATAAGCACATATTCGTGCAAGGAAATAGCTACATCGCCCAAGCATTTCTTTAGAAGAAACTCATACATCAATTAGATGTAGAAATTTATTAATATTAGTATTATTAACAGATCCTCCTGATCTAACAAATTAATCTTATGTTAAATATGGAATCCTTCCACTTAGTTCTTCAGGAAATTAAATCGCCAATTGCAAAACTCATGAAGAAAATCAATCACACATAAACACAGTTGCTTAACGGGAAAGCTTAAAGCTAAAAACCCTAACTATCATATATTATGTATATCATTGGAATGATGTAAGAATCTCATACAAATATTAGTACATCAAGCTCTTATTACAATCAACAATCATTACACACTATCATGCAGAAATTTGCATATCTATGCACCAATTTCTTACCTTCTAACAGCATGCCTCCACCACGCAATCCCTGCTAAAGAAGACCCCTGAATGAATTCAAATTTGCCTTCCCTTGACTGAGAAATCCTCATTGGAATCTCCAATGTGTGTCAGATGAATTGAATGCATCACTATAGTCACAACAAATAGTCCTTCTCACCCTTTCACCTATCTCTCCACTGGATCTCCACTGGAATTGACATGCAAGTAGTTAACTGTTGCATTTGTTCAGTTGGAAGTGAGTCCCTAGTTATTAAATAATTAAATAATTAATTCACTAAACTCTCACTAGTGTATCTTTCAGTTAGACTAGCTACAACTAGCTCAACTGAGTTTAACTCACTTAACTAAGTTAAACTGAATAACAACTCCCATAACTACTCTTCCAACTCTATCACAACTTTTCCAGTTTAGTTCTAACTGAGTCCTCCATGCATGAGTCACCAACTACCCTAGGAATTGCGTAATTCCTTTAGCCCACTGATTTTCCAAATCTGTTCACTGAAATAAAGTGCTCTAAGGGAATAAGTTGACATTTATTGTTGGATTATTATTAATGGCTAATAATAATCGACATCCACCTATTTTTATATTGAAGATCTATAAATATACTTCGCCCAATATTCTAAAAATAAAGTTTCATCTATTTTTCACATTTGATCAACCATCTACATATAGCATCCTGCAACTTATAGAATATGCTCACCATGTCAAAAAATAGACATACACCTAAAAATATCCTGCAGGCCCCACTTAGTGAAGGTGCTTACTTTTCACTAAGCTCATCATTTGTTGAATATCAACACTGCCTCTCAACAATATAGGGATTATCCTTCACCCCAATCCTACCTCTGTGGTATTTTAATTTTCTCTTGTTGAGCGCCTTCATCAGAATATTTGTATCCTCATCTTCTGTAGGAATGTATGATGATACTAGATATCAATATGTTTCGATCTATCATGAAACACAGGATTAATCAAGAGTTTAATGCAACTATGATTATCACAATATATCATTTTAGGATCTAAATGAGAATCGAACAAACCGACCAAGATCTTCCTCATCCAGATAGCCTCACATGCAGCTTGAATTGATGCCATGTATTCTGTTTTCACTGAACTAAGTGCCACAGATCTTTGTTTCCTATTGTACCACGAAACTGTTTTAGATCCAATACTGAGAAGCCCTCTTGATGTGCTCTTTCTATCCGTTGGGCTTTCTGCCCAATCTACATCCATGAAGCCATGCAACTTCACCTCATCCGTCTATTTGTACCATAATCCATACTCAGATGGGCCCCTAAGATACCTCAGGACATGCTTTCCTGTCTTCTAAAAGAGCTTGGTATGCTTAACCATCAGTTGACTAAGTCATTTCACCACATAGCGTATGTTCGGTCTTGTATTAACTAAATACATGAGTGAACCCACCAACTATCGATAAACAGTGGTATCCACTACCTCTGGTGATGTAGCATCCTCTTTCCTCCAATTTCCTAGAAGAGGAGTATCCATGGGCTTTCAGTCCTCCATGTGAAACTTGCCAAGTATCTCCTAAGCATACTTGCCTTGAGAGACAAACAGTTCACCTTCTCACTACCATATTTCTAATCCAAGGAAATAATGAAGGAGGCCCAAATCCTTCATCTCAAACTCCTTTGCAGGATATGCATTTCATGAATGTATCAACTTCTCTTCACTCGTTAGTATTAAATCATCAACATAAAGAATAATGATTAAAATCTGACCCTCCACCACAATTTGGTACAAGATTGCATCCATCTCACTCTTGGTGAAGCTAAGTCTGGTGAAGTAGCTATCGATCCAGGTGTACCAAGCACGTGGTGCTTGCTTTATCCCATATAAAACCCTTTTGAGTCTGCACACATGTGACTCGCTGATGAAGATCTCAGATCCTTCAGGATGCTGGATGTACACATATTCCTCAATCATCCCATGAAGGAATGCAATCTTCACATCCATCTGATGAATGTGCTAACCTATCTACAATGAAAAAGAAAGGATGGTCGTCATGGAAGAATAACGTGCGACAGGTGCAAAGGTTTCTTCATAATCAATCCCCTCGAGCTGTGAGAAGCCTCGGGCAACAAATTTTTCCTTATACTTCTTGACACTCCCATCAGTAGCTTTATTTACCTTGTAGATCCATCTTGAACCTACCACTGATTTACCCACCTACCTTGGAACAATCTCCCAAGAACTATTTCTAACAATGGTGTCATACTCCTCCACCATGGCATCTACCCATGTGGGCTCCTGCGCTTCTTCTTCAAAAGAAGATGGCTCTGTCACAATATACTTTCTCATAAGAGCCATGTATTAAGTAAATTGGTCAGGTGACTGTCTCTATCTACACTGGTATGTAGGGACTCCTACATTTTTTGTCATATCAAGTTTTAGTCTCTTAGCTTCCGTGGTACATTTTTTTCCTGTTCTAATGTTTACATGAGTGGACTCCTCCATTCCACGAATATCCTCTTATGGTTGATCCACATCTAGAGGGTCATCTTTGGGAACAAGTAGCTCCTCCTCTACATACAAGTGTAGCTCCCTCTCAAGCGACAACTTCATGACTTTCACCTCATTGAATTTTATATCCCATCGCACCACAATAATCCAACTATTTGGAAAATACACACGATAATTATGGGGTGTTTCTGTGTACCCCACAAGTATCCAAACTATTGGAGTCAACTCCAGCTTCAACCTGGCTTCCTTTATCACATGAATGTAAACATATGAGCAAAAAATCTTCAAATGAGAAATATTAGGGTTCTTACCAGTAAAATCTTGTTCAAGTGTTCTTATGCCAAGTACTCTATGAGGACAATAGGTTTTCACATAAACCTTAGTGTTGCATGCTTCCACCCACAAGTGCATTGGTCGACCCTAGTCATGCAGCATAGCTCATGCAGCACCCACGATCATTCTATTCTTCCTCTCTGTGACCCCATTCTACTGTGGGTTATGAGACGCTATGACTTCTCTTTGAATTCCTTCTTTTCTACAGAAATATTTGGATTATTTGGAGATATATTCACCACCATTATCACTCCATAGAGCCTTCAATTTCTTCCCCGACTCCTTCTCCACCAATGCCTTAAACTCACAGAGCTTTGAGATTTTTTCACTCTTCTTCTGCATGAAGAAGATCTAGCATCTACGAGAATAGTCATAAAAAAATATAACATAATATTTGTGGTTTGATGTTGAAGCAACGGATAAAGGTCCACACAATTCTGTGTGAATTCTGTCCAAGATCATCGAAGCACGGTTATCCTTCTCATGAAAGGTGGTCTTCACAAAATTACCCATAGTACATTCCTTTCATAGATTTAACTGCGCAAGAGTACCCTTGGGAAGTCCAGTAGAAATATGCTATTAAATATTCAAGGCATCATAGTGAATATGACCCAATCTCCTCTACCATAATTTTCCCTCATCCCGACTCACCAATTCTTCTGCTTTGCCCATCATTGCAGCGCATCCATCTACCTCCAGCTTGTAGATATTCTTAACTTGAATCCCTATCCTCTTGGTTTGACCCATTGTTTTATGTTACAGGAAAGCTTTTTCCTCGCTGAAAACAACATCATAAACTCTGTCCTCCAACATGGAAACTGAGACCAAGTTCTTCTTCAAACCTGGAACATGCATAACATATTTCAACAGAGATGGTTTACCTAACTCCCTCTCAAAAGTAATGGTTCCAATGCCTGTCACACTGTATCTAACATTTTCGCCCATCTCTATATTCATTTGGAGATCCTTCTCCTCCAATTAAATAAACAACTCCTTGTCTCTCGTCATATCGAAAGAAGCACCACTATCAAGATACCACACCGATCCCATTGTGCTTGAAACAATGCATGTGATAAAAGAGAAATGAAGTTAGAATTGCGAGGCTAAGGCCTCACCTACTACAGCTCCAGCAACCTTCTTTTTATTATTTTTCTATGGGCATTTAGTGGCGAGATCCCCATGTTTGTGACAGTGAAAACACTTCACTTTGGAAAAATCCAGCTTCTTGCCTTTAACCTCATATTTATGGATGGGATTTCTTCCCCTTCCCTTTTCTTTCTTTGGAAGCCAAAGCACAATTCTCTTCATCATCATTCTTTGATGAAGAGCTATCCTTGGTATTCTGCCTTATCTCCTCCTGCACAAGATCTAACCAAAGTCGCTCCCAATCTGACAGTTTCTCTTGTCCATTGATAGAGTCTTCGTAGCTATGCTAACTCTTCAGAAGCCCAATAAGAGCCAAGCTCACCAAGTAATCATCCGCAACTGTAATTCCCACACTCCCCATGTCATTTCTACATTGGAAAAACTTTGTGATATATTTTGGAATACACTCTCCCTTCTCCATTTTGATTTTTCTGAGCTTATCTTTTAGCACCAACTTCCTATGGTCACTGTTGCTTTGGAAAATATCTTTCAAAGCCTTCCACATTGAAAATGTAGTGTATTTCCCATGAATTACTCACACAATATGGTCTTTCACACCTTCCAACAGAATTCTTGTTTTCTTCACTACCTTCTTTTTCCATGCGTCAAGTAATGCAACATCACTAGAAGTAGGCTTAGGAACATCGCTATCGATGAACTCCTTAAATCAATTATCTTCAAGCACTGCCTCCATCCTGTCCTTCCAGGATATGTAATTTGATCTACCCTCAATGGAATTCTCTAATCGCAACCCATTCAAAGACATTTCAATGAATACTCAATTGTCGCACCAAGAAATTTCTGCAGCAAATTCGAATTTTTCCACCATCACAAAACTCAGCACCTCTTCACTATTGCAATCTCCAATGATTAAAACTACTCTTATACCATGTAGAAATTTATTAGTACTGATAGTATTACCGGATCCTCCTGATCTAACAAATTAATCTTATGTTAAATACAAAATCCTTCCACTTAATTCTTTGCGGAAATTAAAATGCCAATTGCAAAAATCATGAATAAAATCAATCGCACATAAATACAGTTGTTTAACGGGAAAGCTTAAAGCTAAAAACCCCAAATATAATATATTATTTATTTCAATGGAATCATGTAATAATCTCATACAAATCTTAGTACATCAAGCTTTCAGTACAATCAACAATCATTACACACTGTCATGCAGAAATTTGCATCTCTATGCACCAATTTCTTACCTCCTGACATCCTGCCTCCACTACGCAATCCCTACTGAAGAAGACCCCTGAATGAATTTGAATTTTCCTTTCCTTGAATGCACAATACTCATTGGCATCTCTAATGTGTGTCAGCATTGAATGCATCACTATAGTCACAATAGATAGTCCATCACACCCTTTCACCTATCTATCCACTAAGCCTCCACTGGAACTGACATGCAAGTAGTTAACTGTTGTATTTGTTCAGTTGCAAGTGAGTCTCTAGTTATGAATTAATTAAATAATTCATTCACTAAACTCTCACTAGTGTATCTTTCAGTTAGACTAGCTACAACTATCTTAACTGAGTTTAAGTCACTTAACTCAGTTAAACGAAATAACAACTCCCATAACTACTCTTCCAACACTGTCACAACTTTGCCACTTCAGCTATAACTAAGTCCTCCATGCATGAGTCACCACTCACCCTAGGAATTTCATAATTCCTTCAGCCCACTAATTCTCCAAATATGTTCACTGAAATAAAGTGGTCCAAGAGAATAAGTTGATATTTATTGTCAGATTATTACTAAGGGATAATAATAATCAACATGCACCTATTCTTAGATTTTTGATCTATAAATAAACTTCGCCCAATATTATAAAAATATAATTTCATCTAATTTTCACATTTGATCAACCATCTACAAATAGCATCCTGCAACTTATATAATATGCTCACCATGTCTAAAAATAGACATACACCTAACAATAGCCTCTGGGCCCCACTTAGTGAAGGTGCTTACTTTTCAGTAAGCTCATCATCTTGTTGAAGCTCAACCTTACGATCTTTTTACATGCGATTTACATAAATTTAATTAAAATAACTAACCCATAAGCTATTACTTTTGGCACATGTAAATAAATTTAACACAACAAATGTTGTTCCTATTCATGCCAATTTATATAGTTTCCAAAAGAGTCTTCCCAAAGGAATTCTTACCACATGTTTAAAATAAAGCATACAAATACATGTCCTCTTTTTCAAATTTTATATGAACATTACCAATATAGATATTCCAAGGAAACCAACACATTAATATGGGTTTTATGCATTTAATCAATCTTCTTTTCCGAAGATTATTTCCCAATGTAGGCTAGGTAAAAATGCTATCATTTCCCACATACAATTTATTTTATTTTTAGTGAAAGATAATACAATTATGTGATTTTGTTCCAAAAGAAACTAACATAATAATTATGATAGCATAAATTAATCATATATAATTTTTTTGAAATAAATATAACTTAATAGATCTTCTATCCATGTAAATAACCTTGTTTCTCTATAATTCTACATGCAAGTTGCTCATGCTTGACATCCATGAAATTACCATAGATAATTTATTTTATGCATAAAAACTAGGCAACACTAATAAGGTTAGATTAACCTTTAATACACCTAAATCAAGAAGTTGATATAATTCATCTAGCCATGTAATCTTTTCAAGAGGTTATTCTTTTGAAGTAAGAACAACATATATAAAACAAGAGAATATTTTCCAAAGAAAAAATTATGAGAAACTAACATGCGTTCTTCATGACTTCTTTTCCAAGAAAAAATTGTTAACTTATCTCCCAATACATGAAATATCTTCAATAATTTCCCTCTTTAATCCATATTCATTTTCAAGAAATAACTTAGATTTCCTTATCATTTCATACACATGTACGAAATCCTCTTTTTTTTACAAAAAGAACAAGCATCTCATTTTTCTTACATAAGATGCCTATATATAAAGAAAAGTAGAATTACTAATATTATATTTTACTATTGTAGACATATTTCAAGATACATAATAGAAATATTTGCAAGAACTCACATGGTTTCTTTTTGGAGAAACTAGTAGAGTCAGGTTTTCTTTTACCATGGTATATTTATAAGAACAATATATATTTCTAAAATATTAAAATAAAGAACAATATATTTCTAAAAGATTAACATAATAGCAATATTTTCAAGAACTGACATGGATTATGTCTTTTATCAAGGTATATCACTAAGGACAATATCGTTCTAAAATATTAACATAATAGTAATCTTTATAACTTTCCGAAAAAATAGCACATTATTTTACCATAGTATATCTCTAGGAACAAACATGGCTATTTTTTCATATAATAATTCATATGAAATATTTTATTTTCTTTCCAGAAAATGGGTAAAATATTTCAAAAGAAAACTACTGATTTTATTTCGAGAATACTTACATTTTATCCAAGATGTTGACATTTTGGGCACATGTGTTGGTACTGTGTAACCTGAGTGATATTCTATGTGTTGGCATTGTAAAATTAGGGATATTCAGAAGAAACACCCATAACAGTGCCATTTCTAAGGGATATTCAGAAGCAACGCCAATAGTAGTGTCATTTCCAAGCAAGAAATTGGACATATCCATCCAAATATAGTCCATACCAACTTAATCTTCAATCATATCACTAATTATCATTTCGGTGTCTTTCTCATTTTGGCATGTATAAAGAAAAAATACAACCATTCCTGGTCACAATCAGTTCTACAATTGGACCAGAACCACTAACTGAGTACCCCCGCTTCTCCGCAGTCACGAATATCTTGTAATCTTGGAATGCATAAAATCATAATTTTTTTTTCCCAAAACTCGAGTAGTAGTGTCATTCTTATCATGGCTATTATAGTTTTTAAATTATGGAAACCTCCCTTTCTTCCCATTGTGACTCCCACAGTGGTTGTAACTGTCGAAAAGCTAACTACTTCTTGAAGTCTAATTCAATTATATTTATTATCTTTTTCATGAATGAAAAATGTAGATACATGGGTTTATGGATGTTACATACTCCCCCCATTAAGATAACACTATCCTCGGTGTTCATCTCACACTAGGACTTAACTTTTATTCATGATATAACATTCTAAACAACCCAAAAGGGGATCCTTCCCATTCAAAATGAAGGATTTTTTTATGTTAATTAATATCAATAATGTTTATTAGTTAACATAATCATTTATAGCTACCAAATAAACACTTTTTACTTCTAATCACATTGTCATTATGCAATTTCATAAAAGAAATTCGTTATACAAATTACTCTTGAAAGTAATTATGAATTTTACAGAATCACTCGAAGAATGGTTTAACAAACCATCAAAACTCCATGGAAAGTACCGTGTAATGTATGAATAACAAATTCAATCACATTAGTCACACCATTTCCAATAAAATGAAATACTTTAAACTATCAATCATTCATGCAATTTCAAGTGATTTTTTAATCATATTACTCTTCCTATTCTTCAAAGAGAACCAAGCCTCTATTCATGATAAATAATGAAAAATTATAAATCATTTCACAACATGCACATTATCTTAGCTCCTGCTAAAGATATACACACAACACTTCAAAAAGTACTCAGAAAGCACCTAGCTCTCTAATCATACAAATGGTCAATCAATCCCCCATGTGCATATTGTCCTAGCCTCTGCTAAGGAATTCAAATGAATAGTAATAAAATAAAGGAACTTATACTTTCAGTATATAATTTTCAGGTGCTACGCTCTTTTCCTCTCAATATGTACATAAAATATTTACACAATCATATAAAAATTAATTTTAATATAACACATAACTGATTACTTAACTTGTTCTTCTATGAGAACCACAGTGGTAAAAAAAAATGATCCTCCCAACCCATGGGAGTTGGTTTCCACAACCAAATCGAGTCATTTTTACATCCAGACAGTTATTTGACAAAAAAAAACATACCAGGTCTAGTATGGAATTTCAATGGCAAACCAGCTCAAGAATTCCAATGACCAATCAAGGTTCATCATAGGGTTCCTCTTGGAAACATCATGCATATTCCTCTGATAACATCTGGTCTATGAGGAATTTTGGACCTCCTTGAACAGATTCCAAAATAAATAGAGTTGCCTCAGATTTTTCCCTCTTCACCATCTTGGCCAACTCTTTTCCCTTACTAAGATCATATATCTCCAGGGAGAGGAAATCCGAGAAGGAAAACACCATCAACCCCTCCGAGCACGCAACCACCATCAACCAAAGGCCTTATAGCCTTTCGCAATTATTCACAATTGTCTGTCATGTTAAATTTCTCTTTTAGCATTCTTCCCCATAGTAAATTACATAATGAAATTTATGCACATTATACATAAAGAAAAAGAAACTTTATGTACATCATACATTATACATGGCCTTCAACATGGGTCCAATGATATCTAGATTAACAACGAACATGAATAACATACATGTGTTATACATTATTATTTATGAAATAACATGATCATGCACATTATAACATTATACTTTAACATTCACGGTTGAAATTCGCATTGCAATGTTTTACTTTCACAAGTTTTATTGTTTCCATTAAGCTAACCTTGCTTAATCTCATCAACAACACTAGTCATAAATATGTATTTCTTGAATAAGTATTATATTCCGCAATTATTTTAGTCTCATGCATACAATGATGTCATGAAATATATATATATATATATATATATATATATATATATATATATATATATATATATATATATGTAAAATATTCATTAATGCGTATATGTCAATAATGATTAGGGTAAAGGTGAATAACACATGAAGTAATTACCATAATCACTTGTTCACAACTTTCAATAATCTTTAATCAAAATCAATTAATTCGTATAAGTTTTATTAGTTAGTCATGCATCACTAATAAACTCTATTAATAATTTTAATGCAGCAACGACATGACTCATTCAACAGCAAGCCATTATAGTCAAGTTTCACTACTCATCTCATTATGTATTTTTAATATCTAAAAGGCTTCATTCAATTTCATTTTAAAACACTCTATCATCCTCTTCAAGGATTTTCCCTATCTTTTTCATTCATGCATTAGTTTCACACACCATCGCTATAAACATTCGTCTTTTTCAAGTAGTGCATGGTAAATTTAGTTATGTTCATTAAATGCATTAGTAATATGTCATATACTCAAATTTTAATAGTCAACTCTCACTTTCACAAGTGAGTACTCAAGTTTATCATAAGTACAACAAAGGTTTTATTTTCTTTTATCCTCAACGGGATCCAATGTTATGAAAACTGTTTTGCAACAACATTTATTACTTATTATTCTTCAATGTAGCTATCAACATGAATCACACATCTCATGTCAGAAGTAAACTATTGTATATATCAATCAATATGTAGATTGCTAGAATCATACCTTAACTGATGTCCATTAGTATCATACCTCAATTTTTTTTCACTTAACAAATCCCAAAGACGCCAGTGCTGCAACCTTTAGCTCTAATACCACTTGTAACATACCCCGATATCCTCACATGGAAATGCAAGGAGTTAGAATTTTTTTATACAAATTACCCATGGGTAACTATCCAAATCACTATTAAAGATTCCTCAATAATCATTATATAGAATGTTCATCAGTTCATAGTGTAACCTTTATATAAGAATAGTAAGTTGTTTAACCATTAGCAACCACTATTGTAGTACATTCACATAAAACTCTATGATGTAATCCTTGCATTCATTTCATTATTAATGTAGCCATCACATAGTTGAAATTATGAACATCACAGCAAAAAAAGAATCAACATCATCAATCTGAAACAATAATCGATCACATCATTAAACACCAATATACTCTGGAAGCCCCATAGGGTGAAAACCAACAAACGTATAATTTTATTATTAAATGCTCATGAGGGTGTTCAACCCTCACTCAATAGCTTATAAGGGAGACCATCCCTTAACCATTGTTATAAATCCTACAATGAAATATACAAATATCTAACTTAAAGCCATTACAATAATTATGATAACATTTACCCACTAATCTTCAGATCTTCACATATTGGTGGCATGGATGTACCTACAGGGGACACTCCTACAATAGACCATTCTAGAGCTCACACTCATCTGCATGAACCATTTTTCATTTACTTGCCACCATGTTAAGCATAATATTTCCTTTGTATAAGTTAACATCATTTCCTGATAATGTTGTCTTCAACACACAATAATGTCAAGATTCATAAAGTATTATCAACCCATTCATAAATCTATACTAGTGATGCTTGTCCATCTACTCATGTACATTCATGACATACAAGTAAAATATCTTGACACGTTTCCTTTAACAACACTACATATGTGATAGTTATAAGCAATCACATTAAATAATATGTCCCTCGAATAAGCACACATTTCTGCAAGGCAATATCTACATTTGCCAAGAGTTTCTTTAAAAGAAACAGATAGATGAGTTACGATCTTCGTGCATGCAATTTACATAAATTTAATCAAAATAACTAACCCTTAAGCTATTAATTTTGGTGCAAGTAAAGAAATATAACACAACAAAGGTTGTTCCTATGCATGCCAATGTAGATAATTTCCAAAAGAGTCTTCCCAAAGTAATTCTTAGCACATGTTTACAATAAAGCATAAAAATACATGTCGTATTTTTCAAATATTATACGAACATTACACACATGTATATTCCAAGGAAACCAACACATTAATATGGGTTTTATGCATGTAATCCATCTTCTTTTACAATTATTATTTCCGAATGTAGGATCAATAAACATGCTATTATTTCCCACATAAAAATGTGAATTCCTTCCAAGGAAAGATAATACAAATCTTGCATGCATATACATGATCTTGTTCCGAAAGAAACTAACCTAATATTTATGATAGAATAAAGTAATCACATATACTTTTTTTGAAATAAATATAACTTAATAGATCTTCTATCCATACAAAGAACGTTGTTTCTTTATAATTCTACATGCAAGTTGCTCACACTTTGTTTCCAAGAAATTATCATAGATAACCTCTTTTATGCATAAAAAATAGGCAACACTAACAAGTTTAGCTTAACCTTTAATACACCTAAATCAAGAAGTTGACATAATTCATCTAACCATGTAACCTTTTCAAGAGGTTATTTTTTCAAGTAAGAAAAACATATATAAAACAGCATAATCTTTTCTAAAGAAAAGATTATGAGAAACTAACATGGGTTCTTCATGACTTCTTTTCCAAGAAAGACTCATTAACTTATCTCCCAACCCATTAAATATCTTCAAGAATTACCCTCTTTAATCTATATTCATTTTCAAGAAATAACTTGGATTTTGTTATCATTTAATACATGTGTGAAATCCTTTGTATCTCATTTTTCTTACATCAAATGCCTATATATAAAGAAAAGAAGAATTACTTATATTATCTTTTACTAACGCAGACATATTTCAAGATACATAATAGCAGCCTTTGGAAGAACTCACATGGTTTCTTTTCATAAAAAAACTAGCAGAGTGAGCTTGTCTTTTACCATGGTATATTTATAACAGAAATATATATTTCTAAAAGGTTAAAACATAATAGCAATATTTTCAAGAACTTACACGAATTCTTTTCAAAAAAAAAAGCACCTTAACTTTGCTGTTTACCATGGTATATCTCCAAAAAAAAAAATCTTTCTAAAATATTAACATAATATCAATATTTTCAGGAACTAACATGGATTATGTCTTTTATCAAGGTATATCACTAAGAAGAATATCTTTCTAAAATATTAACATAATAACAATCTTAATTACTTTCTTAAAAACTAAAAGATTAATATAATAACAATCTTTATTACTTTCAGAAAATTTTTTGTATATGTCTAAGAACAAACATAGTTTTTTTGGGAAAAGATTTCAAAAGAAAACAACTATTTTTATTTCAAAAATACTAAACTTTTCTTCAAGATGTTAACCCTCTGCGCACATGTGTTGTAACCCGAGGGATATTCCATCTGTTGGTACTGTAAATCGTACCCAGGCTTCACAAATATCTGGTAATCTTGGAATACATACCAATCATATTTTTTTTTCCCAAACTACTTCCATTGTGATTGCAACTGTCAAAAACCTAACTACTTCTTGAAAAGTAATTCAATTTTATTTATCATCTTTTTCATGAATGAAAAAAGGTTCACATAACATTCTAAACAACCCAAAAAGATCCTACCCATTGAAAATGGAAGATTTTTTTTATGTTAAGTAATATCAATAATGTTTATTAGTCAACATAAGCATTTATAGCTACCAAATAAACACTTTATACTTCCAAGCTGGGTGGGAAAACGATGGCAGGTATTAGATGGCTGTAAATGTAGCTGTTCTTATAATATAAGCAGTTTTTTTTTTCTTTTCTGAAAAAAAGAGATGTCAGAAGCGACATATCCTTCGTTTTAGTGGCAGATCAAATGTGGTGGCATGAGGGAGAGTGAAGCGATAGGAAGAAAATATATTTTAAAATATATTTGAAATATTTTGTGTGCGTGTGAAGTCTAAAAGCAATCCAGCGGTTACAACTTGCTTGGCCTCTCTGATCGAAGAGCCTGTAAGTTGAAGAATTCTCCTCTCTGGGCTCTTCAATGTTTTTGTAACTTGAAGAATTCCGCTGGGCTCGTTAAGTATTTATGATTTCACTACAGAATCAATATAAAATTAATATAAAATTTCAAGTGGTTGTATGAATATACACATATCAACTTTAAAATAAAATATAACCATGCATGGATTTTGGGTTAAATAATTTTGAAGATATCACTTTGTTGGCATTATTTTTTATTGATTATTTTTACTTTTTACATATTTTAATTTAAAAAATTTTTAAATCTATATAATTTTATATAATATTTATTTTTATAATTTTAAAATATTTATTTTTTTAAATATTTAATTTTCAAATAAATTTTATAACATATTTATTTTCTGATGTATAGAGTTTTATTTCACTGAGAAAAAGTTGAAAAGTAATTATGACCTTAGAACCTAAATTCTCAGAATTGCACATAAACAAACAAATCGAATTCTTCTCTCTTGGGACTTACATAAAAATCAAATTCTTCATTCTTGGAAAAATTAAATCAGAAAAAAGATTCAATGCATGCAAGCATTGGATTTTTCATGCAAGTAAACTACTTTTTAATATATTTTTTGACATTTTGTTTTAATACATTTTATTATATTTGATTTTGTTAGTAATTTTAAATATTAAATATTATTATTCTTTATTATGATTATTATATCTATATGGTTGTTGAAATAAATTCATATGCAATGCAAGTAAATTCATATGCAATATAATTATATGAGCAAGGTGTTTGACATGTTCTATACAAGGATTCCATCTCTGCATTTCTGGTCAAAGACTGTGAACAATTATTGCATTAGATTTTATCTTTCTCTTCATTGCTGGGATGCCACCTACTCAACAAAATTCGTGGCCTATGAATTTAAATAGTCACTATTTATGTTTTCTTTATAAAATAATTTCTTTTTGAATTTAATAGCTAAATTGAGGTCATATTCAAAATATTTATTTTTCTTTTATTCAAGGATTTTTTGAAGAGGAAATTATCAACTTTTATATAAATGTTCTTAAATAAAATGAGAAGTTTGTGAAGTTTATCTTTGTGTTATTATAAATTAGATTTGAATGGCTTTAATGTGATTACATGGTCACCTTCAAGTGGTGAAGGTTGTATGGTTAATGCACTATATGGTTAAGTTGAGCATTTCATAGATAACATTTGATATGTCTTAATGGGGAGGCTTTTCCATGATAATGTTACCCATACAATGAAATAAGATGTTGAATATAAATTTAAGTTTGTATTTAATAAAAATAAGATGTTGAATATAAATTTAAGTTTGTATTTAATAACTTTTGTTTTGATTTGTTAAATTTGTATAAGTTATCAAATTTATTGCTTATATTAAAATATTCTAGAATCAAATTTTGCATAAAATTTATAAGAAAAAATATATGAAATATTAAATATATCATCAATTTTTTTTTTTGTAAGCTTGGTAGTTCCTTTCATTTTTCACTTTTTTTTTTTTTAACATCATTTTTCATGAACATGTCCAGATACATCACCCCGATTGGGGAAGGGAATTGAACTTGTGATGAGTGCTATAATAGCCTACCTCATCACTATTTAACCAAGACCCCACATACTTAAATATATCATCAATTGTAATTAATCTGAGATGGAATTTCATTTTGTGGTGTTTATGTATAACAATAATATGAAGCATACTCATAGATATTTAAATTAATTTGATGATCATTGATGTAGTCTAATTATTCAAATCATTAAAGAAATATTGGCACCCGTCACATTTGAATATTGAATTATATGAATGATATGTTGATGCATTGCATATGAATTTATTTGAATATTGAATGACATGTTCATATATTTCATATGAATGTCTTTTAAACTTATTAATGGTTAAGAGCATGTGTTTCATTCTAAGACGTTGTGGGTTCAAAACCAAACGGGGTAGAATTTGCCTGCATGGAGGTGGGTCCCTTGTCCCATAAACAAGGGGTCTCATACACTAATTTGATGTCTCCCTTGGTTATCACCTTAAAATTGGATAATAATAAAAATAAAATATTTTTAATAATTATGTATGATTTTTTTCATCATATATTATATTTTGTTTTATTCTTTTACATATTATTTATATTATAAATCTTTCATCTTATTTTTAATATCAATATTTTGAAATTAATTTTAATATTAATATTTGGAAATTTGATATTTTGTTTTAATAAATAATTTAATATGCATTTTCATCTGTGTAAATGACTTTTTGATATGTAATTGAAACTTAATATATTATATTTTTTTAGTAATGATAAATACAAATATTATAGTATCTAGTTAATATTAACTAATATTATTTAGTATTTATTCTAAGTATTAATTGTAATTATCAATATTTTAATTAGTATTTTTATTAAAAAATATAAATTTATAAATATTAATATTAAAATTAAAGTAGATAATTAATAATATTAAAAAAAATAAAAATTATATAAATAAAATCTAAAAAAAGAAATTAGATAGTTTTTTTAATATTTATTAAAAAAATGAATTCGGTATAATAATAACTAAAATAGTGTTTAATAAAATAATTTTTTTATTATAATCTAAAATAATATTAATATTTTAAAATTTGATATTTATTTTAATAAATAATATAAAACACATTTTAATTTTTTTAAATGAGTTTTTGATATGTAATTGAACTTAAGAAAAGGAATGATCCCTTTCCACTTTGTTATGAGAAGGCTTTTCTCTAGTTATGGAAAACATTAAAGAAAAGCATATAATTGAAAAAAATCACTTAGAAAATAAGTATAAGAAATAGCTTGTTAAGACTGAATGTAAGCATGTTAAACAATTAGGAGATATGAGGAAAGCTTATGTTAGAGAAATCGAAATACTAAAATAGAAATTGAGATCAATTCTCAAACAATTTCTATAGGATTTGAAGCTTATGTTATTTCTCTCGAAGAACAAATAAGTAAACTCGAGAAAGAACTTATAAAAGTAAAGGTATCAAATAGCAAGAAATTGTTGTTAATGGCCAATTAAAAAAAGTTGAGTTGAATTCTTTTAGTCAAATGAATAAAATTAATAGTGTTTATCAAGTTGATGGTAAAATGCAAGATGATGGTGTGATATAAAATCAATTGGACAAAATTATCATATGGGAAAATAAAGAGGACTCTTGAAACATTTGGAAAGCTCTTCAACAAAAAAAAAAAAAAAAACGATGAAAATATAATTGGATGTGAGAAAATATAACTTTTTTATAATTGTACAGGATCTATTAAATAATCTTAGTGTGATTCAATTTGGGATAGTGCACTAGACACTATCGAAGAAATTAATATGGAGGATATCCTCCAGGAATACGAATATTACCTTTGACTATTTTCACTCAAGACGTAAATGATAACGAAGAATCTATAAATAATAAAATTCAACAAATCACTTAATGGAGTAGAAAAGACATCCAAAACATCTTTAAATTACCATAGTAGTGTATGAAGTTAATTTCTAATTTTTTTTTATAAGATAGTGCGAAAAAGAGATATATCTTAAAATGTTTGGGTTAGATTGGCATAAATAATATTATGTCTCTTTTTTTACCTCACATATCTAATAAATACAATCAATGGGCTGAATATATTAAGGAGAAAGAAATGCAAAAAGATACCTTACAAATAGTAGAAGAGATAAGGAAGTTTGGAAAAATATTGAAGAATATTAGCAATAGTCAAAGTGAAAATAGTCTGCAGTAAAAGCTTGTTATCAAAATCAAGGTATTTTTTTGTTTTTAGTTTTCATTTTTATTTTTTATTTATAAAAATCTCTTCATGGGAGAAGGGTGTAAGTCTTATTTCATGATTAATTATGATAAACAGACTTTATGATACATTAATATTTTCTTTTAATAAAATTGACTAACGAATATGGTATTAGTTAGTAGGATTTGAATTTATTTATAATAAAATAAAATATGGATATTTATCCTGAGTAAAAAAAGATTTAACTTAATTATGAATGTTTCAAAGATTTCAGACTAAAAGTAGAGATTGTTCTGACAGTTACCTCCCAGAAAAGGATATAAGGAAAATCCTGAGGAAGGGAAGGGATTTTGTTCAGAAATATGCTAAGGGTTTACAATTGCAAGTTGATTGAGGGCTGTCGAGAGCTAGTAGGATGCTAGTGGAGCTCTAGACCTAGAGAAGTATAGACTGGATTAGAAATCCTTAGGCGTATCCTCTCAATAAAAATGTCTACTGCATAAGGCTCACGAGAGTATCACGGGGGAGTAGAGGACGTGATTGCCTCTCTCACGGTTTGCGGACCATTAGTTAACATGAAGAGGAATTTAGATAAGTGTAACATAAATTGATAACTTCACAAGGAAATGTAAGGAGTTAGAAAAAAAATTATACAAGTTACTCACGGGTAACTATCTAAATCAATATTTTCCGGATGCGGATGATTAAAAGGTTCGACAGGACATCCATCCCTGGCAAACTCCTAAGGCATCTCGCATGGGCTGGCCATATGGCCCCCTGCGGCGCCATTAATTCTGACTTCAATTCGCATGCGATCAGAACATTTACTCTTCAACGTCGGCTCCTTTTCATCCTTGGTATGCTCAGTCGACTCATTATGGATTCAGAATCCAGTTCTCCATACCATTCTGGCTCTCTTTGCAGCTCTTCGAAACCTATTTGCAGTGCATGCTCTGTGGCTTGTGTAGTGCCCAATGCCCACACACACACTGGTCGTCGCTGCTCATTATTCAGCTATATAGAAACTATTCCTAGGTATCATTTTTCTCATAGTGCCTTCTGTCATTCCAATCTCAATTTGCAGATCTCTCCTCGCTCTCTCCGTGGTCTTGCTCCTGTCCAAGATTATTCCCCTTGTCGGTGGCTTGTTCAAGATGTTGAGACCGCCATGCCTAGGCTCAGGCAACGAATGAGGTGTCGCCGAGGTGCTACTCGTGGCAGACCTGCAAGTGAGCGGCCCTCATCTAGTCTCGATGAAGCTCCCTTCACTGAGAAAAATGATAGGCGGCATTCTCAGGCCCCCCTCTGCCAATGGGACCACGACAGTCCTCCTGGCTTTGCCCACGACATTCCACCATCCTCTCCTCCTCTTGGCGCGCCTCCGAACCCTGTTTCCCCTATCCCTCATCCCTCTGGAAGCCATTTTTTGAGGCAAACCTCACAGAGAGTGGAGCTCCGCTTTGACTGTGCCTTCAATCGTCCCACCATCACTGCTTACATTACTATAACCCTGCAAGAAGAGTCAACTCTACGTTCTCCTCCTTGGCATGAACCTCCACCCTCTCTTCTTGACCCCCGCCCCAACCCTGCTGCAATATCTCCTGTTGGTGTGGGCGACCCCCTGGTCAATGCCTCTCCCTCCCTGGATCATCTCTTTATGCAGGTGGACGCAAATCTCTCAGACAAAGATGGAGCTCAGAACGCTGCTGCTGAAGATTCCGAGGAATATTATGGGTGTCGTATTGAGGAGGAGCCGCCTTCTCCTGCCAACACCAATTAACTCTGCTATGACTTGGTTCAGTATGGTTTCTACACTTGATCATTTTGCAAGAAATACTGGATTTTTTGTTGTCTACAGCAGCAGAAGCTACATGATAGTGTTGTCTTTCTATAGTTTTCTTATGTTCAATGTAATGGTCTCTCCACCGGTTTCCCTTTTCAAGGGCGGTGCAACTGTTTTTAAAAAGAACTGGTTTCCCACCTGGGCAGTTCGTCACAGTGATAGAGCATGGACATCAGGCCCGGTCTTAGGCTCCCATAGCTGAATTGAGGCAGTTTTGTAACATTATGTTTGCATAATAGAATTAGCACAATTTAGAAAAAAAAAACTATCCAAATCAATACTAAATATTCCTTACTCATGATTTGATAAAAGTTTCACCAGTTCATAGTGAAACCTTAGTATAAGAATAGTAAGTTTCTTACCCATTAACAAACTCTATTATAGTAAATTAACATAAAACTTCATGAGATACTTTGCATTCATTTCCTTATTCATGTAGTGCTCAAATACTTCACATCATGAACATCACAACAAGAAAAGAATCCACATCATCAACTTGACACCATAATCAATCACATCATTGAACACCAATATACCCTGGAAACCCCGTAGGTTGGGAACCAGCAAACGTTTAATTTTATTATTAAACGCTCCTGAGGGTGTTCAGCCCTCACTCAATGGCTTACAAGGGAGATCATCCCTTAACCATCGTTATAAATCTTAGAAGGAAATATACAAATATCTAGCTTAAAGTCTTTACAATGAATATGATAGCATTTACCCACTAATCTCCATATTTTCATATCTTGGTGGCATGGATGCCCTATAACGGACCATCGTACATTGGATCATCCTACAGCTTGTACTTATCTACATGAACCATAATCATTTACCTACCACTAGGTTAAGTATAATATTTCCTTTGTACATGTCACGATCATTCCCTACTAATGATGCCTTCAACATACATTGATGTCAAGATTCATAAAGTATTAATAAACCATTTCATAAATCTATACTAGAGAAGCTTCTCCATCTACTCATGTATATTCATGATTTGAAAGTAAAATACCTTGACATTCTCCCTTTAACAACACATACTGCATATGTGCTAGTTATCAGTCATCACAGTAACTAATGTTTCCCTCGCATAAGCACATATTCCTGTAATAAAATAGCTACATCTCACAAGTTTTTCCTTAAAATAAATTGATACATCAGTTATGATATTCGTGCATGCAGTTTACATCAATTTAATCAAAATAACTAACCCTTAAGATATTACTTTTGGACCATGTAAATAAATCTATCACAACAAATGTTATTCCTATGTATACAAATTCATATAGTTTCCAAAAGAATCTTTCCAATGGAATTCTTTGACACAATCAAGCATGAAAACACACTTTTCCTTTTCAAGGGAATTTTAGCATAATAAGGCATGCATAACATGTTTTTTTTTCCATGAAAATTAGGTAATAAAAAATACAAATACATGTATTATTTTCCAAATGTTATTCAAATATTAGCCATATATATTCCAAGGAATACAACCCATTAATATGGATTGTTGTGCATGTAATTCATCTTCCTTCCCAAAGAATAATTTGCAATGTACTCTAGCACAACATGCTATCATTTCTCACATACAAATATGTATTCTTTCCAATGAAATCTAATATAAGTCTTGCATACATTTACATGATCTTATTCCAAAAGAAACGGACATAATAGTTATATTTGGTGCATGCAAAGAACTTATTTCCTCTCAAGAAACATTAAACTAAGTAGTTCAGTTTTCATGCATGTAAGTACAGGTCAATGTTCTCAAAAATACGATAACTATTAAACACATGTTTCAGTGTCAAGAATTCTAGCACACAATTAATATTTTCCATGCATGTAAATATATATTTATATAACACCTTGGTTTCTCTTTGGACATGCACTAAATAATCCTTTTTTTAAAGGTCTAATCCATAACACTATTATTGTGTTCATACCCACACATTTCTCTTTTTCAAGAAATTCATAATGCATGCATAAAATTTTCTCTTCGAGATGTAATACAATGATAATGCATGCATAGCCATTTCTCTTTTCCAAGAATTTAATAATGCATGAATAGACATTTCTCTTTGAAATGTGATACAATGATAATACAATGATAATGCATGCATAGACATTTCTATTTTCCAAGAATTTAATAATGCATGAATAGACATTTCTCCTTGAAATGTAATACAATGATAATGCATGCGTAGAAATTCCTCTTGGAAATGTAATACTATAATGTATATATAAAGGTTTCTCTTTTCAAGAAATGAAAAATACAATAGAAATTTTATTGCATGCAAATACAATTACTTCTTTTCAAACTCAAATGAAAGGTAACTATTTTTCTTTCATGCTTTTTATATTTTCTTTCCTAAATAAATAAAGCATAATACACATATTAATCTCATATGCATAGTTTTATGCAAAAAAATTATATTATAATAGCATGCACATTTTTAAGAATTCTTTTAAATAGAAGCTCATCTCATGAAATGCCATTGTTTTACGTATATAACAATTCATTTATAAAGGAAATCAACATGCGTATGCACAGACCTCTTAAATAAAATAAAAAAATACTTATCTTTATTTCATTTAAAGAACTTATCTCCCTACTGCAATACTCATCCCCATTCAGAAATTCTCATTGTTCCTCTACAACAATGCAACGATTTTTCCTTTTAGCAACATCTACAAAATTTCTGGAGGAAATATTTCGGAACTGCATTATAATTGTGGTGCCAATAGAAACCTAATTCAGCATTCATTTATAACGCACTAGAGTGAATCCCTAAGATGAACTTCATATGATATCTCACATGAGATTATCGGCCTCCCAATTGTCTACTGTTTCAGTTCCAACAAACCTTTTGAAACAAAACTAAAAACTTCTATTAGAGTGGTCCTATGGAAATAGAAGATTTCCGAAACAAAAAGTGCTAATCGCCATCCCTCGCCATTCGTTCCCACAAGAAAATAAAGAAAGGAATGGATATGGTTACCTTCGGTGGTTACAACTGAACGGTAACTAATAATAATAATTTCGAAAAATAACAATAAATTACAACATATAATTTTCCACCATATTTAACCTTACTAAGTCGTGACGTTCAAACCCATAAGGTACACTAGTATTACCTTTTTTATAATAGTAGATATTAAGGTAAGTTCGATTCGTTGAAGATATATAACAAACTATTGTTTTGTTAAACATAGTAAATATGAGTTATATTTCTAAAAAGAATCGCAATCCATTATAATATGTCGACTGGAGGGATGTTACATACTCCCCCGCTTAAGAGAACACCGTCCTCGATGTGCTTCCCTCACTGAAATTTAAACTTATACTCATGATATGATAATATAAACAACCCAAAGGGTGTCCTTCCTCTTCACATAAACACTTTATTTTCCTTAAATTCCATTAATTGAAACAATAATTTTTTTATCCATATTCATAAGCATGTATATCTCAAAGAATATTCCATTTCCAATTCTAACTGCTTATCCCTTATTCAATTCATAAAGATATAGAAAATTCTCCATACAAAATTACCATTACTTACCAATTACTATTGGAAGTAATGATGGCTTTTACACAAGCTCTATGAGAATGGTTGAACAACCCATAAACACTCCATGGAAAGAGCCTATAATGTATGACTAACAAATTCAATCATGTTAGTCACATAGTTTTAATAAAATGAAATACTTGCAACTATCAAACATTCATGAAATATCAATAAATTTTTTAATCAGAGTAATTCCACAAGTACTCAGAGATCACCAACCCTCTAATAAATGCATCATGTGCACATTGTCTTAGCTCCTGCTAAAGACATCCACAAAGTACTTCAAAAAGTACTCAGAGAGCACCTAGCTCTCTAATCGTACCAATGATCAATAAATTCACCATGGAAATATCCTAGCCTCTGCTAAGACATTCAAACAAATTAGTAATAAAATAAATGAACTTATACATTCAGTAATTCATTTTCCGAGCGCTAAGCTCCTTTCCTCTTAATATCTACATAAAATGTTTACACAATCATATAAAAATTAATTTTTAATTTAACACATAACTGATTACTTAACTTGTTCTGCTATGAGAATGAAAATGGTAAAAAAAATTCTCCTCCCAACCCATGGGAGTTGGTTTCCACAACCAAATCGAGTCATTTTCACATCTAGACAGTCATTTGACAAAACACCATTCCAGGTCCAGTATGGATTCCTCTTGGCAACAACATGCCTATTCCTCTGACAACATCCCGTCTATGACGAATTTTGGACCTCCTCCAACAGGCTCCAAAATCAATAGATTTGCCTCAGATTTTCCCCTCTTCACCATCTTGGCCAAATCTTTTCCCTTACAAAGATCATATATCTCTAGGGAGAGGAAACCCCGGTACGTAAGTGCCATCAACCCCTCTGGCCAGGTGATCTGAAAATGGAATTATTTGAAAATGTGTGCAAGGTATCCATTTCCATTTAATTAAATGTGTGAAAAATTCTCCATGTCTTGCTGATTAAACAAAGTGTTTTTGGTAACTGTTTATGAGTTTATGTGTGAGGGAAAGTTAATTTAATTTGTTTTTTAACATATTAAATCATAAATACACAGTAAGATAACTTCAACATAACATGACACAAATTTTTGGTGAGCAGTTCACCCCTCTTCGGCTACAAATGCTGGATCAAGCCTCCCGAAATGAGCTTTTCATCTTGTATTATAATGCTCTCAAATACTAATACAATTTTAAAAGTTCCTGAATAGAAAAATATGACTGTAAATACAAAATCAAAATACATTAAAATGCTAAAAATGCGTTTCCATATTCACTAAACTATGAAGAATTACTATAAACAGTGACTTATTCAACAAGGCCCTGATGGCTCTTTGAACTCCTCTGAAGCTTTTTGGGTTGTAGAAGTCCTCAAAAAAATTTTAAACCTCTTCCATTAGGTTCATAAGGTCTAAAATAACTGAAAATGGTTTTTGGATCACCTCAAACAGTGAAGTAAAACTCCAGATAACTCCATTTCCCCAGTGGCCCTAGTAGCTCTCAAAGCTCCCTAAAGCTAAAATGGCTGTAGAACACATATAATTCCTATATAACCTATCCCAATGGATTTGGAATGCTAAAAATAGTGGAAATTGGTTTTTTGGTTCACCTCAAATGGTTAAGCATAGCCCAAAACAGCTCCAACTCCCTCTTGACCCTGATCGCTCTCATTGCTTCCCTGAAGCAAAAGTGGCTGATGATAAACTCTAATGGCTCTGAAACCTATTCAAATGGCTCCATAATGCTAAAGAAAGCCAACATTAACCAAAATTTCGTCCAATTTGGTCCAATATTAAAGAAGATATGACCAAAACCATTTTTTCCCAATATCCCCTAAAAAAGCTCCACCAAATGTGGAGAAACTGGAGTTAGACCCTCCAAAATAGGTGGAACTCCAAAATCAGGTGAAACTGGTGCCAAAACTGGTGGATGGTTAGAGGTGGAATTAAATTTTTGGATAGGCAGTCACATGAGGAATCTCCGCCCAAACCACCGAATAAAACATTTGTCATAATGTTTTTTGTAACCATCGCATTAAATGTTTGCCATGTGACATCGCTGGCAGTTTGGTTTATTAGCCGCGAGGTTAAGATTTAGCCCTTGGACTTGGTTGTCTGGTCACGTGGAGTCAGGCTAGCCCTGAGGGGATAGCCGTTAAACGTTTCCGCCATATCCATTTTTAAACTTTAAATATATCGGCGGTTCATTGTTTAACAAGAAACACCATGTGGCTTCATGGTAAGACATGAGAAATATAACCTAGAGGTCTCGGGTTCGAACCTCAAGAACTATGATTTTTTTTTTTAAATACCAAACCTGTTCCTTGGCCTAGGGCCAAGTGGCGGCCTCCGGGCCTACCATGTGGCAACCTGTGATTGGCCAAAATACTCCAAAGTGAAACCAAAAACCAATGCGTGAATGCCACTTGTCCACAAAAGGTTGGCTCAAATGGAATATTTCAGGGAATATTCTAAGGAATATTCTAGGAATATTCCTTAGAATATTCTTGGAATATTCCTTAGAATATTCTTTTTTTAATAATTCCAAAGTCAAAGTCAACTCTGGTCAAACTTAGTTTTTTGCAGTTTACTGAAAACTTCAAACTTGCATAACTTTCACATACGATGTTGGATTTGAGTGATGTTCATGGCACTAGGATCGTATCGATGAGGCCTATTCGGTTTTTTAGGTTGCAAGTGATTTTGAACACTTTCAATTTTGAGCTTTTTCCATAGCTCGGACTTGAGCTCCTGATAACACCTCCCAAATGAGAAGCTTTTGGACCCCAAAAGCTCACTGAAATGTTGAAATTCAATTTTATAGAAAATGAGAATAAAAACATCCTCTTCTCTTAAACCTTCATAAATTTTCCTGACTTGCCAACTGTTCACATGGAAAATTTTTGCTAAATGAGCTATGTACTTGTGTCGAATCCTGACCAAGTTTCCTCACCATACCAATCTTCCATTCTGAAACCAAAAATGACCCTTGCTGAACTTTGTGCCCTATTTGCTTGCATGCCTTTCCATCTCATGGAATCTTGCAGCGCTTTGCATCGACACTTCGTTCTCTGCACCAATCGACACCAAAGGCACCTTGTGCAACATACGACATCAACAACAAGTTGACCTGAAATGTGCTATATAATTGACACAACCATCGATGTAAAAAGTGTGCCACAATCGACACAAGTCGACAAACATGTGTGACACAATCGACAAAAATCTATAAATAACAAGATACATATTTACGATCATGTGTATGCATCATGTACAATGAACTATATACAGTTCGCTAATTACACATACAACCTCTATGTACATGTGCAACTTCAACTCTTCTTTTCAAATACCAACAAGTACATCATCCAAAAAAAAAATGTGGGTTACGAAGAGTTGAACTAAAAGACATTGCTACAATATAAGTGAGTATCATACTCATCTTTTACACCTCCATGGAAAATTTTTGCAACAACCAAGAAATTCCTTCAACTGAAACTGCTTTTACATGCAATCTTGCATCAATTTTTCAACTGAAATACATGCATACCAATCTGAAATTTACATGTACAAAATGAGTATGACTTACTGCATTAAGAACTTAATCCACTTCCTACCAAGCCAACTCCATATCGTTTTTTCCTGCTGTAACATTTCTACATGTGAATCTTCCATTTCCACATCGATAATGGAATCCATAGATCCACTTGTGCCAAACTCTTTTTCCTATAGCTTCATGTGCTTTGGATGACTTGTTGGATGCAAGGTCCAACAATGAGAGACATCATGTCCCTTCTTTTGAAAAAATGTGCAACTCTTAAGCACTTTTTGGGAAAGTTTTCTTTGCCTCTTCTGCTTCCTGTGTGCTTTCATTTTCAACCAGCATCTTGAATCAACATGATTAAATCCACCACAAAATGTGCAACAAAAAATTCTTTCATTTGAACAAGAAAAATTATCATTTTTTTCTGAAACATAATAAAATTGATCATGTGAATAATTATACCTCTTTTTTCGCATGGAATGTCCATCCTTTTTGTCTTTGAAAGATGATGAACTAGTAGAGGAGACAACTTTATTTTTCAGACTTTCATCACAGTTCTTGTCTTGAAAACTGTTTGCATTTGCATGCTCGCCATAAGAAACATGTTTACCCTCTACTTGCTGCAATGATGGCTTAAAATAATGGAAATCATCCTTAAAACAATTTTGACATATATGCATTTTAGAACTTGGAATAAAGGTTCTCTTTAAATTTGCATCACATGCATTCAAGGATTTGGAGTCTTCGCCATTAAACTACATATAACCAATACCAACATTCTTGGGTCACTCTACAACTGAAATAGGGTCAACCATGCCTTGTGCATGCTTTCCCAAACCATTGCCTTCATGATATCCCATCTTAAACATTAATTTGGACCCTATACCCCTTGTATGTTTTTCAAAAGAACCAACACACTTTTCAATTGAGGAAATTGAAGACAAATTAGAATGGTTTACCTCTTCCTCATGCTTGTTCTTGGACAAAGCTTCTTGAGCTTGAAGGAGTTGTTTCTCCATGTCATGCATTTTTTGGAGAATTTTTTCCTTCTCTTCCTTCATGGCTAACAATTGTGCATGAATCTTATGACTTTCTCTTTGATCCTCAATTACAATCTGCACCATGTCCTTCACCTTAATGAACTCATTCTTCTTGTCATCATTGAAGAATCTCGTGAAGGAGGAAACTTCACTTGTAGAGGAAGTTGACATTATGTAAATGGTCAAATTAACAAAATTAACTTCCAAAGAAAAGTTCTCAAAGCTTTCAAACAAATGACAAGCTTTTAACCAAATGTATGTAAAGACCCCTTCTTATTCAAGAAACCATAAAGGAAAAACTCTAATAGCTTTTGTAGCAAACACTAATCAAGTGGGTTTGTTTTCCAAAGAAAATGTTGAGGTAATTTGGGGTAAGGAAATAGCCTACAACTCTTTTTTTCCTTTCCAAGGCTTATCTAACAACAACTATCCTTTCAACTCAAGCAAACTCATACAATAAACCATTTTGCAGCCAAATAAACAGTCAATATTTTACATTGTTTTAACACCTTTTGCACAAAAAAAATTCTCAAATTAAGCTCAACTTGCTCTAATACCATTTGATCTAAAAATGTAAGTACATGAAAATGTGTGCAAGGTATCCATTTCCATTTAATTAAATGTGTGAAAAAGTCTCCATGTCTTGTTGATTAAGCAAATTGTTTTTGGTAATTGTTTATGAGTTTATGTGTGAGGGAAAGTTAGTTTAATTTGTTTTTTAACATATTAAATCAGAAATACAAAGCAAGATAACTTCATCATAGCATGACACAAATTTTTGGTGAGCATTTCACCCCTCCTAGGCTACATATGCTGGATCAAGCCTCCCAAAATGAGCTTGTCCTCTTGTATTATAATGCCCTCAAATGCTAATACAAGTTTAAAAGTGCCTCAATAGGAAAATTTAACTGTAAATATAGAATCAAAAGACATTAAAATGATAAAATTTCATTTCCATATTCACTAAACAGTGAAGAATTAACATAAACAATGACTTCTTCAACAAGGCCCTGATGGCTCTTTGAACACCTTTGAAGCTTTTGTACAAAATCTTTCAGATTTCATCTAAAACATTTGAAGCTTTTCAGGCTATAGAATTCCTCAAACGGTTTTGAAACCTCTTCCATTAGGTTCAGAAGGTTGAAAATAGATGAAAATGGTTTTTGGTTCACCTCAAATGGTTAAGCATAGCCCAAAACAACTCCAACTCCCTCTTGGCCCTGATGACTCTCATTGATTCCCTAAAGCAAAAGGGGATGAAGATCAACTCTAATGGCTCTACAAGGTATTCCAATGGCTCCAGAATGCTGAATAAAGACAAAATTGACCAAACGTTTGTCCAATTTGGTCCAATATTGGAGAAGATATGACCAAAACCATTTTTTCCCAATATCCCCTAAACAATCTCCACCAAATGTGGAGAAACTGGAGTTACACCCTCCAAAATAGGTGGAAATCCAAAATTAGGCAGAACTAGCACCAAAACTGGAGGACGGTTAGAGGTGGAATTAAATGTTTGGATAGGAAGTCACATGAGGAATCTCCACCCAAACCGCCGATTAAAACGTTTGTCATAACATTTTTGTAACCATCGCATTAAATTTTTTCCATGTGACATCGTTGACAGTTTGGTTTATTAGTCACAGGGTTAAGAGTTAGCCCTTAAACTTGGTTGTATGGTCACGTGGATTCGGGCTAGCCTTAAGGGGCTAGCCCTTAAACTTTTCCGCCATATCCTATTTTAAACTTTAAATATATGTGTGGTTCAATGTTTAACAAGAAACACCATGTGGCTTCACGGTAAGACTTGAGCACTATAACCTGGAGGTCTCGGGTTTGAACCTCAAGAACTATGAATTTTTTTTAAAAATACCAAACCTGCTCCTTGGCTTGGGGTCATGTGGCGGCCTCCGGGCCTGCCACGTGGCAGCCCATGATTGGCCAAAATATTCGAAAGTCAAACCAACAACCAATGCGCAAATTCCACTTGTCCACAAATGGCTGGCTCAAATGGAATATTCCAGGGAATATTCCAAGGAATATTCTAGGAATATTTCTTGAAATATTCTTTTTTTAATAATTCCAAAGTCAAAGTCAACTTTGGTCAAACTTAGTTTTTTACAGTTTACTGAAAACTTCAAACTTGCATTACTTTCACATACGATGTTGGATTTGAGTGTCATTCATGGTGCCAGGATCGTATCGACGAGGCCTATACGATCGTTCAGGTTGCAAGTGATTTTGAACACTTTCAATTATAATCTTTTTCCATAGCTCAGACTTGAGCTCTTGATCAGCAGGCAACCACCATCAACCCAAGGCCTTATAGCCTTTCACAATTGTTCACAACTGTCTAGCATGTTAAATTTCTCTTTTAGCATTGTTTCCCATAGTAAATTACATAATGAATCATGTACACATTATACATAAATAAAAAGAAACTTTATGTACATCATACATTATACTTGGCCTTAACATGGGTCAAATAATATCTATATTAACATGAAACATGAATAACATACATGTGTTATACATTGTTATTTCCAAAATAACACAATCATGCACATTATAACATGATACTTTATCAATTACCATTGCAATTTTTTTTTATTGTTTTTTTCACGGCACTATTTTACTTTCACAGGTTTTTCTGTTACTAATAAGCTACCCCTACTTACTATAAGCAATAATGTTAATCGTAAATATGCATTTCTTAAGCAGGTATTATGTTATGCAATCATTTTAATTCCCTACATAAAAAATTTTCATGCATACAATTATATACAAATATTCATTAATGTGTGTGTGTCAATAACAATTAGTATATGAGTGCAAACATTTCCAATTCCCACAATGTTCTATTACCAACATACTGACACATGAAGTAATTACCATACCACTTGTTCACAAATTTCCTATAGCTTTAGTCAAAATTGATTTGTGCATATAAATTTCATTAGTTAGTCATTCATAACTAATCAATGCTATTAATAATCTTAATTCATCCATGACACGACTCATTCAATTTAATTTTAAAATACTCTATCATCTTATATAAGGAATTTCCTCACCTTTTGAATTCATGCATTAGTTTCACACACCATCACTATACACATTCATCTTTTTCAAGTAGTGCATGGTAACTTTAGTTATGTTCACTAAATGTATGAGTAATATGTCATATAATCACTGTTCATAAACAACTCTCACTTTCACTAGTGAGTACTCAGGTTGTTCATAAATACAACAAACTTTTTATTGTCCTTTATCCTCAACAAGATTCCAGTTTTATGAAAACCGTTTTGAAAAAACATTTATTACTCATTACTCTTTAATGTAGTTATAAACATGAATAACACATCTCATGTCAAGAGTAGACTACTACATATATCATTCAATATGTAGATTGCTAGAATCATATATCAATCAATATGTATATTTCTAGAATCATACCTTAACTCATGTCCATTAGTAGCATACCTCAATTTCTTTTCGCTTATCATATCCCAAAGGTGCTAGTGTTGCAACCTTTAGCTTTGATACCACTTATAACATACACCGATAACTTCACAAGGAAATCTAAGAAGTTAAAAAAAAAATTATACAAGTTACTCATGGATAACTATCCAAATAAATATTAAATATTCCTTACTCATCATTAGATAAAAGGTTCACCAATTCATAGTGAAACCTTAGTATAAGAATAGTAAGTTGCTTAGCCATTAACAACCTCTATTATAGTACATTAACATAGAACTACATGAGATACCTTGCATTCATTTCCTTATTCATGTAGGCATCACATACTTCACATAATGAACATCACAACAAGAAAAGAATCAACATCATCAACTTGACACCATAATCAATCACATCATTGAACACCAATATACCCTGGAAACCCCGTAGGGTGAAAACCAACAAAAGTTTAATTTTATTATTAAACGCTCGTGAGGGTGTTCAACCTTCAATCAATGGCTTATAAGGGAGACCATACCTTAACCATCGTTATAAATATTACAAGGAAATATAAAAATATCAATCTTAAAGCCATTACAATGAATATGATAGCATTTACCCACTAATCTCCATATCTTCATATCTTGGTGTCATGGATGCCCTACAATGGACCACCGTATATTGGATCATCCTGCAGCTTGTACTTATCTGCATGAACCATAATCATTTACCTGCCACCAAGTTAAGCATAATATTTCCTTTGTACATGTCACCATCATTCCCTGCTAATGATGCCTTCAACACACATTGATGTAAATATTCATAAAGTATTAATCAACCATTTGATAAATCTATACTAGAGAAGCTTCTCCATCTACTAATGTATATTCATTATTTGAAAGTAAAATACCTTGACATTCTCCATTTAACAACACATACTACATATGTGCTAGTTACTAGTCCTCACATTAACTAATGTTTCCCTCACATAAGCACATATTCCTGCAATACAATAGCTACATCTCCCAATATTATCTTTAAAAGAAAATGATAGATCAGTTACAATATTCGTGCATGTAGTTTACATAAATTTAATCAAAATAACTAACCCTTAAGCTATTACTTTTGGACCGTGTAAATAAAGCTAACACAAAAAATGTTGTTCCTATGCATAAAAATGCATATAGTTTCCAAAATAATCTTCCCAGTAGAATTCTTTAACACAATCAAGCATGAAAACACACTTTTCCTTTTTGAGGGAATTTTAGCATAATAAGGCATGCGTAACATGTTTCTTTTTCCATAAAACTTAGGTAATAAAACATACAAATACATGTATTATTTTCCAAATATTATTCAAACATTACCCATATATATTCCAAGGAAACCAACAAATTAATATGGATTGTTGTGCATGTAATTCATCTTCCTTCCTAGATAATATTGTACAATGTAGTCTAGCACAACATGCTATCATTTCTCACATACAAATATGTATTCTTTCCAATGAAATCTAATACAAATCTTGCATACATTTACATGATATTATTCCAAAAGAAACGAAAGATAATAGTTATATTTGGTGCATGAAAAGAACTTACTTCCTCTCAAGAAACATTAAACTAACTAGTTTAGTTTTCATGCATGCAAGTATAGGTCAATGTTCTCAAAAATAAAATAACTATTGAAAATATGTTTCAGTGTCAAGATTTCTAACACACAATTAATTTTTTCCATGCATGTAAATATATATTTATATAACACCTTGGTTTCTCTTTTTAGATGCACTAAATAATCCTTTTTTTAAAGGTCTAATCCATAACACTATTATTGGGTTCATACCTACACATTTCTCTTTTCCAAGAAATTAATAATGCATTCATAAAAATTTCTCTTCAAGATGTAATACAATGATAATTCATACATAGCCATTTATCTTTTCCAAGAATTTAATAATTCATGAATAGACATTTCTCTTCGAAATGTGATAAAATGATAATACAAGGATAATTCATGCATAGACATTTCTCTTTTCCAAGAATTTAATAATGCATCAATATACATTTCTCTTGGAAATGTAATACAATCATAATGCATTCCTAGATATTCCACTTGGAAATGTAATACTATGATGTATACGTAAAGGTTTCTCTTTTCGAGAAATGAAAAATGCAATAGCAATTTTATTGCATGCAAAAACAATTACTTCTTTTCAAACTCAAATGAAAGGTAACTATTTTTCTTTCATGCTTTTTATGTTGTCTTTCCTCAAGAAATAAAGCATAATACACATATTAATCTCATATGCTTATTTTTATGGAGAAAAATTATATTATAGTAGCATGCACATTTTTAAGAATTCTTTTAAATTGAAGCTAATCTCATGCAATGCCATTCTTTTACGTATATAACAATTCCATTATAAAGGAAATCAACATGCATATGCACATACTTCTCAAATAAAATAAAAAAATACTTATCTTTATTTCATTTGAAGAACATCTCCCCTATTGCAGTACTCATCCCCATCTGGAAATTCTCATTGTTCCTTTGCAATAATGCAACAATGTTTTCTTTCAGCAGCATCTACAAAATTTTGGGAGGAAAGGTTTTGGAACTACATTATAATTGTGGTGCCAATAGAAACTTGATTCGGCATTCATTTATAATGCACTGGAGTGAATCCCTGAGATGAACTTCATGTAATATCTCACATGAGATTCTCGGCCTCCCAATTGTCTATTGTTTCGGTTCCCACAAACCATTCGAAACAAAAGTAAAAACTTCTATTATATTTTTCCCATGAAAATAGAAGATTTTCAAAACATAAAGTGCTAATCTCCATCCCCCACCATTCGTTCCCCCAAGGAAATAAAGAAAGTAATGGATATGGTTACCTTCAGTGGTTACAACTGAACGGTAAATAATAATAATATTTTCGAAAAATAACTGTAAATTACAGCATATAATTTTCCACCATATTTCACCTTAATAAGTCATGACGTTCAAACCTGTAATTTAAACTATTATTACCTTTTTTATAATAATATATATTAAGGTAAGTTTAATTCATTGAATATATATAACAAATTATTATTTTGTTAAACATAGTACATAAGAGTTATTTTTCAAAAAGAATCGTAATCCATTATAATATGTCGGCTAGAGGGATGTTACAATAAGTATAAAATGAATGTCTGATGTATGTTATATTATGCATGAGATATTGGGAATGATGCATGTTTAGAAACTCAATTTACTATTTTGATAAATGATCTTGACATTTTGTTCGAAGATTACTTTCTTAAAAGAGGAAAAGTAGAAAGTGTGTTTTATTATGCGAGAATGAAGTAATATGGATGAATAAATTTAAAATCCTGCACAGGAAAGTTTATTTATCCAAACGAATAAAAAATAACAACCAGAACATATAGGATGGCCTGTAAAATCCATCTATATTTTACCAAATAGGAGAATCATTATATTCTTCCTAAAATTGTTTATCACAAAGGAATTTCATGCAACCAAATCAACCAAATGAAGGGGTTTCCTGTACATGTAAAGGCACTAGGTGTAACACCCATAGTTTCTATTCTTTTCAAGATAGGCATAAATCCAAAGGGGAGTGGACCGCAATGGAAAATTATTGTGTGGATCTAATTAAAAATTTATTAATGAAAAATAAATGGAATATTTAGGTGTGCACTATGACCAGATGAGAATTTGAGATCAAAAAGCCTGATCCAGGAGGTTATGGAAAAAGGTTAAGACCTTCCCCAAAACCTTTCAAAAAGCCTTGAAAGGAATTATTTCTAATTTAGATTAAAGAGGAAAAATCTAAATTCCCCAATGAAGAGGAAAGTAGTTGGGAAGAGGTAAAAAGCTGGAAAAGTAGAAAGCAGCTTTAAAGTCCCTCATGAAGGGAAGTGTAGGAAAAAAGGAATAAAGCATCCTGAAATTCTGGATGTAGAATTTAGAAATAGGCTTAGGGGAGAGCATAACTTAAGTAAGCTTCTCCAGAACAGATTGAGGTTAGTCTGTTCCTGGGAGGATGTCAGCTCAGGGGTGAATTCTAGAGATAGAGGAATTCTATGGTTGGGAGGACTGGTCATAGAACAATAGTGGTATGCACACCTAAATTTTGATACTCTATTATAAATATCTTATGAGGATATTTTATTATTGTTCTGTGAATTGAGAAATTTAATTAGCATGATGAATAAAATAAATTCCTAAATTCCTACATTTAACAGAATTGATTAGAAGAAATTAATCCTCTAATTTCTGTATAGTTGTAGGAATAAGAATTCATGGGACATATCAACGAGAGTCTCTAAACCAATTATTGGTTTAAATCTGGAGATATATAATAATCCCATAAATAATTTAAGCTTGTAATTTAAATCTTCTTCTGTTCTGTACAGATATAATTATGGTTGAATTACGAACATATAGATTTATAGAATGATAAAGTAAATATGAAATTAAAATTAAATAACTGTTAAATTCTATAAAATTTCTGCAAGTAAATTACTGGATTTCATGCATATACACTGAATTTTTCTACCCAAAGGAGAATCTGATTTGAGTAAGAAATACTTTTCGGTTGCAAAAAAAAAAAATAGTTATAAGACAAAAAATGTTAATAGAAAACTCAGATAAAATCTATAATGGTAAATAAAAAATTTTACAGTCTGATGTAAGTTCATGCATTATCAACAGAAGTTCATAAGAGTATATTGTTGAATTGTAAACAGAGGTTGCATAAGTTTTATCTAGAAGAAAAAAACCCTTGCTAGTTAACTTTGATATAATCTGTAATTATAAATAAAAATATATATATATATACTCTAATATAACTTCAATACTGAATTAAAGCAGAAAACAAATAGAGTAAGCAGAATTGTAGAAAGGAGTGTGAGAAATTATTCATTGTTATATATATAGGTATGTATGTAAATAGGATAAACATACTTATAAGTATAAAGAAATAATGCATAGCTAATGTTTTATTTTACCAAAAAGTACAGGTAAATTACTATTAGTAGTAGGTTCAAAGTCACTACTAACTGAACAATGTGAAATATCATCATTTAGATAATATTTATAAAATCCTTATCAGAAATTTTAAGAATGAAGGGATAAGGTATCAAGTAAAATGAGGACTATATTCTACAACTTGCAGAAAAGATAAAATATTAGAAATTAATTTCATATGAACAGTAAACTTCAAATCTGGTTTATAAATAGAGAGAAGGACTGTAAAAAGAGAATAAAATTATTTTATAGTCAATCTGAGAATATATATAAAAAGAAATATAAAAAATCTGCTTATAATTAGAGCACACATTTATAAACTGGAAGCCATTCTCAGAAAACTACATTATATTAAAACAGAAACAGTAGTATAGTCAATCGTATATTTTGATAATTTAAAATGTATATCAAAATATATAAATAATCAGAGTAAAAGTACTTATAATAAAATCGAATCTCTCTTCTGAGTTCAAATTATTACAAGTAACATTTTTAATACAAAAATCATAATTGCTATAATAAACTAGTTATTAAATCTGAGAACCAATTTGGCTACTCCGAGGAAGCAAAAAGCCGATACCGACATGAAACCATAGGGGAAATGAAGTTTAAATTTCTAACGAGAGACAGACTTCTGTAATGGAATTAATTTATATCACCAACACAAAATTGAAGTTACCTATTGGCCATCAAAACAAATAAGAACTCAGTGACATTATGGTAACAATACATCTTATATAGGCGATAAATATTAACGAAAAAGGCAGACTTAAAATTTTACCTGATAAATTAAAAACCCTCGATACAAAGCCACTGTGAAGAACAAGACGAGGGTTAGCTCAAAATTTAACGATGGCCACATAAATTCATGAAATAAGTATTCAGAATGATAAAACAAAATTCATCCATGTTGAATTGACAAGCTATCTAACTATGGAGAGGTTGAGATAGTAGAAATCGTATTGAATCGATTCGGGGCTACCATGACTATAGGTATATTAGCGAAAGAACAAATATCCACTGAAGCGGAAAATTATAAAAATGCAAGGTATTAGTATCAAATACCCAGAAGAAGAGAAAATTCGATGGAGAGGATATTATGTAAATCAGTATAAGACTGAGATAACTATTAACACCCTTACCGACAGAAGAAATCCAATTACAATACGTGGATATATATATATATATATATATATATATATATATATATATATATATATATATATATATATATCAGTGTAAGGGTTTAACTGTGATACGAAAGGTGAAATAAAATCTCCCAAAACAAATTTCAGAGATACATTTAGTTTATAACCCAAAGCGAAATCTGAATAAACGAATCGAAAATTGGAAAACTAAATCAAATCTACTATGATAACAATAGAAATACATTGAGAGCACATTAGCTAGCAAAGGTATGAATAAACACACTGAAGCTTACCTGATAGTGCGTCCATACTATTTGAAACGAATGGTGAGGGTTCAAACAAACTCAATCAAAACTCAGACATAGAGGGCAGAGTATAAGTCTTCCGAGAGGAGCGAAGAAAATGAAAGGTGAAAGATTAAACTCAGAAGAAGACTAAACATTAAATATGAAGTTCATCAAAAACCCTAATTCTCGTCTGAAAATCACCATCGTCTATCTGGCACATGATCAAAGGGTTATTAGAAGATCGAGAGTACCATTGGGAAATCGAGGAAATAAACCAAAAACTGCCAACAAAAATTAAATGCAAATCTACAATCTGTAGTTCATAGTACCCATATCTTAACGGTGAAATTATCACCATTGAAAACTTAGTACGCTCAGATAATAACAAACATTAAATCAATACAAGTAGATTGATTAAATATTCGTATATGGACAACATAAGGAAGAGACACCCATACTTGTTCACAAACCAAGAAGATCTTGTGTAATTCGTAATACAAAAGGGATCAAATCATCATTTAATACATAGATGCCAATGAGCGCATATAGGTATAGAGTAGTTAGAACAAGAACATTACCAAATAAAATAAAACCTATTCGTATGAAATTTCTGTTAGGTATAATGCGATGAATTATAAATGGTAAATGTATTAAATGCCAAGTTTAATTTGTTGAATATAAATGAGGTTACCATATCAATAATATATATATATAACAAAGTAAAGTTATATATATGGTTACAAGAGAATAATATATACCGATACGTATGTATATGAGAATATGATAATTATATATGTATATATATGATAATGTGGTAATTATATATTTATATAAAAATATGGTTATATATTACCATAAATAAGAATGATTACTAGCAAGAGTTATGTATTAACAAAGAAATACAAATTACATAGCTTGCTTAGTTAATATATCGATGATCCTTAGTATTGATATACAAAAACCTTTCCTATACAAGTGGAAATCAAAATCGTTAAGTAATTCCTAGATGGGAAAAAAAAAATTTTATGTATGAGAGGTGTTACACCAGGGTTTAGCACCGAGCCCTGTAGAGACAGGGAAAGGGTCATGGTCCATGGGCTGAAATAGATACATACACTATTTAATAAACAATAAACTACATAATCAAACGACACTACAAGAGGATTCCTATAAAATTATTAATTAGTAATTTCTTATAATCAACCAACAAATAAAATCATAAACAATGGAATACAATTTTAGAAGTTATTTGTATTCACTACCAACCTATACTAAAGCATCTATATATCAAAATCTCATGGAGAGTAACTGTGCATATAAATGAAATATGCAAGTAAACATATAATTATATATTGAACTAGGACTATACGATTAAAACACAAAATACCCATGAAGGGGTTTCAGGCATATTTTTTTATAATTATATGAATATAAAGTAAATCATAGCCCGAAACAATGAACAAGATTCCATTGAGTAGAGATGAAATAAAGACTTATGAGTCTGAATGCACATAACCCTTTTAACATAAAAACCTGCAGACAAGCCATCACAATAAGGATGGATTTACAATAAACCAACAAGCGAATCATCCAACTTCATAGCCTAACACCAAACATCTTGCATGTAGGCGCTATCAAGATATAAGGCACCCTGTATACACAGGGGTTTTAATCTGAGTCGACATAATACAACTTACATTCACAATGGCAATATTGGGAGCATAGCCATGACTTACTGGTGATTTCGCTGAAGGAGCTTGGAGCTGAACTGAGCTACCCTTCGTTTGATGGAAAACCCATACCTATAGAAAAATAGGAGAATGAACAGTGGAAAGTCAAAATATATAATTATAAGAAGGACATACATTAAATCAAACAAGAACTTAAAACCAGAAAACACGAAATAATATCGCTTGAACATAGAGTTACCTATAGTTTTGGCGTGCGGAGCTCTGTTCCATCATCACGCCACCAGATGAATAAACCCGAACACCCTTTCAGTAAGAAAATGTGCAAGGTATCCTCGAGGAATATGGGATTCAAGCATACTGAAAAAGGTGGGATAAACACTTTTCAAATTAAAAACAGAACAACATACACTAAAAAACCAGTTTGCAAGCATGTAGACAGGTAAGAGAACAAGTAAATAAAACAGTAGAGAATAATTCTGACTGGACATCCATTAAACGAGACATCACAACCAAAGAGCTAATAGTGGCATAAGGGAATAAGGGGTTTACCTGTGTAGGGTAGCCGTTTTTGTAGCATGGCGAAAGAATAAGGAGCCTTCGCTCTACATCAACAAGAGTGACCATATACCAAAAGACGGTTCATGGAGAAATTAAGAAAATTTTTGAGCTATCGAGAGCAAGGCGCGATAGAAAAATTAGATGAATGACTGCTCGAGGGTGTGGTGGTTACCTTAACCACACCAGATAATCTCACATTCGTCAGATCTAGGGTTAGGTTGATCAACGGTCTAGATCGAGCAACCAAAAATAGTAACAATTGTAACGTCCTCAAATCTTAAATGAGTGAGGTGTCCATCAATTGTATGAGATCCAATCTCAAATCAAAAACTCGATAATTATTAATTTATTGCAATTCCTTGGGAGTCGTATGCTGAATGAAACTGTGAGAGTAATTACATCCAACTCATTTGTACCAAGATACGGTGATACATCGTAGTACAACCAGATCCATAATTCATATGGTAGAATTGTATAAATTTATCACCTTTTTAATTTAAATGTATAATGGCATTGAAAAGATTGAATATCAAAATCAACCGAATATATATCTATAATTAAAAGTTTTTTTTTATGTATGCAGGAAGTATGCCATATGGGCATTTATATATTTATATATAGGTTGTTTGATAAGTTATGTTCTTAAGGGTAAGACTTTAGGAGTAAGAGGTTTAAATATTAATATTTTTATAAATTTATTACTATGGTAACATATGGTATTATGTGGTGTGTGAAGTTAACTTAGGTAATTTTTTTGTATGGTGATTTTTTTTAATGTCAATGGTTGTGACAAAGAGGGTCAACAATTATTACACTACAAGAAAAATTAGTATTTGTAGTCACAAACTGTGGTTTAATTTTTTCAATACCTCCCAATTTGGAAAATTACTCTTTTTTTGAAAGTATCATATGTAGAATAAATTTCTTTTATTTACATCTCGTATTTCAATTTCTACAAAATTTCATTAATTCAATTGATTCTTCAAACTAAATATTAGAATGTGTCTTTTTTGTTCCTTTAAAATGAATTATAGAAATTCTTAATTGAGTAATTCAGAGTATTTGAGATTATTTTTAAATATTTGAATTTATCAATTTACATTACTTGATATTAATCTATGAGTCTTGAAACTTTCTCTCACTCTACACATACTTTTACTTTTTCTCAAAAAAATAGATTGGATATATTACATGCAAATAAATATTTTTCAAAGAACATAAAACTATATTTTTTTAAAAATCTCTCTCATCAAGAGAAAATGTTTCTGAGGTGGTTAACTAACATATCAGTCTAAAAGTGTAACATCCCTAGTTTATGGGTTTGATTTTCAAAGCTAGACATTTGAACATTAATCCTAAGGGGAGTGGACCCCAAATGGATAAGTATTTTATGGATGTAATTAAATATTTAATTTGAGAAAATGAATAAAATAATTCTGTGCAGATTGACCAAAATGAGAATTATGAGATCACTTGCTAAATCCATGAGGATGGATAAAGGAAAATACTTACCCCAAAAATCTTTCAAAAATCCTTGAAAGAATTTATTTCCAAATTAGATTTTGAGGAAAATCTAGTTTCCCCAATAATGTGGAGAGTAGTTGGGAAGAGGTAAAAAGCTGGGAAAAGTAGAAAGCATCTTTAAAAGTCCCTAAATAGGGAAGCCTAGGCAAACATGAAGAAAAGCATCCTGATATTCTGGACGCAGAATTAGAAACAGGATTTGGGGAGAAAAAGATTAAATAAGTTATTCCTGAACAGATTAGAGGTTGGTCTGTTCTGGAGATAGAGTGACTCTACGGTTGGGAGGACTGGTCAATTACCCAAGTGGTATTCTCACAGTAATTATGAACAATTGGAAATTTAATTTTGATGTGACAGACTGTAGTTATCTATGTATATTTTGTTTTCTGAATTATAGTAGTGTTCCATACATTTACAGAGGTAAGGATGGATTTAACCCTCTCAGTTCTGCATGGTTGTAGGAACTAGAAAAATGAGTAAAAATCATCCAAAAGCTCTAAACTAGCCTTTGGTTTAAATCTGGAGATTTACAGTACCTCATATTTCAAGATTTTGTAACTTTAATATGCTTTTGTTAACCATAGAATTAAAACAGTGGACACTAGAGATAATTGAATTATGTGGGTAGTAAGGAAATTATTAAATTTACTGAGTAAAGTACAGACCTGTAGACTTCCAAAATAGCAATACATGGCTATCTATAAGCTGCAAGCCACAGTAAGGACAGATTTGAAAGAGCATAGAGTTTAGTGCTTTATACAATTTCAACTAATGAATAGACCTAGCTAACTATGATTACCCATTCTGCAAACAATTGAAGTATGAGAAATATATATATATATATATATATATATATATATATATATATATATATATCGAATGTGCGACTAACAGCCTTTGCAAAGGAATGGCACAAACAAAACAATTATTGTAAAATAAGGTGATCATTTGAAATTTTACATAATGCATGAAACTGTAAAAGTTGTGGTGGATAACAGTTAATTTCTTCATCAGATCTATATTATGTTTAGAAGTGTAGTCTACACACTACATAGACTGAAAGTATTATGCTAAGAAAAATTGGAAATATATAGTTGCAGAAAATGTCATAAGTAACTATTACAATGGAACCCAAACTAAGGAGTATCGAGAGAGTCCACTGTTGGATTCATAGAATCCACCTGAAATTTTAGACTCATGTGTAAATGGGAAATTCTCCTTCACTGAGGAATTACAACTTGAATACTTTTGCAACACTGTAGACTACACTTCTAAACATAATATAGATGTAATGAAGAAATTAACTGTTATCCACATATATATATATATATCAAATGTTGCAGCCACTTGTGGAAACAATACATTATAGTGCTATCATAATACTCCAGAAGTTGATATATAGGAAATTTCATCGTCCGGATGAAAAACTATTAATAGTCACAGTCCCTGGCAGAGTCTAATATTACAATAAATACTTTTTATGACAATAAAAATGTTAAACTATCTGAACAAATTTTGTAGAACACCGTGATGAGAATTGGTCTCTCTCCAACCAGTATATGGTGAATACCGACCTGAAAATGCCAAGGGCATTGAAATTAGCGTCAAACGAAACCACGCCTTTCATGGTTCACTGAGAAAGGAAGAGTGTATAGCATTCGGAAATACCTGTAGTAGAAACAATCGATAATAAGAATACGAGTCGAGAAATTGATAAAAATTCTATTAAGAATGAAATGATAAAAAAGTAATAACTTGTTACCCGGCAAAGAAGAACCTCAATTCCTTCAAAACGACCTGCAATAGAAGTAGAGAAATGACATTAAAAATTTGAAGAGTAGTTGTTTTAAATTGGGAATAAAGAAGCCACGGCTTCTGTGATAAAATCTGAATTGAACACTTACCTAGGGCATAGATAATGCTCGAGAAGAATCCACCTATCGCCACATGAACAAACTCAGAAAAACCTCGAAGGACGTGGAGGAGGGGGTTAAACTTCTATCCAAAAAAAAACTAGAGCATTATTCCCACGCATCGTTCATAGGGAGACATATGAGGTAGCAGAAGAGATGTTGAATTAACAATAATCGACATAGTCGAACAGGAAAAAATCTCTATCAAAGGTTTGTCCAACTGACTAGTACGAAACTCGACTGTAAACGAGACGATGGGAAAATTTTTATTTTAATTAAACCCCAGCTCTCGCTTGAGCAATAGAGAATATTCCATGGAAATAAAATCCATATCAAAATAGAAACACAAAGCGTAAGCTTCATATTAAAAACTAGAGACGTGCATAAACGTCATACCTGAACCATCATACGATGAGCGCATAGATACATTGAAGTCTGGGAGAGTATACGCTAAATTTCTCCAAGGTGCAGAGTCTCGCCATCGGGAGACAAGTCGAACGAATGAAAGGAGAAAGACCTGACTCAAAAAATAACACAGACAATTTATACAAATGTGCCAAATACAAGAATCGACGAAACCCTAACGATCAGGAATGATCTTCACCGTCCAAGTGGCCTTGAATACACGACTTAGCCACGGATCGAGTTTGGGAATTGGCATTTAATACACAGTAGTTGAAAATGTAAATGTCGATCTATGAAATCTATGCCACAGTACCCTCAATTTTATTATGTGTTCGGCGTATTAAAAACGCATGCTGGCATGGCATATCACAAACAACATATAGATATATATATCCTCAAGCATGGATGCATGCATAACAAATAAACTGGAAAAGCAATAAGGTGTCCTCTTAAACGATGACGAGGAGGATTGAACAAATTAACGTGGCCAAATCCCTTAGTCAACCATGCCAACGAGAAACAACAAATGCAGTGAAAATTAAATGCACATATCTCCACATCACTTAGCGTAAGAGATATGTACGTAAATAATAATCGATGCGATGGACATGCTCATAATAATTTCATATCCTTGACAGGAGGGTAAATATGGATAGACTATGAGTAATTCACAATGCAACTGTGGGATAATAAGAAAGCGAAATATACTAAGATTTAAAACCCATCGAATACCATATTTAATGCATAAGAGAATGCTATTGACTAAAATGTAGAGTTAATAAACCTACAAAGGTGTGCATAATATTATGAGTAAATTGTCATGTGTAAGGACCTTATAAATATGGTAGAACATATGTATACTTTACAACATGCATAAATAGACAAGCGTGGGAGTAAAAGCAACCATGTAATAGAGATGGTGAAATATATGTGTAACTTCCATCAGCCACAACCATTAGTGGAAGAAAACAATAAAACTATACTCCGAAGATTAATAGGAAGAGTAGTAACTCAATTCCATACCAGGTCATAATTGACGAAATTCGAAAGTAGAATGGAATAGCTGTGGCCAATAGAGGCACGGAACTAAGTTATAAATGAAAAAAAAAATTAGGGTGGAAGGAAGAGACGTTACAAATGGTATAGAAGCTCATGTTATACAAAACTGGGCTGTTGTTGTGTGTGCTCACTGTATAAATGATTTACTGTTGAAAAAAAAAATTATTTTTTTAATTTCTGATATGTGTTGTTTAGTGTACAGTGGTGCTGAAATGGCAGAAGGTGAGGAAATTTATGTCGATCTGTGTGATGAAGATAATACACCAAATCCCAATGCTCCAATGATGGCTATGTTGCACACGTTGCAACGAGAAATGGTTGAGCTAAGAAGCCAGAATGACAGATTGTCATTAGCCAGTGAGGAGCAGGAAAAGCTCATCAGAGAATTATCTTCGTGAAACAGCCAAGAGGGTGAAGGTTCCAGGAAGAGGAATAATGATGAGTCTGAGGATGATGATGTTGTTAAGCATCAGTATAGGCAGAAAAAGGAATTACAGGGGGAATTCTGAAAGATCAAGCCTCCCTCCTATGATGGGGAGAAGGAGGAAGATGCTGAAGCCTGGTTGTTGAACATGATTAAATATTTTCAAGTCTATGAATATGAAAGCAATATGAAATCCAGATTAGCTGTCTATCAGCTACAAGGTAAGGCTACCTTGTGGTGGGAGGAGACGAAAATGATTCATGCCATTGATGAAAAAATAGTTACTTGGGAAGATTTCCAGGTTAAGTTTAAAAACCACTATTTAAATGAACGTTATTATGATGATAAAGAAAAAGAATTTCATGAGCTTAGACTGGGATAGATTACTATTGATGAATTTGTCACTAAGTTTACAAATCTGTTGAGATATTTTCCTTACATTCGTGAAGAGAAGGCAAAGGTGCAAAGGTTTCTGAACTGTTTGCCTGCTGTATACACAAAGAAGATCGAGTTTGATAACCCAAAAACTATGGAAGAGGCAGTGAGGAAAGCTAGATTATGCTATCAGCAGTTTAAGGGAAATGCTGAGCATGGAAAAGGCTGGCTAAACAAAGGTGAAATTAAAGGAAAGAAACAGAAACTGACTTACTTAAGGAATTTTGGTAGGGACCATAAAAGGAAAAAGTTTAATAAACCAAAAGAAAGCCAAACAGCTCAGTCTCAAATTGGTTCCAAACAACTAGATGAAGGAAATAAAAAGGAAGGCACAGTCAAAATGAGGGAACCTTTGAAATGTTGGGGATGTGGAGAACCCCATATGTTGAGGGATTGTCCCCACCGAAACATTCAGATGATTATGAGAGATAGAGAAGCTACCACAGTAAATGACATAGCAAGAAATATACCCACTATCAGTGCAACCTTGGAGAATCGACAAGTAGAACATCAAGCTACCATGGTTGAAATGGAGGGTAAGATTTCTAACCAATCTGTTACATTTTTTATTGATTCGGGTGCTTCTTTGAGTTACATTAGTCCAAAAATTGTAGAAAAATGCAATCTCAAAACTGAAAAATTTCAGCAGTCTTGGTTGGTTCAGTTAGCCACTGGCACTAAGAGGAAAGTAACTCATAAGTTACTTCAAACAGAAATCAAATTAAATGATTTTCAAACAGAACTGAATTTAAACATTCTGCGATTAGGTTCATATGACTTGCTGATAGGAATGCACTGGTTGGAAAAGAAGATGGCCATGATGAACTGTTGGGATAAGACCCTGCATTATGTAGATGAAGAGGGGAAACCTTTTATTCTCAAGGGAAAACCGAAACCTATCTCTGTAAGACAAATATCAGCACTGCAATTAAAACGAACAGCTAGGAAAGGATACCAAGTCTATACAGTACATGTAGAAGAGACAGAACAAAAAACTGAAGAAAATCTGTTGGATGCCTTACCAGTAGTAAGAGAGTTTAAGGAAGTCTTTCCAGATGAGATTCCTCATCTTCCCCCCAAAAGAGAGATTGACTTTTCAATTGATTTAGTTCTGAGAGCAACACCTATTTCCCGAGCCCCTTATCAAATGAGTCCCCCCGAACTCATGGAACTGAAAATGCAATTGCAAGAATTTCTGGATAATGGCTATATTCGACCGAGTGTGTCTCCTTGGTGAGCACCGGTTCTATTTGTGAAAAAGAAGGATGGAACCTTTAGGATGTGGATTGATTATCGTCAACTGAATAAGTTGACCATTAAAAACAGATACCCTTTTCCTAGAATTGATGATATTTTGGACCAAGTGAAAGGAGCTTCAGTATTTTCGAAGATTGACTTAAGGACTGGTTATCACCAGCTCAGAATTAAAGAAGAAGACATCAAAATAACAACCTTTCGAACCAGGTATGGTCACTACGAATTTGTAGTCCTACCTTTTGGTTTGTCAAATGCCTCTGCCACCTTTATATGCTTAATTAACAGTGTATTAAATAAGTACTTGGATAAATTTGTACTTGTGTTCATAGATGATATTTTACTTTACTCAAAAAGTGAGGAAGAACACAAAGAGCACTTGAGGATAGTATTTCAAACTTTGAAAGAAAACTAGTTATATGCCAAATTCAGTAAATGTGAATTCTATAAGGACAATATCCAATACTTGGGTCATATTATTTCTGAAAAAGGGTTGGCTATTGATCCTGGAAAGATAAAGGCTATTAAAGAATGGCCTGTTCCAACATATGTTTCAGCAGTGAGATCATTCATGGGGATTGCAGGTTATTATCGCATATTTGTGGAGAGATTTTCTACCATAGCATACCCATAACCTCACTACAAAGGAAGGGTGTCAAATTTGAGTGGACTGAAAAGTGCCAAACCAGTTTTGAACAATTAAAATTAAAACTCACCACAGCCCCTATATTGAAAATTGCAGATCCTGATAAAGAATTTGTTGTATGCACAGATGCCTGTAGAGAGGGGTTGGGAGGAGTCCTTTTGCAGGAAAATTCAGTTATTGCATATGAGTCTAGGAAACTGAAGACACATGAATAGAACTATAGTGCCTATGATTTGGAGTTAGTTGTTGTTATTCATGCCTTGAAGATGTGGCGACACAATCTTCTTGGAAAGAAATTTACATTGATGACTGATCATATTAGTCTTAAGTATTTTTTTTCCCAGACTGATTTGAATGCCCGACAAGCCAGATGGTTGTCTTTTCTGAGTGAATTTGATATGGACATAAAACATATCAGAGGAAAAGAAAATAAAATTGTGGATGCTTTGAGCAGAAATGCTTGTCAAAATATAAACAACATTGGAAGTAGTGCCCAGTCTGATTTCGAAGATTTAGTGAAAAAGGTAGCAGAGCATGATCCAAATTATGAGAACCTATAGGTGAAAATACTAGAGAAGGAGATGGCTGAATACACTCAAGACCAATAAGGATTGATCTGTTACAAAAACAGATTATATGTTCCCAATGTAGAGTCTTTGAAAAGAGAGATTCTAGATGAATATCACAAACAGCCGTATGCAGAGCATCCTGGATATCAGAAAATGTTAACAGCTTTGGAAAAGAAGTTGTTTTGGCCAGGAATGAAAAGAGATGTAGCAGAATATTTAACTAGATGCATGGAGTGTCAACTAGTTAAAGTTGAACATAAACATCCTACTAGTCTGTTAAACCCTTTGCCGATTGCAGAATGGAAATGGGATACCGTTTCTATGGATTTCATAACAGGATTACCCAAAACCAAGTACCAACATGACTCAGTGATGGTAGTAGTAGACACTTTAGCCAAAGCTGCACACTTCATACCGGTGAAATCTACTTTCGGGACAGCCCAAGTAGCAGATGTGTTTCTAAAAGAGATAGTAAGGTTACATGGGGTCCCAAAGATGATTGTTTCAGATAGGGATGATAGGTTCACAGCAGCCTTTTGGAAAGGTCTATTTGGAGGTATGGGCACTAAATTGAATTCCAGTACTACCTATCACACTTAGACCGATGGGCAGAGAGAGAGAACTAATCAGATTTTGGAGGATATGCTGAGAATGTATGTGATGGATAGGCCATCAAAGTGGGAATACTACTTGCATTTAGCTGAATTTGCCTATAATAACAGCTATCAATACTCCTTTAAGATGAGTCCGTTTGAAGCACTCTATGGAAGGAAATGTCATACTCCTTTGAGCTGGAGCTAGCCTGAGGATAAGCTAACGTTGGGACCAGATGCTTTACAAGAGATGGAAAGAATTGTTAAACAAATACAAAGAAACATCAAGACATCACAAGATCGCCAGAAAAACTATGCTGATAAGAAGAGGGTACATCAAGAATTTAAAGTGGGGGAACATGTGTATTTGCGTATTAAACCCAAAAAGAGCACACTTTATGCTGGAAGTTGTGCAAAACTGGCTCCTAGATATTGTGGTCCTTTTGAAGTATTAGAAAGGGTGGGACCAGTGGCTTACAAGCTGGCCTTACTACCCCATGTTAGAGTTCATGATGTGTTTCATGTTTCATTATTAAAAAGATATGTACATGATGCTTCTCACATAGTTGATTGGAATGTGGTACAGGTGGAACCAGAAGGAGAGTTCCTTCCAGGACCGCTTCAAATATTGGAGTAGGAAAAAATTGAATTGAGGAATCGAACGGTAGCAAGAGTAAAGGTGCAGTGGAAGCACTTTACTACTGAAGAAGCTACCTAGGAAAGGGAAGCTGAAATGATGGAAAAATATCCATTTTTGTTTGGAAAAAAAAAATGAACTCTAGTAGTTAGATACCAACACCGAGGACGGTGTTTGATTTCAGAGGGGGAATAGGTAACACCCATAGTTTATGTGTTTGATTTTCAAAAACTAGACATGTGAACTTTAATCCTAAGGGGAGTGGACCCCAAAGGACAAGTATTTTGTGGATGTAATTAAATATTTAATTTGAGAAAACGAATAAAATAATTCTGTGCAGATTGACCAAAATGAGAATTATGAGATCACTTGCTAAATCCGTGAGGATGGATAAAGGCAAATACTTTCCTCGCAATATTTCAAAAATCCTTGAAAGAATTTATTTCCAAATTAGATTTTGAGGAAAATCTAGTTCCCCAATGATGTGGAGAGTAGTTGGGAAGAGGTAAAAAGCTAGGAAAAGCAGAAAGAAGCTTTAAAAGTCCCTAAATAGGGAAGCCTAGGCAAACAGAAAGAAAAGCATCCTGATATTTTGGACGCAGAATTAGAAACAAGCTTTTGGGAGCAAAAGCTTAAATAAGCTATTCCTGAACAGATCGGAGGTTGGTCTGTTCTGGAGGTGGTCTCAGCTTGGGGGTGAGTTCTGGAGATAGAGGGACTCTACGGTTGGGAGGACTGGTCAATTACCCAAGTGCTATGCTCACAGTAATTATGAACAATTGAAAATTTAATTTTGATGTGACAGACTGTAGCTACCTATGTCTATTTTGTCTTCTGAATTATAGTAGTGTTCCATACATTTACAGAGTTAAGGAGGGATTTAACCCTCTCAGTTCTGCATGGTTGTAGGAATTAGAAAAATGAGGAAAAATCATCCAGAATCTCTAAACCAGCCTTTGGTTTAAATCTGGAGATTTATAGTACCTCATAATTCAGGATTTTGTAACTTTAATCTGCTTCTGTTAACAATAGGATTAAAACAGTGCACACTAGAGATAATTGAATTATGTGGGTAGTAAGGAAATTATTAAATTTACTGAGTAAAGTACAGACCTGTAGACTTCCAAAATAGCAATACATGTCTATCTATAAGTTGCTTGCTACAGTAAGGATAGATTTGAAAGAACATAGAGTTTAGTGCTTTATAAAATTTCAACTAATGAATAGACCTTGCTAACTATGATTACCCATTCTACAAACAATTGTAGTATGAGAAATATATATATATATATATATATATATATATATCGAATGTATGACTAACAGCCTTTGCAAAGGAATGGCCCAAACAAAACAATTATTGTAAAATAAGATGAGCATGTGAAATTTTACATAATGCATGAAACTGTAAAAGTTGTGGAGGATAACGGTTAGTTTCTTCATCAGATTTATATTATGTTTAGAAGTGTAGTCTACACTCTACATAGACTGAAAGTGTTATGCTAAGAAAAACTGGAAATATATAGTTGCAGAAAATGTCATAAGTAACTATTACAATGGAACCCATACTAAGGAGTATAGAGAGAGTCCACTGTTGGATTCATAGAATCCACCTGAAATTTCAGACTCATGCGTAAATGGGAAACTCTCCTTCACTGAGGAATTAAAACTTTACAACTTTTGCAACACTGAGACTTATAGTCAAATTTGTTAGTGTATGAGAAAGGAACAGAAAGTAAATTAAGATGAGAACATCTCTGACTTTCTTCAATTATATTTAAGAAGACCATTTATGAATGGGAAAATAGTTAATATGAGTATAAAAAAATATATATACATATGATTGAGTTGTCCATAATAACAGAGATGAGGAATATATATATATTTTATACATATATATATATATATATATATATATATATATATATCAAATGTTGCAGCGACTTGTGGAAACAAGACATTATAGTGCTACCATAATACTCCAGAAGTTGATATACAGGAAATTTCATCGTCCGGATGAAAAACTATTAATAGTCACAGTCCCTGGCAGAGATTAATATTAGAATAAAAACTTTTTATGACAATGAAAACGTTAAACTGTCTGAACAAATTTTGTAGAACAACGTGATGAGAATTGGTCTCTCTCCGACCAGTATACGGTGAATACCGACCTGAAAATGCCAAGGGAATTGTGTCACGTCTCCCAAACCCCCCTTTTTTTTTTTCTTAAAATGGGATTAATAATATCCATTATACCTCATGATTACTCCTCCTAAATTTCTAAACTCCTCTTCTATAAGAGGTTCATTTTACTCCGAATGAGATTCAACATGTCTCTCTTAAGGTCTATATTCGCCATGAGTATTTTGAGGATAGATTTAGTTGGTTGGAACTTAATGTTCAGGGGTACTGGTTTGTTAACATCTTCTCTTTATACACACAGAAATTGAATACTCCTTTAAAAGATAGCCATCTATATCTTTACATAGTTATTATATTGGCTACTCAATTGATCTATCATCTCAACCCTCATTATTACCATGTAATCATCTCTACACCCAGCCATTTCTCTCTACTGTCAATAGCTGTATTTGCAATTACATAATTTACTGAACCATTAATCCATCTAACAGGGCATACTGCAACTTAACCTACAATTCATACATTCCATAATGCACTATAACATTGCAATTTCATATTTTGCATAAAAGAATATAACATCAAAATTTTACAATTTGCATAAATGAATATAACAGCCCAATTTCATAAAACAGGGATACATTTAACACAGACTTACAGATATCTCCAAATGTACGCATGCACCCTTTACCATGACCAGTCCTCCCAACCTTAGAATCCTCTTTATCTCCCAGGATTCACCCCCGAGCAGAGATCACCTCCCAGCACAGATCAACCACTAATCTGTCTAGGATCAGCTTATTTAAGCTCATACCCTAAAGCATGTTTCTAATTCTGCGTCCAGAATAGCAGGATGCTTTATTTCCTGTTTAGCCTAGGCTTCCCCTCTTGGGGTTCCTTAAAGCTGCTTTAAGCTTTTCCTCAGCTTTTCCAGCTTTTCTCACCTCTTCCCAACTACTCCTCTTCATTGGGGAAATTTAGATTTCTCCTTAAATCTAAATAAATTTCTTTCAAGGATTTTTGAAAGCTTTTTTTGGGGATTTGTTGCCTTATCCATCCTCATGGATTTTGGCAAGTGATCTCAATTCTCTTTTTGGTCATATTGCATACATAATATTTTATTTATTTTTCATAATTACAAAATTAACCACATCCACACAAAAATCATCCATTGGGGTCCACTCCCCTTTGGATTTATGTTCAAATGTCTCATTTGAAAAGCATAGAACTTGGGGGTGTTACATATTCCCCCTCTGAAAATAAACACCGTCCTCGGTGTTGACCACTATCTACTAGTTGATTTTGAACATAATTATGAATGCTTTTCCATCATTTGAGCTTCTATGTGCCATGTAGCGTTTTTAGCAGTAAAGTGCTCCACTGCACCTTTACCCGAGCTACTGTTCACTTCCGCCATTCCATTTCTTCTCGCTTTCATCCTTGAAGCGACTCTGGAAGGAAATTCCTCTTCTGGTTCCACCTGGACCACAATTCAAATCACTCATGTGAGAAGCATCATGTATTATAACGTTTCCTTTCCAACAAGGAGACATGAAATATATCAGGAAATTTAATAAGCAATGGTAGGGCTAATGTATAAGCCATTATTTTCCAGCAGAGTACTCTCCTGCCCCCACTATATTTACTGATTCCTTATGCAGTTGGCTTTCTTCCTACTTCTTTACAAGAAGTCTGTATGGAAGATCCGTCATTCTGGTTTCTCTGTCCACAATCCATACCAATGTAAGTAATATCAGGTACATATAATTGATAATTCACAATAGCATTATGCATTTCAATAACTTACGACATTCAGTTATTAATCAAACCGTTCAGGTTCATAATAGTTTAGTGCACTTTTAGTACACTACTTATCCTTTCTTGTTTTTCAGGTGAGATTCCTTCCTCACGCAACTTGGTTCAGTTCAGCTTTTCTGGCTTTTCCAGGTGATTTATCTTCACCTTTTTCCTCTTCGTTTCCAGAGTGCCCAATTTCCTGTTACACACTTGGCTACACAATTTTTCCAACTTTTTCATTAGTACTCATAATGAGAGAAAACAATTGTATCCTATGCATGGTTATGCTTACCCTTTCTCATTTTATAGTGGTACTTCTAGTATCTGTTCATTGTTTCTTTTGTTAGTTAATCAATTTAACTAGTAACAACTGGACTCATTAATAATCTCTACAATTCCATGCTTACCTCTCACATGAAATTGTATCCACTAGTTCAACACTTAAGTGAAAACAATTTTGGAGCTGATGGGTTTCCCCCACACCCAAGTCCAAAATACAACTCATCCTCTTTTCTCTCGGTTTGTAGCTGGATGATTATACATCATTTCTCTGTCGTTGAATTTAAGACTCAAGAAATTTAACTTTAATAAAATTTGCACCAACAAAAATTTTATAGTGAGAATTCATGTTTCCTTTTCTAGTGATAAATGTAATTTCTATAATTCATCACATTCACAATATCAATACTTGTTAATGCCAAAAATGATTTTGACACTGTTTCCCCTTTTTCAAAGATTCATCAGCTTAAAATGGAAAAGATTTCATAAATCATAAAAGTATTCCAACTTTTTCCTGAGTCATCAAAGAATTCCTTCTTTTCTATTGCATAAAAGCATTCTATTTTTTTTTTCTAACAAAAGCAACCCATAAATCTTTCATGCTTTCTAACAAAAGCAACCCATAAATATACCAATTTGAAAATATACTTTATTTCCATGAAAGAATATAAATTATTATAACTAAATAATTAGGAAGTCATTCTTCCACCATTACAAGAATATTCTTCCTTAAGTAAGTCATCAGGAAATTTTCAATTTATCCCTTCATTCGTTCCTGCCTAACTCCATGTAATGGTTCTACAATTACTAAACCAACCATTTAATTGTAATTAACACATGTACTTCAATCCTCTTTTCTTTTATGGCAGTATACATGCCTTATTTATAGGATACAATTTCCACTTACTCATATACTACTTGCATCTCAAACATTGGGCAATATACCTCTCATGAGCATGTATATATATATCCACTAGGTTTGTATATATCATATATATTTCCAAACCTTATTGTATAAGTAACCATGATATATATATATATATATGTATGATATATATATAGCCTTAGCAATATTAATTTGATGAACATATGAATATATATATATATCCCTATATTTATATATATTCATATATAAGTTCAAGCCTTTTTTTGAAAGTGTTACCATATATATACCAAATTTAAAATAATCTCTTTTATGGATTTTCTACTAGCAACTTTTCCAATTCTAGTTAATTTCCATAGGATAGATTTTCATTCTCAAAGTTTCCCCCATGCACTTATTGAATTCACTAAAGTGGAATCAAATTAAAGTGCCACTTTACCAATCCTATGCATATATATATATATATATATATATATATTTCTATATAGGTATATATATCCAATCTCATACCCATAGAAGTCTAAAATGCCTCTTTCTTAACTTCCACGTATATGTCATGGTTTTATCTATGCACATATATATATAATTATTCATATATATGTAGGCCTATACCATTGGACTACTAACACTTTTAAAGTGCGCTTTATACCACCTCCTCATATATATTAAGGTGTATATATTTATAAAGTACAACTTTTATTCTACATCTTAGACGTTTGTATGCCGACATATATATAATTTGTGGTTGGAGAATCTAATAACCGTTTTGGGTCTTTGCGTTCTATACGCTGGTCAATCCCTTTCATTAATTTAAGTTGACTTATTCATATCACTTCATTCATATAATCTACATATATATTGTCACATATATATATATATTATATTAATATTCAATATCCTACCCATCGAATATTCAATATTAATGTTCAGTATTATAGTAATACTTTTTATTTTTTTGAATTTCCCATATACTCCATACATATGCCTATGTATTCATATATACATAGAGTTAATATCCTTATATAGGTAGGTTTTAGAGATCACTATATGGATCTACTTACCACATATGCTACTTGCCTATGTAGTGTATTGTTTTAATTTAAGGAGTATATGTATAGCACTTCTGGGTATACATAAAATATATGAACTTAGAATCCTTTGTATAACATATTTTGTATACCTAATCCTTGGTAATATTAACTCAAGGATCATTATTCTATACACATATATATCGTATCTACATATATCTTATATATATGACCAACCCTTTTACATCATTGGTTGGAGTTTTGCTCTTTTACAACTTTGGATAACTTACTTACCCCTACACGTAAGGATAATAGGTTATGTATATATACATCAATTCCCACAAAAGTTTTTTTTTCCCAACTCTCATAATCATCGACCAATAACCATATTGGGACATTTGAAAGAGATAATTATATGATTATTACAATCCTAATTCTTAAGTTGCGATCCAATGAATGTGGTTCCATGCGTGTTATTTACGTCTGCTCCCCGCATGTACAATGCTGACCGCGACCTGTTCAGTTACTAATTTTCCGTTTGCCAAGTCTGTTGGCGTCCGACATCTAATGAATACTCTTTTACGCAACTTTAACACATTACAGCTGTTACTAACTGATTTCGGGTTTTTTTTTTTTTCTTCAGTAACTGAGATGTTGCACAACGGCTATGTAGTTAAGGTATATCCTATTATTTCCAAGTTTTCATACATAGGGTCAATATAACGTGTCGATCAATCACGTAAAGATTTTTTTTTTTCTTTTCTCAAACCCTATTTCACAATGTGCTGGTAGGGTATTTTCTAATAATCTTCCCTCTTATATATTCAACACCTATACATTTGAGTCCACCCATCGAACTCGACCATGTATTGTGCAGCCTTATACATACTCTTAGGTAGATTTTATAATCTTGAATCTATATCGATAAGTATATATATATTTCATGATATATATTTAACCCTTATATAGATTCGACCCTTATATATATATTCGACCCTTATATATATATAACACTTATATATATTCGAACCTATACCAAGAATCTTTTATATTATACATATACCCAAAGGTATACATATACCAATGGCCTACCTCTTCTCTAACACTTTTCCACATTATAAAATTAATACAACTACTTATCGAGTCCACTCACCAAATTCGATTAGGTCTATTACAGTTGTATACCTATACATATACATAGGTATATATAGCGCTTCCTTCTTAAACCGATATATTCAAACATATTTATTTCCTGAATTATACACATAACCCTTATATGGAGTCACTATATATCTTTTGATCATTTTATAAACGACATTTCGATATATATATATATATGTAATACTTATATACATATATATATGCAACCCTTTTTAACGCCGAATTAATTGTATGCTCATAGAATCGGCACCATACTCATGATTTATTCTTTTGACTTTAGCGTTGAACTCGCCCACGTCGGCGCCACACTATTCCGCGTTTTCCTCCGACTGGTTACGTGCCACCTGGCTCAACCCTATATTAACCCTTTTAAATTTTTTTCCTTGTGTTATTATGCAACCGTAACAATACGTGGATATTTTCGTCATCATTTATATGACAGGAATTGGTTTCTACAATAATCGACTACGAATTCCCCGCAATGCGACGGCTAAGTTTCATTGCCGACATTTGGCCTTGGAAGTTTTCCGCCTTTGTTGATTAACTTCGTTTTTTCACGATGGTGCTATTTCTGATCACGCAGCCTTACACAAACCCTAACCCTACCGCTCGGAGAGTTTATTTTATTTTATTATTTTTCTGTCCAGTCTATTCGTCGTCGTGTCGAAGGTTCACAAATTGGTTCTTCTGTTTTACTCACGCTACTGTCTGTCATGCTCTCTGATCGCGATGCAGGTGAAATCTATTTTTGGGGATCTCAATTGGGGTTAAGTGTGCGAGCTCATTCTGAGTTCGATTGATTTTCTTGTGCAGCGACGGCGCCTCACACTGCAGAGGAGGTACCCGATGCCGAAATTTGCAGGTTCCTGTCCCTGCACAGCAATACGTGTAGGATTGTATTCCTACTTAGCTCAGTACAGATTTTATACAGAGATCGTTGTGCGTACAGGTGGTTGGAGTATACAGCGCCGTCACTTGCCGACCCCAGCTCGTCCCTGTGGTTACGTCTAGCTATTAGCTACCTTTTTCTATTCGACTCAGTACGCTGCAAGTCTATCAACGCAGACTTAGTACCGGATGTGAATTTATTTTCCCACTTCCAGGTACCTAGCTGTCACTAAGCGAATTGGGAGTCAAATCGATCATGGATTTATATGTACGCATAGTGCAGGGGATTTAGGGTTTTTCATACCCTTACTTCACAAGAATTCCTCTGAGCGATTGCTTCTATATTTATTCAGCTCAGGGTTCCGTAAATCCCATTCCGGTTGAGCGATTTTCCCTTTTACTCCCATGCGTTCCACCGACCCCATTGTAAACTCGTCCTCCATCGTTCTGTCGAAGGATTTCAACTTCCTGAGTGTGATACAACGTTCCCTTTGCGACCGGGTTGCTGTGTATTTACTACTAACAATTTGTATTTTATTCAGTTCTCTATGTCTACGTTTTTGAATCTGTCGAAGAACTTTTACTGTCCGGTTTCTACATTAGTTAATCCACCCCTCTAACCAGAGATCTATACCTTTCGTTTAACTGTATTGGTTTTTATTAGACCTGGGTTGCATTGATACCCCACGCTAACTGGTGTACTCACTGTATGGATGCGTATTCCTGATTGATGGCGTGGTTCGGTTGGGGTATGATCCACAGGACTCTGACATCCCGCTTTTAATTTTAGCAACTTATACTAGGGTCTTGCTATACTCTTTAGGACGAACGCCGAACGCGGCCAATGATAACTTCTTTCCATTTATGCTATCATCTTTTTGTTTTTCTAGGATTTAATGTTGTAAAGTTCTGTAATGAAATTAGAATGATCGCAGGTTCGGCACTTTCGAGTTCTACTGTCGTCCCTTGCGCCCAAAAGGTGGAGCGATCCTACCCACCTCCGCATCGGTTTCTCGTGTTAAAAGCCGACTGTGGTATTGCATGGCAATATATTGTTCTGTATTATTGAAACGAACTGCTCTCTCTGTTCAATTTGATAGCTGATAAATTATACGCCATGCGACCAATATGGACCCGCACGCAAATAATTATCGTTAATTTTGTACAGGTTATATTATGATTAACTCTGCATTACCGGGCCGCACCATACGCAGCCCACTACCAGTTTTGAGTTTTTCATCGTTTAAATCGTGCGCCCTACCGCCAATGCATTATAGTTTTCCTACCGAATCGTAGGATTTCCACTTTTAATTTTTCTGAATCATTATTTGATTATCTGAGTTCGATTAATAACCACTTAGTATGGTTTACACGTTTTGTATTTTTGTTTCTTTGAACCCATATATATATATATATATATCCAGGTGTCTGTATGCATTATTTAAAAGCGCTTGTATATACCTATATACACGTGGCATGCCATATCCACTCACCACGTACCCATTACCGTCTATCCGTCCACCTTGGCACGGTTAACAATTAGAGTGTATGTAGATTAACCAACGCCGCATCTATACCCATATATATATCTCACGCCTTCATCGCTATTGATTTCAGCGTTCATATGTTTTTATTTTATATGCACAAATATGATTTCCACTTTATTTTATCAATGCATATATATCTATATATATATATATAGCCGAGATACGTCTTTCTTCTTTTTGCTTACACGCATCGTTGCCCTATATATATATATGTTATTGCGGTCATGTTGGTAATATGTCAATTTCAAATTTTTTTATACCTATTACTCCTTGGGGGTTTCGGAACTATGAAGTACCGAATCGTATAATACTTTCCCAAAGTATATCATGCATATAACATTGGTAATGCTATTTATGCTTGGCAGGAAACATATGCACTTACTTTTAGACTTTACGAGCATATATTTATATATTTGATGATGATAGGTCTTGCGCACATTTCATCTAAAATTTTCTAATGTTTAGTTCAAGGTTAGAAATGATGTCAAAATACAATTTACTTTGTAATTGCTCGGAATTTTTATATAACTCTTCTCTAGGATACCTTTACTTTGTGATTCGATAAGAGTCAACTACTTGTTCCAGAATACTTACTTGTAAAATTTTATTTTTTTTCCTGTTAAAATTTTTCTACAAGTATTTAATGGAGTTTGACTATAGAGCATTACTTATAAACAAGTATTTGGCTATGTTACAGGTTTTGTAAGAGTAAGAATGTAATTAAATATGCAGCCTATGACCTGATAATTTGTATACTGCACATATAGGATAGAATTACTACCTTTTTTTTTCTAGCACTTATGATGATAGGTAGAATACTCATCTATGCAATCTACAAATGTTATAAATATTATCAGGCTCATAGATGCAGCCTAGATTTCAAGTATCTGGTTTCCACACTTTCTGCTTCATAGCATGCAGAGTCAATACTACTATAATGTTTCTCTAACATACCCATAAGCATTAGAGATAGATTCCTGGAGATAATATGTACTCTAAGATATAGCCCTTATGAAAAATAGAGTTTCTTTTTAAGCTAGAAATGTCATCCTACCTACATACTCTAACATGTGTCTTATAACTTCAGGCCTGCTAATATATCTTTCCCCTTACCTGTAAGCATAAAATTTCACCATTGTAATTTTATAGGAAGTAAGTTAATATTCAGTATTTCTATGGAGACTAAGTACCTTCAGATTTAAACCATCTTGGGTTTAGAGTTTCTGGAGGTTTCTACTCCATAGCTAACGAGTCTACAACTAAACAAAATCTGAAAGGTGAGAGCCTGAAAATAGATTTTGTTACTTGTAATACTAACATCAAATAATTTTCACAAAATTTATAACAGTTTTCTAGTTCTTTGTGAGCCCATATCTTGCCCAATTTTTGAACTAGGTCTCTGATACCATTTGTCACGTCTCCCAAACCCCCTTTTTTTTTTCTTTCTTAAAATGGGATTAATAATATCCATTATACCTCATGATTACTCCTCCTAAATTTCTAAACTCCTCTTCTATAAGAGGTTCATTTTACTCCGAATGAGATTCAACATGTCTCTCTTAAGGTCTATAGTAAGCCATGAGTATTTTGAGGATAGATTTAGTTGGTTGGAACTTAATGTTCAGGGGTACTGGTTTGTTAACATCTTCTGTTTATACACACAGAAATTAAATACTCCTTTAAAAGATAGCCATCTATATCTTTACATATTTATTATATTGGCTATTCAATTGATCTATCATCTCAACCCTCATTATTACCATGTACTCATCTCTACACCCAACCATTTCTCTCTACTATCAATAGCTGTATTTGCAATTACATAATTTACTGAACCATTAATCCATCTAACAGGGCATATTGCAACTTAACATACAATTCATACATTCCATAATGCACTATAACATTGCAATTTCATAATTTGCATAAAGGAATATAACATCAAAATTTTACAATTTGCATAAAGGAATATAACAGCCCAATTTCATAAAACAGGGATACATTTAACACAGACTTACATATATCTCCAAATGTACGCATGCACCCTTTACCATGACCAGTCCTCCCAACCTTAGAATCCTCTTTATCTCCCAGGATTCACCCCCGAGCAGAGATCACCTCCCAGCATAGATCCACCACTAATCTGTCTAGGATCAGCTTATTTAAGCTCATACCCCAAAGCATGTTTCTAATTCTGCGTCCAGAATAGCAGGATGCTTTCTTTCCTGTTTAGCCTAGGCTTCCCTCTTGGGGTTCCTTAAAGCTGCTTTAAGCTTTTCCTCAGCTTTTCCAGCTTTTCTCACCTCTTCCCAACTACTCCTCTTCATTGGGGAAATTTAGATTTCTCCTTAAATCTAAATAAATTTCTTTCAAGGATTTTTGAAAGCTTTTTTGGGGATTTGTTGCCTTATCCATCCTCATGGATTTTGGCAAGTGATCACAATTCTCTTTTTGGTCATAGTGCATACATAATATTTTATTTATTTTTCATAATTACAAAATTATCCACATCCACACAAAAATCATCCACTGGGGTCCATTCCCCTTTGGATTTATGTTCAAATGTCTCATTGGAAAAGCATAGAACTTGGGGGTGTTACAAATTGAAATTAGCGTCGAATGAAACCATGCCTTTCATGGTTCACTAAGAAAGGAAGAGTGTATAGTGTTTGGAAATACCTGTAGTTGAAACAATCGACAATAAGAATACGAGTCGAGAAATTGATAAAAATTCTATTAAGAATGAAATGATAACAAAGTAATAACTTGTTACTTGGCAAAGAAGAACCTCAATTCCTTCAAAACGACCTGCAATAGAAGTAGAGACATGACATTAAAAATTTGAAGAGTAGGCGTTTTAAATTGGGAATAAAGAAGCCACGGCTTGTGTGATAAAATCTGAATTGAACATTTACCTAGGGCCTGGATAATGCTCGAGAAGAATCCACCTATCACCACACGAACAACCTCAGAAAAACCTCGAAGGACGTGGAGGAGGGGGGTAAACTTCTATCCAAAAAAAAACTAAAACTTTAGTCCCATGGATCGTTCATAGGGAGACATATGAGGTAGCATAAGAGATGTTGAATTAACAACAATCGACTTACTCGAACAGGAAAAAATCTCTATCAAAGGTTTGTCCAACTGACCAGTACGAAACTTAACTGTAAACGAGACCATGGGAAAAAAATTATTTTAATTAAACTCCAGCTCTCGCTCGAGCAACAGAGTGTATTACATGGAAAGAGAATCCATATCAAAATAGAAACACAGAGCGTAAGCTTCATATTAAAAACTAGAGACGTGCATAAATGTCATACCTGAACCATCATAGGATGAGCGCATAGATACATTGAATTCTGGGAGAGTATATGCTCAGTTTCTCTGTTTCTCGCCACCGGGAGACAAGTCAAACTAATGAAAGGAGAAAGAACTGACTCAACAAATAACACAGATAATTTATACAAATGTGCCAAATCCAAGAATCGACAAAACCATAACGATCAGGAATGATCTTCACCGTCCAAGTGGCCTTGAATCCATGGCTTAGCCACGGATCGAGTTTGGGAATTGGCATTTAATACACAGTAGTTCAAAACATAAATCTCGATCTATGAAATCTACGCCACAGTACCCTCGATTTTATTATGTGTCCGGCGTATTAAAAACGCATGCTGGCATGGCATATCACAAACAACATATACATACATATATCCTCAAGCATGTACGTATGCATAACAAATAAACTGGAAAAGTAATAAGGTGTCCACGAATACGATGATGAGGAGGATTGAAAAAATTAACATGGCCAAATCCCTTAGTCAACCATGCCAACGAGACACAACAAATGCAGTGAAAATTAAATGCGCATATCTCCACATCACACAGCGTAAGAGATGTGTACGTAAAGAATAATCAATGCGATGGACATGCTCATAATAATTTCATATCCTTGATAGGAGGGTAAATATGGATAGACCGTGAGTAATTCGCAATGCAACTGTGGGATAATAAGAAAGCGAAATATACTAAGATTTAAAACCCATCGAATACCATATTTAATGCATAAGAGAATGCTATTGACTAAAACGTAGAGTTAATAAACCTACAAAGGTGTGCATAATATTATGAGTAAATTGTCATGTGTAAGGACCATATAAATATGGTAGAGCATATGTATACTTTACAACATGCATAGAGAGACAAGCGTGGGAGTAAAAGCAACCATGTAATAAAGATGGTGAAATATATGTGTAACTTCCATCAGCTACAACCATTAGTGGAAGAAAACAATAAAACTATACTCCCAAGATTAATAGGAAGAGTAGTAACTCAATTCCATACCAAGTCATAATTGACGAAATTCGAAAGTAGAATGGAATAGCTATGGCCAATAGAGGCACGGAACTAAATTATAAATAGAAAAAAAAAAAATTTAGGGTGGAAGGAAGAGACATTACAAAAAGGTTACTACTCCAACAATTGCATAACTCTTAAAGGTATTCATTTGGATAATATTTCCCTTCCCCCTAGTAATCAAGAAACATAAGTCCATTCTAACATATCAAACTAAAAGGTTACTACTCCAACAATTGCATAACTCTTAAAGGATTTAATTTGGATAATATTTCCCCTCCCCCTACTAATTAAGAAACATAAATCCATTCAAAACACTAGTAGTTTGTATATGTAAAGTAATATTTACTTGTGAATATTTTTCATCATATATTTTCCATAGTTTAAATTATGTTTTCATCATTTTATAGTATATTAGTACAGTAAACTAGGCATACATTAAACTAAGTATCACCACACCAAATGAATAGGGGTGAAATTGGGGTCTGATTGGGTGATATCTCCCATGTTACAAGTGGAATTCTACCACTTGTCAACACAAGGTCACCACCCCTCTCCAAGAAGTATTATAATCAGCATAGCAGAACTAAATGGGGGTGATTGTAGGAGTGATTAGAATGATGTTAATTACATTAAATCCTCACTTTTTATATGCATATGCAAAAAATGACAACTAGTACTGTAAGAAGCCCATTTTCTAACACTTGTGTATTTGTTCCCCCTCATTGGGAACTTAAGATAAAAACATGTGCATAATTACTTTACATTTATTTTAATATGTGGCTTAGCCCCTTGGCTTAATGCCCCGTCAATTAGCCCCTACACCCATTTCTCTCTTATGGAGTCCTAGTTCCCCATTTATGTTGTCTAACTTTGTATGCAACAAAAGTGTATTTTTATTAAGCTGATTGTGATTACATATTACATATCTAGGCTCACTCTCTATTTAACACATAGACTCATTGACTTAAAGCCAGAAAAACGCTCTAGCCTCAAAACTATACATAGGTACATAGGCCCAACGAAATCTTGGTTCACTTGTCTAATCATAATATGTACAAATATGCACAAGGGTCAGGTTAGGTATCTTATTCCTATCGTAGCATTGATTCTACAAGAAGTACACATACGAACAAATTTTTAGATACACTTTATTTCTAGTTCTGTATCATTTATTTCCAAATTTTAGAAACTAAGCACATTGTGAATTTTTATTGATAAAGTTTATAGGTCGTCCTTCCTCTGAACTTATAAATAATCCTAATGTTCTTGTTAACAACTTGGCCAATATGGCCTCAGAACATTGTGGATCCTACCACGTAACTACCACATGTATGCTTCAACTATTGGGGCTTCACTCAATGAACCTATGACATATCACTTATGTTTGTGGTATACTAAACAATACCCTTATTTTTACTACATACTGGAAAATACTTCTAAAAATAACATTATTTAACCCCTTATCAATATGAAGCAAATACAGCTGCCCAATTTAAAAAACCCCAACTTTTACTAGATATTTTAGGTATCGATAACATTTTTTATACCCCTTTATATTTTTTCATTAACTTTGAGCTCCATTTTTTATACTTGTTAATATAAAAATCATTTACTCTCTATTATATGCTCAATATATTATGTCCTTATGAACTCAACTCCACAACCACAACCCTTATCTCCACAATTATTAGATTCATAGATTTTCCCTAAATATGATCTTTCATGACTTATACTAAACACATTGCTCACAAAAATAAAATTTTAATCCTCTACTCACTTTAATACCTAACCCATATTGCCTTCACAAATAGAACTAAGAATTTTAATATCATTTTGTAACCTATTCACTACCTATATCACTAAAATAGTAAAATACTTTAAAAAACGATAATATTAAAAAATAATATATATACAATTAGCTACTAAAATAATATCTATACATAAATAAACAACTTTTTGTTAAAATTATGTTTTGACGATATTTTTATATACATAAATAAACAACTTCTTGTTAAAATTATATTTTGACCATATTTTTATATACATATTAAAATTATAATTTGACCATAATTTTAAAAAATAATATCAATAAGATAAGTCACACACTTTTAATAACTTTATATTTAGAAATGTGCAGAAAACCATCCATATGAAATACACATTTACTCAAATCATTATTCACACAAACAAAAATAAGTATAGATTTTGTGAGGCTATGGTGGTAAGGGGGTATATCCGGTGATTATGAAAAAACCATCCATATGAAATACACATTTACTCAAATCATTATTCACACAAACAAAAATAAGTATAGATTTTGTGAGGCTATGGTGGTAAGGGGGTATATCCGGTGATTATGAACTCTGATTTGACTTGAAGGTTGAATCCATTCATAGTGTAAGGTTCACGTAGGCTAAGAGCGTTTGATTCGAACAATCCACGTAATAATGAATATATTATTTTATTTTTAAATTTAATTAATAAAGTCAATAATAAACTAACATGGAGAAATATCAACTCGCTATTTATATATAAACTATACAAGTCAACTAATCTATATAAGGTCGTGAGGATGTGAAAAGTAGCCTGCTAAAAGTTCTGGGAAGACTTTAGAGTTGGGCCATTATGAGGGAAAGTGCGTAAAATGGGCATTCTAGTCTTAGGAACCCTTGAAATGTGGACATGTTGTTACTCTACTTTTATATAAATTTTAGAATTTGTCATAGTTTGACAATGTGAGATACCTGCTATAAATGTAAATATTTATGTTTTAAATTATAAATAATGATGTGTATATAACTTGGAAGAATATATATATATATATATATATCAACTTTGTCAATGGCTGCACGCTCATTTTTTAAGATTTAAAAATTGAATTCATATCCACGTATCATGTATATGGAGTAAGATTATATCTTCATAGGTATCTTATCTTTTCAAATTGATAAATATTTAACAATATTGTTTTTTTAATATAAATATGAATGGATATTTACTTAAGTCAATGAAGGTGAGGCAATGATATCAAATTTATTAATCTTTAATTGTTTTAATAACTTACTTGTTTTCATGGAAACGAATGAGATTATATATAAATTTTGAGTAAATAGATATTCTTATTTATAATTAAATTTAGTTGAATAGTTTTTTTTTTATAATATAGCATGACATTTTAGATTTTTTAATAACAGTTTTTTGTTTCTCCTTGTGCTCATGAGAAAATAAGTAATTTTGGGTATATTTTTTCTTTAACCTTAAAAATAGATATAACATGACGATTTTATTTAAAATGTTAAAATCTAAAATAGAACAAATACATTACCTTATATTTAATAATTAAAAGTTTCCATAAATGAATTTCAATACAAAAATAATCAATGTCGAAGTTAATTACCATTTAGATGGGTATTATCAAATTTTTAAGTATTTGTGCACCTATTATAAGAATTATGTTAGTTCCATTTACTATGGATTTAGCTATCATTGCTCTTAATACAAGGAATGAAATTGATTCATGTAGTAATAATATGGTGTCACAATGTTTAGAAGGCATTTGTTATAATATGATGCTACAATGTTTACAAGATATTTGTTATTTCATGAACTACTTTTTTTAAGCCGTAAGGTGTTTTTCTTTGAAAACAACTCCCCTAGTTTCTACCGAGTCTTGAGCCATTAGAATGTTAGACTATTGAAATGTTTTAGGCCCTTAGATCCACAATTAAATAGTTTTATATATGTTTTTTATAGTGTTAGTTATTTTTCTTTTTAATAACTATTTAGGTTTTGGTGACTTCTAAGTTTAAATGTTGTTATTAATATTTGTTATATTTAAATAAAATTTATATCATAAAATTAAACTCAACACAAACCAATTAATTTATATTACATGGATACAAAACAATATAAAAAAAGTGAAATAACTATTTATATATTTAAATATTACATTTTTGTGTCCCAAAAAATTTAAATAATGTAATGAGCATTTTAACTATTTCAAATTACAATAAAAATAAAAAATAATAAAATAAAATAATAATAAACTATAAAAACATCCCATAGTATTCATAGTGATCAAATATGTTTTCATTTTGATAAACATTATTTTATTGGCATCATTAAAATTATTAATTTTGAAACACATTGAAATTGAAACTGCATTAGCCTTAGCATTAATATTTTTGACATCAAAATATTATGAAAAATTTTCATCTTCAAATTAATTTTATCATAAAAAAATATTGATCCATGTTAAAGTATAAATGTGAAAAAGAAATCTTTTAGAGTTTTATTTTCAATTTCTTCACACTATTTTTAAACTGATTCAATGATGAAACAATCAGGATGAAGATACAGATCATTTCAAATTATTTTGAGCATTCTATTTTCAAGATGAGGATACAGATCATTTAAAATTATTGTGAGAATTTTAAATAGATGGAAAAGGGATTTAATTAATTTTTTTTTTATAATATTTAGATCTAGTCAAAATATGTATTAGACTTGAACAAATAAATTGAATATTAATCTTTAATGATATGAAATGACAATCAAAGTTCAAAGTTCACTTATAAAACATGGTAGATGTTCACTTATAAAACATGGTAGATTATTTTGTTATAGATGATTATATCAATGATATTAAGCTTCTCCATAAAGATAATTTAGTTATATAATGGTGGAAAAGAAAATCATAAACTAATTGATTATAAAAGTCCATATCATTACAGAAAAAGTGATGGAAAGACTTAAAAATTATTTATAGAATAACTACACAAACCAAATAGTAGTTGATTAATATACTTATGTAAATGTAAACTTTAAAAGAAACAAATAATCCAATTGAATCCTCAGACTAATAAATAAACCCTTGGGACTTAAAAGGCTATTCAATATAGACATTTTATCACTTATGGTAGAACTAGTACAAATCTAAGGATAATATTGTAATATATTAATAATGTTGTATGTGGTCATATATTGAGTTTATGTATGGAACCAAATTACCAATGCTCAAAGAAAAAAATAAACCTTCCATTATCATATATAAGCGTAGATCTATCTTAATTTTAATTTTAGATCTTTTAAGGGATGGACCAAGTGACTCAAAATTAAAGCTATTTTTTAAATGAAAATTTTAAGGAAATGTTTGCACCTATAGAGATTTAATTTAAAATAAAAGTATGCCAATTTTTAATAACATTATTTATATTTATATAAATTTCATATCTCTAAACAATATTTATTCTTAATTTTAATTTTATTAAACCCCATATATATATATATCTGTGTGTGTGTTTATTAATTATAAGTTATCAAATATCATTGTTAAGAATATGAATTATTATTATTTAATTTATTTTAATGTGATATGTATATTTTGATTTTTCCAAGGAAAAAAATTGTTTCTAATTATATTAAAAAATTAAATTTACAAGATAAATAAATGAATTGACATGATTTATTACTTTTATTACTTTTTAATTTATGTTACTTTTTAATTGAGGTGACATTATGTTTTATTATTATTATTCTTTGGTCTAATGTAAACTACAACATCCTTGGGATAGAGAATCCAAATTTAAAATTTTATACTCATTACAAGGAGAGGTGCTCTACAACCTAGTATATGGGAGATGTGTAGGCATTAAAAGTTAGATGGAAACTTTTTTTATATTCAAATTTTTATATTGTAGTTTTGTTTTTATTAATAATATCACATACACTTTTTTGGGTAAAGGAATATCATAATATAGATATCACATTAAAATTCATAACATATAAATAATAGTTATAAATTGAGATTTTTCTTAACATATAAATTAAAATAATGATTCCATAGCCATATTTAAATTTAATTAAGTAACAAATTAAAATTTAGTGCTTACAATAAACTTACAATATAACAAGATTCTTAACCATCAATATCTGCCTCACATTACCATGGATATTATTAATTATAAATAGGTTGTGTTACAATACCATAGGCCAATACCATGGCTTATCAATACCACATGACCATAAATCATAACTCATTTCAAAATCAAAATATTTTATAATTAATTATTTTGATTTAATTTGATAACATTTTTTTAAATTGAATCTCAATAAATCATAACTCATTTCAAAATCAAAATATTTTATAATTATGTATTTTGATTTAATTTGATAACATTTTTTAAACTCAATCTAAAACTAAAAGGTATAAGGGAGATGTTGTGTCTGTAAATGAGTGTAAACATTTAAATGTTGGCTCAATTAATAATAAAAAGTTGAAACTAATAAAAATCCATGTTGACCATGGAATAATTGATAAGTCTCCTGAATATTAAGTAATATGTAATTAAGTAATATGCACTTGAAATATGTTTGTTATTAAGGGGTCCATATAAACTATATGGCTAATAAATGTTGATAGGCATCAATCCACAATAAGCATGAGATCACATATTTCCTAATACATTTCTCTTCATAATAAAATTGAAATTGTTAAAATTATATAAATACAAAAACAAATTACTCTTTTTAATGTTATTATTATTATTATGATAAAAAGAGATAATATATAAAATAAACATATATAGATTTGAAAAAAAATATGGAATGAGATTCTTATATATGGAGATTTACCTCCATTTTACTATGGATATTCTTAATTAAATAAAATTTGTCACAATACCATGGGCTAATATCATGGCCTATCAATACCAAATGCCCAAAAAATCATAACTCATTTCATATGACACTTTTTCTTATCAAATTTGTTTTAATTAATTAATTTAATTAAAAACGAAAAAATAAATAACTACTTTGAAGAAAAACTTCAACATTTATTTTTATATATTACAAAACAATATTCTAAAATATTTGATGGATCTTAAATGCTTACCATCCACCTAATAATGAATATTGATAATTGAATTTAAATTATGAAAGCTCATTTCAAAAATAGACATGGCAATGAATATAATACAAAAAATTATTATATATAAAAATGAGATTTCATCCTTTGATAATAAAATATAAAAGAGATTAAAGTATTTTATTGAAGGTGGATATGTAAGTATGGTGTTCGAATATATTGTTATTTTTTAAATACGGAGTACGTACTTTTACATCTCTCATAATGGGATATGAAAAACCCTTATCAATGTATATGAGATTTTTTTTTTACTTTGAATTATCTTTTTATTTTATATATTTAAATTAACTTTATATAGCATAAACTGGAAATGATTTTATTCTAATTTTAATTATTTTATATACATATACTTATACTTGTAATTATTTGATATTAAAAAATAATTTTTATTATAATTTTTTAATTGTTAATTATGTCATAAGGCATTCTCTCTAAGAAGAATTCCCTCACATGCCAGCTGTGTGATCATCATGTATCATTTATTTGGGTGTTAGTAAATAGAAATAGATTGGGCCTTCAAATTCATTCCACCGGTATTATTCTGTTACAAAATTTTTCATTCACTTTGAGATAATGGAAAAATTTACATTCATTTTGGAATAATGTAAAAAGAGGCAGATAAAAGACTCGTGACACAACGGTCGAGCTTAATAGGTGATCGCTCTAATCCCAGACCCTTGTTTCCAATCTCAACTTCAAGAAGATATACAATGGTGCTTCAAGGGTCTCTTCTAATACATATGGTACACCAACAAGCACCAAGTGGCCAAGCTCATCAACAAGCTCTCCTATTGAATTTGAACCCTCCACCTCGCTCTCACTGGACACCACTTTCAAGAGTTTCTCTTAACCATGATACACAAATGGAGTGTAATTTATCATCTCCTCCTAGTTACAATGTAAGGAGTTCCCACTGAGAACCCTCACCTGGCACATCGTTCTCCTTCCTGTCACATCACATTCTTGTAGTGCCCCAAGTGTTGATCATACCTACAGCTTATATTGACCCATATAATTGACTCTGGTTTGCTCATTACATGAATTGAATATGAGGGTGAGGGTTATGCGTCAATCCATTGAGCTTTTGTTTCAATTTCATAGTACTTAAGCTTCCTTTCTATTAAAAAAAATGTACTTGGCCCTCTCTAATTTTATTATTAATGTTTCTTTTGCATTTGTGTTGGTTCCTCTAATGTATCCATAGGTGACGCTTAGAGCGGTTATAGATATGGTTGCCTAAACTACAACTCGGCCACTTAAACTTATACATAGTTGCACTTTTGATTTTTTCTTATGTAGGAAGCACCAACAACCCTATATCCTATTTTAATACTTAGAGTTATTGTCTTCTATTACTACATGTATATGCCGAATATTTTGAGTGACTTTCCAAACCCCAACAACCCTATCTCCTATTTTAATACTTAGATTTATTGTCTTCTGTTACTACATGTATATGCTGAATATTTTTAGTGACTTTTCAAACCCCTTCGAAAGGTATGACCTGGTTTACGATACCCTACATGAGTTTTATTGATATTGTCTCCCTATTAAATTAACACAATTATTAGATTCATAGATTTTCTCTGAATATGATCTTTCATGACTTATACTAAACACATTGCTCACAAAAATTTAATTTTAATCCTCTACCCACTTTAATACATAACACATATAGCCTTCACAAATAGAACTAAGAATTTTAATATCATTTTGTAACCTATTCACTACCTATATCACTAAAATAGTAAAATACTTTAAAAAAATGATAATATTAAAAAATAATATATATACAATTAGCTACTAAACTAGTATCTATACATAAATAAACAACTTTTTGTTAAAATTATGTTTTGACGAAATTTTTATATACATAAATAAACAACTTCTTGTTAAAATTTTATTTTGACCATATTTTTATATACATATTAAAATTATAATTTGACCATAATTTAAAAAAATAATATGAATAAGATATGTCACACACTTCCAATAACTTTATATCTAGAAATGTGCAGAAAACCATCCATATGAAATACACATTTACTCAAATCGTTATTCACACAAACAAAAATAAGTATAGATTTTGTGAGGCTATGGTGGTAAGGAGGTATATCCGGTGATTATGAACTCTCATTTGACTTGAAGGTTGAATCCATTCAGAGTGTAAGGTTCACGTAGGCTAAGAGCGTTTCATTCGAACAATCCACGTAATAATGAATATATTATTTTATTTTTAAATTTAATTAATAAATTCAATAATAAACTAACATGGAGAAATATCAACTCGCTATTTATATATAAACTATACAAGTCAACTAATCTATATAAGGTCGTGAGGATGTGAAAAGTAGCCTGCTAAAAGTTCTGGGAAGACTTTAGAGGTGGTCCATTATGAGGGAAAGTGCGCAAAATGGGCATTCTAGTCTTAGGAACCCTTGAAATGTGGACATGTTGTTACTCTACTTTTATATAAATTTTAGAATTTGTCATAGTTTGACAATGTGAGATACCTGCTATAAATGTAAATATTTATGTTTTAATTATAAATAATGATGTGTATAACTTGAGAAGTATATATATATATATATATATATATCAACTTTGTCAATGGCTGCACGCTCATTTTTTAAGATTTAAAAATTGAATTCATAACCACGTATCATGTATATGGAGTAAGATTATATCTTCATAGGTATCTTATCTTTTCAAATTGATAAATATTTAAAAATATTGTTTTTTTAATATAAATATTAATGGATATTTACTTAAGTCAATGAAAGTGAGGCAATGATATCAAATTTATTAATCTTTAATTTTTTTAATAATTTACTTGTTTTTATGGAAACAAATGAGATTATATATAAATTTTGACTAAATAGATATTCTTATTTATAAATAAATTTAGTTGAATAGTTTTTTTTTATAATATAGCATGATATTTTAGATTTTTTAATAACAGGTTTATGTTTCTCCTTGTGCTCATGAGAAAATAAGTAATTTTGGGTATATTTTTTCTTTAACCTTAAAAAAAAAAATATAACATGATGGTTTTATTTAAAATGTTAAAATCTAAAATAGAACAAATACATTACCTTATATTTAATAATTAAAATTTTCCATAAATGAATTTCAATACAAAAGTAATCAATGTCGAAGTTAATTACCATTTAGATGGGTATTATCAAATTTTAAAGTATTTGTGCACCTATTTAAGAATTATGTTAGTTCCATTTACTATGGATTTACCTATCATTGCTCTTAATACAAGGAATGAAATCGATTCATGTAGTAATGATATGGTGTCACAATGTTTACAATGTATTTGTTATAATATGATATTACAATGTTTACATGATATTTTTTATTTCATGAACTATTTTTTTTAAGCATTAAGGCGTTTTTCTTTGAAAATAACTCCCCTACTTTTTTTAAGCCTTGAGCCATTAGAATGTTAGACTATTGAAATGTTTTAGGCCCTTAGATCCACAATTAAAAATTTTTATATATGTTTTTCATAGTGTTAGTTATTTTTCTTTTTAATAACTATTTAAGTTTTGGTGACTTCTAAGTTTAAATGCTGTTATTAAATATTTTTTATATTTAAATAAAATTTATATCATAAAATTAAACTAAACACAAACCAATTAATTTATATTACATGGATACAAAACAATATAAAAAAAAGTAAAATAACTATTTATATATTTAAATATTACATTTTTGTGTCCCAAAAAATTTACATAATGTAATGAGCATTTTAACTATGTCAAAATACAATAAAAATAATAAAATAATAAAATAAAATAATAATAAACTATAAAAACAGCCCATAATATTCATAGTGATCAAATATGTTTTCATTTCGATAAACATTATTTTATTGGCATCATTAAAATTATTAATTTTGAAAAACTTTGAAATTGAAACTGCATTAGCCTTAGCATTAATATTTTTGACATCAAAATATTATGAAAAATTTTCATCTTCAAATTACTTTGATCATAAAAAGATATTGATCCATGTTAAAGTATAAATGTTAAAAAAAAATCTTTTACAGTTTCATTTTCAATTTCTTCACACTATTTTTAAAGTGATTCAATGATGAAACAATCAAGATGAGGATACAGATCATTTCAAATTATTGTGAGCATTCTATTTTCAAGATGAGGATAGAGATCATTTAAAATTATTGTGAGCATTTTAAATAGATGGAAAAGGGATTTAATTAATTTTTTTTTTATAATATTTAGATCTAGTCAAAATATGTATTAGACTTGAACAAATAAATTGAATATTAATCTTTAATGATATGAAATGACAATCAAAGTTCAAAGTTTGGTTATAAAACATGGTAGATTATTTTGTTATAGATGATTATATCAATGATATTAAGCTTCTCCATAAAGATAATTTAGTTATATAATGGTGGAAAAGAAAATCATAAACTAATTGATTATAAAAGTCCATATCATTACAGAAAAAGTGATGAAAATACTTAAAAATTATTTATAGAATAACTACACAAACCAAATAGCAGTTGATTAATATACTTATGTAAATGTAAACTTTAAAGGAAACAAATAATCCAATTGAATCCTCAGACTAATAAATAAACCCTTGGGACATAAAAGGCTATTCAATATAGACATTTTATCACTTATGGTGGAACTAGTACAAAGTTAAGAATAATATTGTATTATATTAATAATGTTGTATGTGGTCATATATTGAGTTTATGTATGGAACCAAATTACCAATGCTCAAAGAAAAAAATAAACCTTCCATTATCATATATAAGCGTAGATCTATCTTAATTTTAATTTTAGATCTTTTAAGGGATGGATCAAGTCACTCAAAATTAAAACTATTTTTTAAATGAAAATTTTAAGGAAATGTTTGCACCTATAGAGATTTAATTTAAAGTATGCTAGTTTTTAATAATATTATTTATATTTATATAAATTTGACATCTCTAAAAAATATTTATTCTTAATTTTAATTTTATTAAAACTTATATATATATATATATATATATATATCTCTGTGTGTGTTTATTAATTATAAGTTATCAAATATCATTGTTAAGAATATGAATTATTATTATTTAATTTATTTTAATATGATATGTATATTTTGTTTTTTCCATGGAAAAAAATTGTTTCTAATTATATTTAAAAATTAAATTTACAAGATAAATAAATGAATTGACTTGATTTATTACTTTTATTAATTTTTAGTTTATGTTACCTTTTAATTGAGGTGGCATTATGTTTTATTATTATTATTCTTTGGTCTAATGTAAACTAAAACATCCTTGGAATATGGAATCCAAATTTAAAATTTTATACTCATTACAAGGAGAGGTGCTCTACAACCCAGTATATGGCAGATGTGTAGGCATTAAAAGTTAGATGGAAACATTTTTTATATTCAAATTTTTATATTGTAGTTTTGTTTTTATTAATAACATCACATACACTTTTTTCGGTAAAGGAATATCATAATAGAGATATCACATTAAAATGCATAACATATAAATAATAGTTATAAATTGAGATTTTGGTTAACATATAAATTAAAATAATGATTCCATAGCCATATTTAAATTTAATTAAGTAACAAATTAAAATTTAATGCTTACAATAAACTTACAATATAACAAGATTCTTAACCATGAATATTTGCCTCACATTACCATGGATATTATTAATTATAAATAGGTTGTGTTACAATACAATAGGCCAATACCATGGCTTATGAATACCACATGCCCATAAATCATAACTCATTTCAAAATCAAAATATTTTATAATTATGTATTTTGATTTCATTTGGTAACATTTTTTAAATTCAATGTAAAACTAAAAGGTATAAGGGAGATGTTGTGTATGTAAATGAGTGTAAACATTTAAATGTTAGCTCAATTAATAATAAAAATTTGAAAGTAATAAAGATCCATGTTGACCATGGAATAATTGATAAGTCTCCTTAATATTAAGTAATATGTAATTAAGTAATATGCAATTGAAATATGTTTGTTATTAAGGCTTCCATATAAATTATATGGCTAATAAATGTTGATAGGCATCAATCCACAATAAGCATGAGATCACATATTTCCTAATACATTTATCTTCATAATAGAATTGGAATTGTTAAAGTTATATAAATAGAAAAAAAAATTACTCTTTTTAATATTATTATTATTATGATGATAAAAAGAGTTAATATATAAAATAAACATATATACATTTGAAAAAAAATATGGAATGAGATTCTTATATATGGAGATTTACCTCCATTTTACTATGGATATTCTTAATTAAATAAACTTTGTCACAAGATCATGGGCCAATACCATGGCCTATCAATACCAAATGCCCAAAAAATCATAACTCATTTCATATGACACTTTTTCTTATCACATTTGTTTTAATTAGTTAATTTAACTAAAAACGAAAAAATAAATAACTACTTTGAAGAAAAACTTCAACATTTATTTTTATATATTACAAAACAATATTCTAGAATATTTGATGGATGTTAAATGCTTACCATCCACCTAATAGTAATTATTGATCATTGAATTTAAATTATGAAAGCTCATTTCAAAAATAGACATGGTGATGAATATAATACAAAAAATTATTATATATATAAATGAGATTTCATCCTTTGATAATAAAATATAAAAGAGATTAAAGTATTTTATTGAAGGTGGATATGTAAGTAGGGTATTTGAATATATTGTTATTTTTTAAATACGGAGTACGTATTTTTACATCTCTCATAATGGGATATGAAAAACCCTTATCAATGTATATGAGATTTTTTTATACTTTGAATTATCTTTTTATTCTATATATTTATGGAAATGATTTTATTCTATTTTTAACTATTTTATATACATATACTTATACTTGTAATTATTTGATATTAAAAAATAATTTTTATTATAATTTTTTAATTGTTAATTATGTCATAAGGCATTCTCTCTAAGAAGAATTCCCTCACATATCAGTTGTGTGATCATCACGTATCATTTATTTGGGTGTTAGTCAATAGAAATAGATTGGGCCTTCAAATTCATTCCACTGGTATTATTATGTTACAAAAATTTTCATTCGCTTTGGGATAATGGAAAAATTTACATTCATTTTGGAATAATGTAAAAATAGGTAGATAAAAGACTCGTGACACAACGGTCGAGCTTAATAGGTGGTCGCTCTAATCCCAGACCCTTGTTTCCAATCTCAACTTCAAGAAGATATACAATGGTGCTTCAAGGGTCTCTTCTAATACATATGGTACACCAACAAGCACCAAGTAGCCAATCTCATCAACAAGCTCTCATATTGAATTTGAACCCTCGACCTCGCTCTCACTCGACACCACTTTCAAGAGTTTCTCTTAACGATGATACACAAATGGAGTGTAATTGATCATCTCCTCCTAGTTACAATGTAAGGAGTTCCCACTGAGAACCCTCACCCGGCACATCGTTCTCCTTCCTGTCACATCACATTCTTGTAGTGCCCCAAGTGTTGATCATACCTACAACTTATATTGACCCAAATAATTGACTCTGGTTTGCTCATTGCATGAATTGAATATGTGGGTGAGGGTTATGCGTCAATCCATTGAGCTTTTGTTTCAATTTCATAGTAATTAAGCTTCCTTTCTATTAAAAAAAATGTACTTGGCCCTCTCTAATTTTATTTGTAATGTTTCTTTTGCATTTGTGTTGGTTCCTCTAATGTATCCATAGGTGACACTTAGAGTAGTTATAAATATTGTTGCCTAAACTACAACTCGGCCACTTAAACTTATACATAGTTGCGATTTTGATTTTTTCTTATGTAGGAAGCACCAACAACCCTATATCCTATTTTAATACTTAGAGTTATTGTCTTCTATTACTACATGTATATGCAGAATATTTTCAGTGACTTTCCAAACCCCAACAACCCTATCTCCTATTTTAATACTTAGAGTTTGTCACGTTCATCAACATGACCAATAAAAAAAAATTATAATCTTTCGCATACGTAACAATTGTGTTAACAACGAAGCTTAACTATTACCTATGCATTAATGTTATTATATGAATTTTAATTTAAATCATCCTCAGTTCGGAACCAACTCATTATATACTTATCAACTGCTTGGTTGCATTGAAATCCATGAAATTTTAATGGTTTTTGGTACGTCGCCTACAAGGACTAATTAATATAAACTACGACCCTCGTCCTCTTAAACGTGACATTTAAGTCAAACGTTAAGACGAGAGTGTGTTGTCATTACGCAAATGATATGCGATCCTTGCCATTGATGGGCTTTATTATGGTAAACATGATGTTTCCGGAATAATCTGCCATGTGTCGTGCATTTCCATTCCACCTCTGCGAGAGGTCTTTAATTCTATCTAACCTCAGGACAATTGTGCTGCCTAACTCGATGCACTCAGAATTGGTGAGAATTCATTCTGGAGTTTACTGTGGAACGAGGTTTATTGCAGTTTTGGAGCTCTTCGCGGTGTGCTAACAGTGCTCGGCTCTCATGGTTTTCTCCGTCTCATTCCTTTTATATGGGAAGACCCTACAATAGCTTAACCCATGAAAACCTAGTTTATTTTGCTTTGCCAGCGTTTTTTTTTAATCCTGTTGACCTGCGTTATATTCTACCTTCTGCTGGCAGGGGTGACATTCCGTTTCTGGTACTTGCAGAAGAACACAGTGCCTTCTTAGCCCGACGGTTCTTCCCCACCCAGCCGGTCTGAAACTGTTTCAAGGGTATAAATTTCTTTCCGAGCTCTTTTTTTTTTGTTTTGCTCAGAACTAAATGTTGCCGGCCATGGCTAAACCCATTTTTTTTCTATCAGAGTTTAATGCAGGTTTTTTTTCTTCCAAGTTTTTCGCCTCGCTCTACAGGTATTTTCCATTGGGGTTTCAACCCTCGTACCGTTCCATTAGATTTTACTTAGACAACTTTATTAATCAGTCCGTTTATTTCTTATGACTAACTCTCGGTTGTTTGATAATGACAGCTTGGTAGCTTACGCCAAACCCATACCCAGTTTTTCCATCTCTCCGGTCCGCCACGGCTTACAAGGAATTTTATGTTTACAGGTACTCCGTGGTGAACCAATCCATTGACAGTTGAGCCTTCATTCGCAATTTAGATTGATTGCGCCTAGGGTTTTATAGTGTTTTCTGGTAAAAATTTCCCTCGGGATAATTGGTCTTTAAGCTCTGAAGAGTTCTCATGCATGTATAACACTAAGTTATTTTTTTGTAAGAACATATACTGCTTCTTGGGCAGTAATATATGCTTCAGGATTATGGTCTTTTGAGGCCGTGACCTGGTGTTTGTTATCGGATGTAACATGTGCTTAAAATACTTGTTGTGGTTCATTTGTAACTATAATATAACTATTTCTTCGTTCTATTTGCACTACTTGTCTCTGCAGAATATATATTTATATATATACAACTGTAGGAGTGTTCTAACATAGTGCCATTCGATTAAGTGCTCTCACACAGGTTATTCTACTAATTTCATTTGAGGTTTTTTTGTGAATTATAATTGCTCAAAAGAAATTGTCCGTCCTGTATTTCTTCTTGCTATTTCTTCTAGCATCTAGTTTTATGCCTAAGAATATGTTTAGATTCTGTTGTCTCTCAAGTTGAAATTTTGTCTTTATGAAATTCCATTTCATGCCTACTACAACTTTAACACGGCATAATCTGAAATATTATCATGCAGTGTTTCACTGTAATAGTTACTCTATCTATAATACATGGGTTGGCTTCTCATGCTATTGTTCAATACTATACTTAAGGGTTTCACGCCCTGTTTTCCGGTAAATATTTACTGTGTTCTGTAGCCATTTATCTTTATTTTCTTTTAAATCATTTTCTCTCCTGCATGCACCGGAGACCGAACCACCTTAGCTAATTAGTCCGTGTGTAGCAGGGTCTGGCCATGGGCGAAGTACCATGTTCTGGCTTAGATCCCAGGATTGGGTCGACAATCTATCGATTACCAGAACCCTTACGTTTACTGGCTGGACTCTTAAACGCTAAAAAAATAATTGTCTGATTCTCATTTAAACCTTCTCCCGAACCTTTCTTATCAGACAGGTTACTCATGGGGCTCTGGCTAATTGTACAGTGATAGTTTAAAGTATGCATGTTATAATTAATCAGTTTGTATTCACTCCTCATTAATCCTATAATCCCTACAGGTTCTTGGCTGACTGTTTTTCGGCCTTGCTGGCAGTTAGGGAATGTCTAGCCAAATCTTGACTTACTTGTATCATAACATTCCTCAGTTTAGATTAACCATACATAAAATAACTGGTTATTACAGTTCTAATTACTTCCAGGGAGAATTTATTTTTCTTCCCTACTAAATTTGAACCCTGTTTGAAAAACACAGAAACGTAGAAAACCAAATATACAGTTTTTTTTTTTTGTAAAAGAAAATTCATCAACACAGTGAACATCTAGTAAATTCATCAATTTTCATTCCTTTCAAGATTCAGTACTCAACCTGTCAGAATTCCTAATAATAATTATCTGAAAATTCTCTGGTTCAAGTTGTGGTCCTCCCAACCAACTAAGGGAGGCTATTACGTCCTCCACTTGCCCCATAGCTCCAGAATCTGGATGGTGCCACGGGTTACAGTGGAAACTTTCTACTGTGACCTCTAGAATTCCAATCCAGTCACATTCAGATGTTCTAGTTTTACAAGGGTGACAGTATGCTATTTTCAACTGGTACCCCAACCAGCTCTAGAAAGTAGTTTTCCCCTATACCAAATTTTTACCAATCAGCTTAAGAGATTTTCTTTTCATTCATTTGTTTCTCCATTTCAAAAATAAAAAAATATACTTTTGTTTCACAACAATACAATTCAGTTTTTCTTTTCCTACCATAATTAAATCATGGTAAATAAACAAATTGTCTTTTACTTTTTAATGCTAATTAACCTTAATGAGGCTGTCACATCTTCCCCCCCAGGAAGTAACACTATCCTCGGTGTTTTTCATCCCATCTCTGTAAAGAGCTCGGGGTAGGCTTCCTGCATAAATTTTTCGTCCTCCCTAGTAGCTTCGTCCGGTCCAAAGTGCTTCCATTGCACTTTCACCTGGATAACTACTCTTTTGCAGAGTTTGATTTCCCTTCGATCAAGTATGCGTAACGGCTCTACTAGAAACTCTCCTTTCGGTTCTACCTGAAAGAAAAATAATGTTACCAATCAATATATTTAATTATTCAAACTTCAAGTTAGGATTTGTTTTCTACCTCTTCTTCCTACCTGAATGTTCTGCCAATGAATTACATTTTTTTCATCATGTACATAGCGCTTTAACAGAGATACATGAAACACGTTGTGTAATTTGATATGGCTAGGAAAAGCCAATTTATAGGCTACTGGTCCCACCCTTTCCAGAATTTGTAAAGGTGCACAGTAACGGGGAGCCAATTTAGAGCAAGAGGTCCACCTCAGGGTGCTTATTTTCAGCTTAATTCTTACATATACGTGGTCGCAAACCCGGAATTCACGGTAGGATCTTTTCTTGTCCGCAAATACCTTTTGTCTATCTTGCACATCTTTTAAATTCTGTCCGATTCTTTTTACTTCAGCTTCCATTTCTGCCAACATTTCGGGTCCTAATAACAATTTTGTTTCAGGACTGCTCTAGTTAATGGGTGTGCAGCATTGCCTACCATATAAGGCTTCAAAAGGACTCATCTTCAGAGATTCCTGGTACCCATTGTTATATGCAAACTCAACAAGGTGTAGATAATTTTCCCACTTGGTTGGCTACTGCATTACGTACATGCGTAGCATATCTTCCAGTATCTGATTAACTCGTTCCGTCTGCCCATCCGTCCGAGGATGATAAGTAGTACTAAAGTGTATCTGCGTTCCTAGACCAGAAAACAAAGTTTTCCAAAATGTTGATGTGAACTTAACATCCTGATCGAAAATCACGGTCTTAGGGATGCCATGCAGCCTAAAGACTTCCTTCATTAATATATCTGCAATCTGTATCGTCTTTTAGGTATATTTCATAGGTATGAAATGGGATGACTTTCTTAGTCTGTCCACTACAACCATAATAACATCATTTTGTTTCTTTGTTCGAGGTAAGCATGTGATGAAATCTAAGGAGCTAACCTCCCACTTCCACTCAGGGATGGGTATGGGCTGCAATAGCCCTGCTGGATGCTAATGCTCCACCTTAACTTGCTGACATCACAAACACTTTCTTAAACATTCTGCAATATCTTTACGCATTCCTGACCAGTAAAATATCTTTCTTATTGCATTAAGCATCTTTTGATATCCTGGGTGGCCAGCATAATTGCTACGATGGAACTCTTTCAGGATAAACTCCTTAAGACTTGCGTGATTAGGAACATAGATTATTCCATGGAAGGTCAAAGTCTGTTCTTTATTCTTTCCATACTCTGTGGGCTTGCCTTGCTTCTCATCATTCTCCATTTGTTACCACAAGAATATATATTCTGGGCCTTTCAGTGCTTCTCTTTTTAACTGCTCTATCAGCTGGCTTTCTAATTGATTGAAATATAGGGCAGAAATAATGTGCAGCTTTCTTCTCAACACATCTGCAACTCTATTTTCTTTCCCCTTAACATGTTGTAAGTCTATATCGAATTCACTCAAAAAGGCGTTCCACCTTGCTTGTCTGGAACTCAGATCTGCTTGCTTAAAATAATTGGTCAAGCTACTATGGTTTGTCTTAAGCACAAATCTTTTACCCAGCAAATAGCGTCTCCATACCCCGAGACTATTTCTGGTCATGCTCTTTCAGCTTCCTTGACTCATAAGCTATCACCTTACCTTCCTGAGTTAATACTGCTCCAACTCCTTCTTTGTTGGCATCCATACAAACTTCGTAGTCCTTTTCTGGATCAGCTACCTTCAGTATTGGGGCAAAAGTTAAGAGTTGTTTTAGCTTTTCAAAACTATCCTGGCACTCTTTTTTCCATTTAAAGGGCTTGCCCTTTTTCTGCAAAGATGTGATAGGGAAAGAAATTCTAGAGAATCCTTCTATGAATCATCTATAGTAACCAGCCAGTCCCATAAACGATCTAATGTCCGCCACATTCTGAGGTACTTTCCATTCCATAATAGTTTTAATCTTTTCAGGATCAACAGCTATCCCTTCAGCTAATATAACATGTCCCAAGTATTGGATTTCTATTTTAAAGAAATCACATTTGCTAAACTTAGCGTAAAGCTGATGTTTCCTTAGTACCTCCAGAACTATCCTTAAATGTTCCTTATGTTCTGCCTCACTTTTCGAGTATATCAATATATCATCTATAAAAATAAGTACAAAATTATCCAAGTACTGATGGAAGATGCCATTCATTAATCTCATGAATGTTGCTGGTGTGTTTTTCAATCCAAAGGGTAGCACCACAAACTCATAATGTCCATATCGAGTGCGGAACGTTGTTTTGCAAATATCCTCTTCCTTAATCCGAATCTGATGATATCTGGATCTTAAATATATCTTGGAGAACACCTTAGCCCCTCTCATCTGATCAAATAGATCATCGATTCTTGGCAAGGGGTACTTATTTTTAACAGTCAGCTTATTAAGCTGCATGTAATCCATGCACATGCGTAATGTCCCGTCCTTTTTCTTAACAAAGATAACTGGTGCTCCCCACGGAGACACACTCGGGCGAATGTAGCCTTTGTCTAATAATTCCTGTAACTGTATCTTCAGCTCTGTTAGTTTGGTTACGCTCATCCTGTAAGGGGCTCTTGATACTAGAGAGGCTCCTGGCAGCAATTCGATGGTAAAATCAATATCCCTCTTGGGTGGTAAACCGGGAATGCTTTCTGGAAATACATCTAAAAATTCCTGTACCATAGGAATATCATTAATGATTGGAGCCTTCTCCTTGGAATCTACATATCCCACTTGTATAGCATACAACCGACATCCCTTTCTAATACACTTACTCATCTGGGATGCTGTTATTGGTCGTAATTGTACAGGCTTTTTAATTCCCTAGATTTCTTTTCGCATACCATCCTATTTTCTGAAGGAGATAATATTTTCCTTGCAATCCACTAATGTCCAGTGCTGTTCCAACTAGTCCATCCCCAATAGGACATCATAAGACCCCAGCGGTAAGACATTTAGGTCCACTAGTAACTTTTTGTTCCGCCACTTCCAGCATACAGTTAGGGACTTTAGTCGTTACCTTTCGTTTTTCCCTGGTAGCTAACTGTACTAGCAAAGAATTCTTAAATTTCTAAGTTTTTAACTTATAAATATCCACTAACTTGGGGCTTACATAACTCAAACTTGCTCCAGGATCTACCAAATTTGAAACAGGTTTAGTTAGCAAATTACCTTCAAGTTTGATCATTGTGGGCTGATAATCGGCTTGCCGATCCTCCAAGGCTGCATTGATGCGAGGAATATTACACGCCATGTCCCCTACTATAGATGCCTCCTGCAGATTTGCTACAGTTTCACTTTTATTTCACTGGGGACAATTTTTATATTAATGTGCTTCCCCACAACCCCAACACTGTAGGGGAGGCCTGGAAATCTGCCCTTGGTATAGCTTGCTAGATGCTTCGGTGGGTTTCTCCTCAGCTGGCCATCTTTTTCTTTGATGGTTCTTGCCAAACTGCTTACTGATATTGTTTCGTGTTGAGCCCTTAAGGTTACTACCTTTTCTTCTTTTAAAAGCAAGGTGACATTTCTGGTTCTTCTTTGGTGGCCAGCTCTTTCCTCCCTCACCCTTGACCTTATTCTGTTGATAGCACATTCGTGCTTTACGGATGGCCTCATCCATAGTTTGAGGATTAACAAACTCTATTCTTTCTCACATATGAATAGGTAAACTGCTTAAAAACCTCTGTACCTTAGCTTTCTCTTCCCGAAGATAAGGTACATAACGTAACAAAGAGGTGAATTTTGTAACATAGCCATCCATGGTCATCTATCCTAACCGCAGATCATGGAATTCCTTTGATTTTTCGTCATAAAATATTTCTGTCAAGTACTTGTCCCTAAATTACTGCTGAAACATTTCCCATGTGATATCCCGCTCATCAATGTTATGCACATTTTTCACCTCCTCCCACCACAGGGTGGCTTTTTCTCGTAACTGATATATTGCCAATCTGGCCTTCAAATTACTACTATATTCATACACCTGGAAATACTTGTTTATATTAATTAACCAAGCTTCGGCTGCCTCCTCAGCTTCACCATCAAACTTTGTTGGCTTGATTTTGTGAAATTCCCCTTGCAGTTCCACTTTCTTTCTTTTAATATCCTGTTGATCAGACCGATTACCCGACTCTGCCTCATTATAATTCCTATTCTTTCTTTTCTGAGAAGGACTCTTTTCCATCTTTCTTGTAGTGTTGTTTCTGGTTTGCTGGTCCTCTGGTTCCGTCGATAATTCTCTTTCTGCACTGGGGTGTTGCATCTCCTGGTTTTGTTTATCATATAAACTCTTCAGGATTCTTTCTTGATCTTGCAACAACCTCTCGTTGTCCTTCCGAACTCTGATCATCTCTTCTTGTAACTGATGTACTGTATTTAGTAGAAAGGCAGTTTGTTGCTACTGTTCCTCCAGCAGCCTACTCATGTTTTGATGTTGCTCCACGGTTAGTTGAACCCACATTTTAGGGTTCATAACTGTTGGGCCTTGAGTCTCTTCTGGTTGTGATTGAGATTCTGTTCCTTCTCTCATTTCTTCTCAGTGCATTAACACATACACAGCTTCATTGTTAGTAGACCCTAAGGATGCCAGTGTAGAACTTGGCTTTGATACCACTTGTCACGTTCATCAACATGACCAATAAAAAATAAATTTATAATCTTTACACATACATAACAATTGTGTTAACAACGAAGCTTAACTGTTACCTATGCATTAATGTTATTATATGAATTTTAATTTAAATAACCCACAGTATGGAACCAACTCATTATATATTTATCAACTGCCTGGTTGCATTGAAATCCATGAAAGTTTAATGGTTTTTGGTACATCGCCTACAAGGACTAATTAATATAAAATACGACCCTCGTCCTCTTAAACATGACATTTAAGTCAAACTTTAAGATGAGAGAGTGTTTTCATTATGCAAATGATATGTGATCCTTGCCATTCATGGGGTTTATTATGATAAAAATGATGTTTCCGGAATAATCTTCCATGTGTTGTGCATTTCCATTCCACCTTTGCCATAGGTCTTTAATCCTATCTAACCTCGGGATAGCTGTGACGCCTATCTCGATGCACTCAGAATTGGCGGGGATTCATTCTGGAGTTTACTATGGAATGAGGTTTATTGCAGTTTTGGAGCTCTCCGCGGCGCGCTAACAGTGCTCAGCTCTCATGGTTTTCTCTGTCTCATTCCTTTTATATCGTAAGACCCTACAATAGCTTAACCCATGAAAACCCAGTTTATTTTTCTTTGTTAGCGTTTTGTTTTAATCCTATTGACCTGCGTTATATTCTACCTTCTGCTGGCAAGGGTGAAATTCTGTTTCTGGTACTTGCAGAAGAACACAGTGCCTTCTCAGCCTGAGGGTTCTTCCCCACCCAGCCGGTCTGAAACTATTGGAAGGGTATGAATTTCTTTCCGAGCTCTTTTTTTTTTTTTTGCTCAGAACTAAATGCTGCCAGCCATGGCTAAAACCCTTTTTTTTTCTATCAGAGTTTAATGCAGGTTTTTTTTTCTCCAAGTTTTCCGCCTCGCTCTACAGGTATTTTCCATTGGGGTTTCAACCCTCATACCGTTCCATTACATTTTACTTAGACAACTTTATTAATCAGTCTGTTTATTTCTTATGACTAACTCTCGCCTGTTTCATAATGACAGGTTGGTGTCTTACGCCAAACCCCTACCCAGTTTTTCCATCTCTCTGGTTTGCTGCGACTTACAAGGAATTTTATGTTTACAGGTACTCCGTGGTGAACCAATCCATTGACAGTTGAGCCTTCAGTCGCAATTTAGATTAATTGCGCCTAGGGTTTTATAGTGTTTTCTGGTAAAAATTTCCCTCGGAATAATTGGTCTTTAGGCTCTAAAGAGTTCTCATGCATGTATAACACTAAGTTATTTTTTTGTAAGAACATATACTGCTTCTTGGGTGGTAATATCCGCTTCAGGCTTCTGGTCTTTTGAGGCCATGACCTGGTGTTTGTTATCGGATGTAACATGTGCTTAAAATACTTTTTATGGTTCATTTGTAACTATAATCGAACTATTTCTTCGTTCTATTTGCACTGCTTGTCTCTATAGAATATATATCTATACAGATACAATTGTAAGAGTGTTCTCACATAGTGTCGTTCGATTAAGTGCTCTCACACAGGTTATTCTACTAATTTCATTTGAGGTTTTTGTGTGAATTCTAATTGCTCGGAAGAAATTCTCCGTCATATATTTCTTCTCGCTATTTCTTCTAGCATCTAGTTTTATGCGTAAGAATATGTTTAGCTTTCGTTGTCTCTCAAGTTGAAATCTTGTCTTTATGAAATTCCATTTCATGCCTACTACAACTTTAACACGGCATAATCTGAAATATTATCATGTAGTCTTTCACTGTAACATTTACTCTGTCTGTAATACATGGGTTGGCTTCTCGTGTTGTTGTTCAATACTATACTTAAGGGTTTCACGCCATGTTTTTCGGTAAATATTTACTGTGTTCTGTTGCCATTTGTCTTTATTTTCTTTTAAATCGTTTTCTCTCTTGCATGCACCAGTGACTGGACCACCTTAGCTAATTAGTCCGTGTGTAGTAGGGTCTGCCCGTGGACGAAGTACCCAGTTCCTGGTTGGATCCCAGGACTGGTCGACAATCTATCAATTACTAGAACCCTTACGTTTAGTCACCGTACACTTAAACGCTAAAAAAAATAATTTTCCAATTCTCATTTAAACCTTCTCCCAAACCTTTCTTATCAGATAAGTTACTCATGGGGCTCTGGCTAATTGAACAGTGATAGTTTAAAGTATGCATGTTATAATTAATTAGTTTGTATTCACTCATTAATCCTATAATCCCTACAGGTTCTTGGCTGAATGCTTTTCGGCCTTGCTGGCAGTTAGGGAATGTCTAACCAAATCTTGACTTACTTGTATCATAGCATTCCTCAGTTTAGATTAACCATACATAAAATAAATGGTTATTACAGTTCTAATTACTTCCAGGGAGAATTTATTATTCTGCCCTACTAAATTTGAACCCCGTTTAAAAAACACAGAAACGTAGAAAACCAAATATACAGTTTTTTTTTCGTAAAGGAAAATTCATCAACACAGTGAACATCTAGTAAATTCATCGATTTTCATTCCTTTCAAGATTTAGTACTCAACCTGTCAGAATTCCTAATAATACTTATCTAAAAATTCTCTGGTTCAAGCTATGGTCCTCCCAACCAACCAAGGGAGGCTATTACGTCCTCCACTTGCCCCCTAGCTCCAGAATCTGGACGGTACCACGGGTTACAGTGAAAAATTTCTACTGTGACCTCTAGAAGGCCAATCCAGTCACATTCAGATGTTCTAGTTTTACAAGGGTGACAGTATGCTATTTTCAACTGGTACCCCAACCAGCTTTAGAAAATAGTTTTCCACTATACCAAATTTTTACCAATCAGCTTAAGAGATTTTCTTTTCATTCATTTGTTTCTCCATTTCCAAAATAAAAAAATATACTTTTGTTTCACAACAATACAATTCAGTTTTTCTTTTCCTGCCAGAATTAAATCATGGTAAATAAAAAAATTATATTTTACTTGTTAATGCTAATTAACCTTAATGAGGCTGTCACATCTTCCCCCCCAGGAAGTAACACCATCCTCTGTGTTTTTCAGCCCATCTCTGTAAAGAGCTCGGGGTAGGCTTCCTGCATAAATTTTTCGTCCTCCCAAGTACCTTCATCCGGTCCAAAGTGCTTCCATTTCACTTTCACCTAGATAACTACTCTTTTGCTGAGTTCGATTTCCCTTCGATCAACTATGCATAACGGCTCTACTAGAAACTCTTCATCCAGTTCTATCTGAAAGAACAACAATGTTACCAATCAGTATACTTAATTATTCAAACTTCAAGTTAGGATTTGTTTTCTACCTCTTCTTCCTACCTGAATGTTCTGCCAATGAATTACATGTTTTTCATCATGTACATATCGCTTTAACAAAGATACATGAAACACATTGTGTACTTTGATACGGCTAGGAAAAGCCAATTTATAGGCTACCGGTCCCACCCTTTCCAGAATTTGGAAAGGTCCAAAATAATGAGGAGCCAATTTAGCGCAAGAGGTCCACCTCAGGGTGCTTCGTTTCGGCTTAATTCTTACATATACGTGGTCGCCTACCCGGAATTCACAGTAGGATCTTTTCTTGTCCGCAAAGACCTTTTTTCTGTCTTGTGCAGCTTTTAAATTTTGCCTGATTCTTTTTACTTCAGCTTCCATTTCCGCCAACATTTCGGGTCCTACTAACAATTTTGTTTCAGGACTGCTCTAGTTAATGGGTGTGCAGCGCTACCTGCCATATAAGGCTTCAAAAGGAATCATCTTCAGAGATTCCTGGTACCCATTGTTATATGAAAACTCCACAAGGTGCAGACAATTTTCCCACTTGGTTGGCTGCTGCATTACGTACATGCACAACATATATTCCAGTATCTGATTAACTCGTTCCGTCTGCCCATCCGTTTGAGGATGATAAGTAATACTAAAGTGTATCTGCGTTCCTAGACCAGAAAACAAAGTTTTCCAAAACGCTGATGTGAACTTAACATCCCAGTCGGAAATCACAGTCTTAGGGATGCCATGCAGCCTAAAGATTTCCTTCATGAATATATCTGCAATCTGTACCGTCTTATAGGTAGATTTCACAGGTATGAAGTGGGCTGACTTGGTTAATCTGTCCACTACAACCATCATAGAATCATTTTGTTTCTTTGTTCGAGGTAAGCCTGTGATGAAATCTAAGGAGATAACCTCCCACTTCCACTCAGGGATGGGTATGGGCTGCAATAGCCGTGCTGGATGTTGATGCTCCACCTTAACTTGCTGACATTCCAAACACTTGCTTAAATATTCTGCAATATCTTTACGCATTCCTGGCTAGTAAAATATCTTTCTTATTGCATTGAGCATCTTTTGATATCCTGGGTGGCCAGCATAATTGCTGCGGTGGAACTCATTCAGGATCAACTCCTTAAGACTTTCGCGATTAGGAACATAGATTCTTCCGTGGAAGGTCAAATTCTGTTCTTTATCCTTTCCATACTCTGTGGGCTTGCCTTGCTTCTCATCATTCTTCATTTGCTGCCACAAGAATTTATATTTCGGGTCTTTCAGTGCTTCTCTTTTTAACTTCTCTATCAGCTGGCTTTCTAATTGATTGAAATATAGGGCAGAAATACTGTGCAGCTTTCTTGTCAACACATCTGCAACTCTATTTTCTTTCCCCTTAACATGCTGTAAGTCTATATCGAATTCACTCAAAAAGTCGTTCCACCTTGCTTGTCTGGAATTCAAATCTGCTTGCTTAAAATAATTGGTCAAGCTGCTATGGTCTGTCTCAAGCACAAATATTTTACCCAGCAAATAGTGTCTCCATACCCCGAGAGCGTGAACTACTGCTGTAAGTTCCAATTCATAAGTAGAATATTTCGTCTCATGCTCTTTCAGCTTCCTTGACTCATAAGCTATCACCTTACCTTCCTGAGTTAATACTGCTCCAACTCCTTCTTTGCTGGCATCCGTACAAACTTCGTAGTCTTTTTTTGGATCAGCTACCTTCAGTATTGAGGATGAAGTTAAGAGTTTTTTCAGCTTTTCAAAACTATCCTGGCACTCTTTTTTCCATTTAAAGGGCTTGCCCTTTTTCTGCAAAGATGTGATAAGGAAAGAAATTCTAGAGAATCCTTCTATGAATCGTCTATAGTAACCAGCCAGTCCCATAAACGATCTAATGTCTGCCACATTCTGAGGTACTTGCCATTCCATAATAGTTTTAATCCTTTCAGGATCAACAGCTATCCCTTCAGCTGATATAACATGTCCCAAGTATTGGATTTATGTTTTAAAGAAATCAAATTTGCTAAACTTAGCATAAAGTTGATGCTTCCTTAGTACCTCCAGAACTATCCTTAAATGTTCCTTATGTTCTGCCTCACTTTTCGAGTATATCAATATATCATATATAAAAATAAGTACAAAATTATCCAAGTACTGATGGAAGATGCCATTCATTAATCTCATGAATTTCGCTGGTGCGTTTTTCAATCCAAAGGGCAGCACCACAAATTCATAATGTCCATATCGAGTGCGGAACGCTGTTTTGCAAATATCCTCTTCCTTAATCCGAATCTGATGATATTCGGATCTTAAATCTATCTTGGATAACACCTTAGCCCCTATCACCTGATCGAATAGATCATCGATTCTTGGCAAGGGGTACTTATTTTTAACAGTCATCTTATTAAGCTGCCTGTAATCCATGCACATGCGTAATGTCCCATCCTTTTTCTTAACAAATATAACTGGTGCTACCCAGGGAGACACAGTGGGGCGAATGTAGCCTTTGTCTAATAATTCCTGTAAATGTATCTTCAGCTCTGTTATTTCGAGTACGCTCATCCTATAACGGGCTCTTGATACTGGAGAGGCTCCTGGCAGCAATTCGATGGTAAAATCAATATCCCTCTTGGGTGGTAAACCAGGAATGTTTTCTGGAAATACATCTAAAAATTCCTGTACCACAGGAATATCATTAATGATTTGAGCCTTCTCCTTGGAATCTACATATCCCACTTGTATAGCATACAACTGACATCCCTTTCTAATACACTTACTCATCTTGGATGCTGTTATTAGTCGTAATTGTACAGGATTTTTAATTCCCTGGATTTCTTCCCGCGTACCATCCTGTTTTCTGAAGGAGATAATCTTTTCCTTGCAATCCACTAATGTCCAGTGTTGTTGCAACTAGTCCATCACCAATAGGACATCATAAGACCCCGGCGGTAAGACATTTAGGTCCACTAGTACCTGTTGTTCCGCCACTTCCAGCATATAGTTAGGGACTTTAGTCGTTACCTTTCGTTTTGCCCCAGTAGCTAACTGTACTAGCCAAGAATTCTTAAATTTATGAGTTTTTAACTTACAAATATCCACTAACTTGGGGCTTACATAACTCAAACTTGGTCTAGGATCTACCAAAATTGAAACAGGTTTAGTTAGCAAAGTACCTTCAAGTTCGATCATTGTGGGCTAAAAATCGGCTTGCCGATCCTCCAAGGCTGCATTGATGCGAGGAATATTACGCGCCACGTCCCCTACTATAGATGCCTCCTACAGATTTGCTACAGTTTCACTTTTATTTCGCTGGGGACAGTTTTTATAGTAATGTACTTCCCCACAACCCCAACACTGTAGGGGACGCTTGGAAATCTACCCTTGGTCTGGCTCGCTGGATGCTTCGGTGGGTTTCTCCTCAGCTGGCCATCTTGTTCTTTGATGGTTCTTGCCAAACTAGTTGCTGATAGAGTTTCGTGCTGAGCCCTTAAGGTTACTGCCTTTACTGCTTTTAAAAGCAGGGTGACTTTTCTGGTTCTTCTTTGGTGGCCAGCTCTTTCCTCCCTCACCCTTGACCTTATTCTGTTGATAGCACTTTCATGCTTTACAGATGGCCTCATCCATAGTTTGAGGATTAAAAAACTCTATTCTTTCTCGCATATGAATAGGTAAACAGCTTAAACACCTCTGTACCTTAGCTTTCTCTTCCCGAAGATAAGGTACATAACGTAACAAAGAGGTGAATTTTGTAACATAGTCATCCATGGTCATCTATCCTAACCGCAGATCATGGAATTCCTTTGCTTTGTCATCATAAAATATTTCTGTCAAGTACTTGTCCCTAAAGTACTGCTGAAACAGTTCCCATGTGATATCCCTCTCATCACTGTTACGCACATTTTTCACCTCCTCCCACCATAGGGTGGCTTTTTCTCATAACTTATATATTTCCATTCTGGCCTTCAAATTGCTACTATATTCATACACCTGGAAATACTTGTTTATATTAATTAACCAAGCTTCGGCTACCTGCTCAGCTTCACCATCAAATGTTGGTGGCTTGATTTTGTGAAATTCCCCTTGCAGTTCCACTTTCTATCTTTTAAGATCCTGCTAATCAAACAGATTACCCGACTCTGCCTCATTATAATTCCTGTTCTTGCTTTTCTGAGAAGGACACTTTTCTGTCTTTCCTGTAGTGTTGTTTCTGGTTTGCTGGTCCTCTGGTTTCGTTGATAATTCTCTTTCTGCACTAGGGTGTTACATCTCCTGGTTTTGTTTATCAGATAAACTCTTTAGGATAATTTCCTGAACTTGCAACAACCTCTCGTTGTCTTTTTGGACTCTGATCATCTCTTCTTCTAACTGTTGTACTGTATTTAGCAGAAAGGCAGTTTGTTGTTGATGTTCCTCCAACAGCTTGCTCGTCTTTTGATGTTTCTCCATAGTTAGTTGAACCCACATTTTAGGGTTCATAACTATTGGGCCTTGAGTCTCTTCTGGTTGCAATTGAGATGTTGTTACTTCTCTTATTTCTTCTCAGTGAACTAACACATACACACCTTCATTGTTAGCATACCCTAAGGATGCCAGTGTAGAACTTGGCTTTGATACCACTTGTCACGTTCATCAACATGACCAATAAAAAAAAATTATAATCTTTACACATACGTAACAATTGTGTTAACAACGAAGCTTAACTGTTACCTATGCATTAATGTTATTATATGAATTTTAATTTAAATAACCCACAGTTCAGAACCAACTCATTATATACTTATCAACTGCTTGGTTGCATTGAAATCCATGAGATATTAATGGTTTTTGGTACGTCGCCTGCAAGGACTAATTAATATAAACTATGACCCTCGTCCTCTTAAACGTGACATTTAAGTCAAACGTTAAGACGAGAGTGTGTTATCATTACACAAATGATATGCGATCCTTACCATCGATGGGGTTTATTATGACAAACATGATGTTTCCAGAATAATCTGCCATGTGTCGTGTGTTTCCATTCCACCTCTGCCAGAGGTCTTTAATCCTATCTAACCTCGGGACAGCTGTGCCGCCTATCTCGATGCACTCAAAATTGACGGGGATTCATTATGGAGTTTACTGTGGAACGAGGTTTATTGCAGTTTTGGAGCTCTCCATGGCGCGCTAACAGTGCTCGGCTCTCATGGTTTTCTCCATCTCATTCCTTTTATATGGTAAGACCCTACGACAGCTTAACCCATGAAAACCCAGTTTATTTTGCTTTTCCAGCATTTTTCTTTTAATCCTGTTGACCTACGTTATATTCTACCTTCTACTGGCAGGGGTGACATTTCATTTCTGGTACTTGCAGAAGAACAAAACGCCTTCTCAGCTCGAGGGTTCTTCCCCACCCAGCCGGTCTGAAACTGTTTCAAGGGTATGAATTTCTTTCCGAGCTCCTTTTTTTTTTTTTTTTTTCTCAGAACTAAATGCTACCGGCCATGGATAAACCCCTTTTTTTTTCTATTAGAGTTTAATGCAGGTTTTTTTTCTTCCATGTTTTCCACCTCGCTCTACAGGTACTTTCCATTGGGGTTTCAACCCTCATACCGTTCCATTAAATTTTACTTAGACAACTTTATTAATCAGTCCGTTTATTTCTTATGACTAACTCTCGCCTGTTTGATAATGACAGGTTGGTGGCTTATGCCAAACCCCTACCTAGTTTTTCCATCTCTCCGGTCCACCGCGGCTTACAAGAAATTTTATGTTGACAGGTACTCTGTAGTGAACCAATCCATTGACAGTCGAGCCTTCAGTCGCAACTTGTATTGATTGCGCCAAGGGTTTTATAGTGTTTTTTGGTAAAACTTTCCCTCGGGATAATTGGTCTTTAGGCTCTGAAGAGTTCTCATTCATGTATAACACTAAGTTATTTTTTTGTAAGAACATATACTGCTTATTGGGCAGTAATATCCTCTTCAGGATTTTGGTCTTTTGAGACCGTGACCTGGTGTTTGTTATCAGATTTAACATGTGCTTAAAATAATTGTTGTGGTTCATTTGTAACTATAATCGAACTATTTCTTCGTTCTATTTGCACTGCTTGTCTCTGCAGAATATATATTTATACAGATATAACTGTAAGAGTGTTCTAACATAGTGTCATTCGATTAAGTGCTCTCACATAGGTTATTCTACTAATTTCATTTGAGGTTTTTGTGTGAATTCTAATTGTTTGGAAGAAATTCTCCGTCGTTTATTTCTTCTCGCTATTTCTTCTAGCATCTAGTTTTATGCGTAAGAATATGTTTAGCTTCCGTTGTCTCTCAAGTTGAAATGTTGTCTTCATGAAATTCCATTTCATGCCTACTACAACTTTAACATGGCATAATCCGAAATATTATCATGCAGTCTTTCACTGTAACAGTTACTCTGTTTGTAATACATGGGTTGGCCTCTCGTGCTGTTGTTCAATACTATACTTAAGGGTTTCACGCCCCGTTTTCTGGTAAATATTTACTGTGTTTTGTAGCCATTTGTCTTTATTTTATTTAAAATCCTTTTCTCTCCTGCATGCACCGGTGACCAGACCACCTTATCTAATTAGTCCGTGTGTAGCAGGGTCTGGCCGTAGACGAAGTACCCGGTTCTGGGTTGGATCCCAGGACTCAGTCGATAGTCTATGGATTACCAGAACCCTTACATTTAGTGGCCGGACTCTTAAATGCTAAAAAAAATAATTGTCCAATTCTCATTTAAACCTTCTCCCGAACCTTTCTTATCAGATAGGTTACTCATGGGGCTCTGGCTAATTGTACAGTGATAGTTTAAAGAATGCATGTTATAATTAATCAGTTTGTATTCACTCCTCATTAATCCTATAACCCCTATAGGTTCTTGGCTGAATGTTTTTAGGCCTTGCTCGCAGTTAGTGAATGTCTAACCAAATCTTCGCTTGTATCATAACATTCCTCAGTTTAGATTAACCATACATAAAATAAATGGTTATTAAAGTTCTAATAACTTCTAGGGAGAATTTATTATTCTTCCCTACTAAAGTCGAACCCTGTTTGAAAAACATAGAAACGTAGAAAACCAAATATACAGTTTTTTTTTTCGTAAAAGAAAATTCATCAACACAGTGAACATCCAGTAAATTCATCGATTTTCATTCCTTTCAAGATTCAGTACTCAACCTGTCAGAATTCCTAATAATACTTATCTGAAAATTCTCTGGTTCAAGCTGTGGTCCTCCCAACCAACCAAGGGAGGCTATTACGTCCTCCACTTGCCCCCTAGCTCTAGAATCTAAACGGTGCCACGGGTTACAGTGGAAACTTTCTGCTGTGACCTTTGGAAGGCCAATCCAGCCACATCCAGATGTTCTGGTTTTACAAGTGTGACAGTATGCTATTTTCAACTGGTACCCCAACTAGCTCTAGAAAATAGTTTTCCCCTATACCAAATTTTTACCAATCAGCTAAAGAGATTTTCTTTTCATTCATTTGTTTCTCCATTTCCAAAATAAAAAAATATACTTTTGTTTCACAACAATTCAGTTTTTCTTTTCCTACCAGAATTAAATCATGGTAAATAAACAAATTGTCTTTTACTTGTTAATGCTAATTAACCTTAATGAGGCTGTCACAGAGTTATTGTCTTCTGTTACTACATGTATATGCTGAATATTTTCAGTGACTTTTCAAACCCCTTCGAAAGGTATGACCTGGTTTACAATACCCTACATGAGTTTTATTGATATTGTCTCCCTATTAAATTAACACAGTTATTAGATTCATAGATTTTCCCTGAATATGATCTTTCATGACTTATACTAAACACATTGCTCACAAAAATTTAATTTTAATCCTCTACCCACTTTAATACCTAACACATATAGCCATCACAAATAGAACTAAGAATTTTAACATCACTTTGTAACCTATTCACTACCTATATCACTAAAATAGAAAAATACTTTAAAAATGATAATATTAAAAAATAATATATATACCATTAGTTACTAAAATAATATCTGTACATAAATAAACAACTTTTTGTTAAAATTATGTTTTGACGATATTTTTATATAAATAAATAAACAAATTCTTGTTAAAATAACATTTTGACCATATTTTTATATACATATTAAAATTATAATTTGACCATAATTTTAAAAAATAATATCAATAAGATATGTCACACACTTTCAATAACTTTATATTTAGAAATGTGCAGAAAACCATCCATATGAAATACACATTTACTCAAATCGTTATTCACACAAACAAAAATAAGTATAGATTTTGTGAGGCTATGGTGGTAAGGGGGTATATCCTGTGATTATGAACTCTCATTTGACTTGAAGGTTGAATCCATTCATAGTGTAAGGTTCACGTAGGCTAAGAGCGTTTCATTCGAACAATCCACGTAATAATGAATATATTATTTTATTTTTAAATTTAATTAATAAAGTCAATAATAAACTAACATGGAGAAATATTAACTCGCTATTTATATATAAACTATACAAGTCAACTAATCTATATAAGGTCGTGAGGATGTGAAAAGTAGCCTGGTAAAAGTTCTGGGAAGACCTTAGAGGTGGGCCATTATGAGGGAAAGTGCGTAAAATGGGCATTCTAGTCTTAGGAACCCTTGAAATGTGGACATGTTGTTGCTCTACTTTTATATAAATTTTAGAATTTGTCATAGTTTGACAAGGTGAGATACCTGCTATAAATGTAAATATTTATGTTTAAAATTATAAATAATGATGTGCATATAACTTGAGAATATATATATATATATATAAACTTTGTCAATGGCTGCACGGTCATTTTTTAAGATTTAAAGGAGTAAGATTATATCTTCATAGGTATCTTATCTTTTCGAATTGATAAATATTTAAAAATATTGTTTTTTTATATAAATATTAATGGATATTTACTTAAGTCAATGAAAGTGAGGCAATGATATCAAATTTATTAATCTTTAATTTTTTTAATAATGTACTTGTTTTGATGGAAACGAATGAGATTATATATAAATTTTGACTAAATAGATATTCTTATTTATAAATAAATTTAGTTGAATAGTTTTTTTTTATAATATAGCATGATATTTAAGATTTTTTAATAACAGGTATATGTTTCTCCTTGTGCTCACGAGAAAATAAGTAATTTTGGGTATATTTTTTCTTTAACCTTAAAAATAGATATAACATGATGGTTTTACTTAAAATCTTAAAATTTAAAATAGAATAAATACATTACCTTATATTTAATAATTAATGAATTTGAATACGAAAGTAATCAATGTCGAAGTTAATTACCATTTAGATGCGTATTATCAAATTTTAAAGTATTTGTGCACCTATTATAAGAATTATGTTAGTTCCATTTACTATGGATTTAGCTATCATTGCTCTTAATATAAGGAATGAAATTTATTCATGTAGTAAGAATATGGTGTCACAATGTTTACAAGGCATTTGTTATAATATGATGTTACGATGTTTAGAAGATATTTGTTATTTCATGAACTACTTTTTTTAAGCCGTAAGGCGTTTTTTTTTAAAACAACTCCCCTAGTTTCTACTGACTCTTGAGCCGTTAGAATGTTAGACTATTGAAATGTTTTAGGCTCTTAGATCCACAATTAAATAGTTTTATATATGTTTTTTATAGTGTTAGTTATTTTTCATTTTAATAAGTATTTAGCCTTTGGTGAATTCTAAGTTTAAATGCTGTTATTAAATATTTGTTATATTTAAATAAAATTTATATCATAAAATTAAACTCAACACAAACCAATTAATTTATATTACATGGATACAAAAAAATATTAAAAAAAAGTAAAATAACTATTTATATATTTAAATATTTCACTTTTGTGTCCCAAAAAATTTACTTAATGTCATGAGAATTTTAGCTATGTCAAAATACAATAAAAATAAAATAATAATAAACTATAAAAACAACCCATAGTATTCATAGTGATCAAATATGTTTTCATTTCAATAAACATTATTTTATTGGCATCATTAAAATTATTAATTTTGAAACACATTGAAATTGAAAATGCATTAGCTTTAGCATTAATATTTTTGACATCAAAATATTATGAAAAATTTTCATCTTCAAATTACTTTTATCATAAAAAAATATTGATGCATTTTACAGTATAAATGTGAAAAAAAAAATCTTTTAGAGTTTCATTTTCAATTTCTTCACACTATTTTTAAACTGATTCAATGATGAAACAATCAAGATGAGGATACAAATTGTTTCAAATTATTGTGAGCATTCTATTTTCAAAATGAGGATAGAGATCATTTCAAATTATTGTGAGCATTTTAAATAGATGGAAAAGGGATTTAATTAAAAAAATTTTATAATATTTAGATCTAGTCAAAATATGTATTAGACTTGAACAAATAAATTGAATATTAATGTTTAATGATATGAAATGACAATCAAAGTTCAAAGTTCAGTTATAAAACATGGTAGATTATTTTGTTATAGATGATTATATCAATGATATTAAGCTTCTCCATAAAGATAATGTAGAAATATAATGGTGGAAAAGAAAATCATAAACTAATTGATTATTAAAGTCCATATCATTACAGAAAATGTGATGGAAATACTTAAAAATTATTTATAGAATAACTACACGAACCAATTGAATCCTCAGACTAATAAATAAACCCTTGGGACATAAAATGCTATTCAATATGGACATTTTATCACTTATGGTAGAACTAGTACAAAGTTAAGGATAATATTGTAATATATTAATAATGTTGTATGTGGTCATATATTGAGTTTATGTATGAAACCAAATTACCAATGCTCAAAGAAAAAAATAAACCTTCCATTATCATATATAAGTGTAGATCTATCTTAATTTTAATTTTAGATCTTTTAAGGGATGGATCAAGTGACTCAAAATTAAAACTATTTTTTAAGTGAAAATTTTAAGGAAATGTTTGCACCTATAGAGATTTAATTTAAAATAAAAGTATGCTAGTTTTTAATAATATTATTTATATTTATATAAATTTCACATCTCTAAAAAGTATTTATTCTTAATTTTAATTTTATTAAACCCCATATATATATGTGTGTGTGTGTGTTTATTAATTATAAGTTATCAAATATCATTCTTAAGAATATGAATTATTATTATTTAATTTATTTTAATGTGATATGTATATTTTGTTTTTTCCATGGAAAAAAAATGTTTCTAATTATATTTAAAAATTAAATTTACAAGATAAATAAATGAATTGACTTGATTTATTGCTTTTATTACTTTTTAATTTATGTTATTTTTTAATTGAGGTGACATTATGTTTTATTATTATTATTCTTTGGTCTAAGGTAAACTACAACATCCTTGGGATATGGAATCCAAATTTAAAGCTTTATACTCATTACAAGGAGAGGTTCTCTACAACCCAGTATATGAGAGATGTGTAGGCATTAAAAGTTAGATGGAAACCTTTTTTATATTCAAATTTTTATATTGTATTTTTGTTTTTATTAATAACATCACATACACTTTTTTGGGTAAAGGAATATCATAATATAGATATCACATTAAAATGCATAACATATAAATAATAGTTATAAATTGAGATTTTTCTTAACATATAAATGAAAATAATGATTCCATAGCCATTTTTAAATTTAATTAAGTAACAAATTAAAATTTAGTGTTTACAATAAACTTACAATATAACAAGATGCTTAACCATGAATATTTGCCTCACATTACCATGGATATTATTAATTATAAATAGGTTGTGTTACAATACCATAGGCCAATACCATGTCTTATGAATACCACATGCCCATAAATCATAACTCATTTCAAAATCAAAATATTTTATAACTATGTATTTTGATTTAATTTGATAACATTTTTTAAATTCAATCTAAAACTAAAAGGTATAAGCCAGATGTTGTGTCTGTAAATGAGTGTAAACATTTAAATGTTAGCTGAATTTGTAATAAAAAGTTGAAAGTAATAAAAATCCATGTTGACCATGGAATAATTGATAAGTCTCCTTAATATTAAGTAATATGTAACTAAGTAATATGCAATTGAAATATGTTTGTTATTAAGGCGTCCATATAAATTATATGGCTAATAAATGTTGATAGGCATCAATCCACCATAAGCATGAGATCACATATTTCCTAATACATTTCTCTTCATAATAAAATTGAAATTGTTAAAATTATATAAATAGAAAAACAAATTACTCTTTTTAATATTATTATTATTATTATGATAAAAAGATTTAATATATAAAAGAAACATATATACATTTGAAAAAAAATATGGAATGAGATTGTTATATATGGAGATTTACCTCCATTTTACTATGGATATTCTTAATTAAATAAACTTTGTCACAATACCATGGGCTAATATTATGGCCTATCAATACCAAATGCCCAAAAAATAATAGCTCATTTCATATGACACTTTTTCTTATCACATGTGTTTTAATTAATTAATTTAATTAAAAACGAAAAAATAAATAACTACTTTGAAGAAAAACTTCAACATTTATTTTTATATATTACAAAACAATATTCTAGAATATTTGATGGATGTTAAATGCTTACCATCCACCTAAAAATAATTATTGATAATTGAATTTAAATTATGGAAACTCATTTCAAAAATAGACATGGCGATAAATATAATACAAAAAATTATTATATATATAAATGAGATATTTTATTGAAGGTGGATATGTAAGTATGGTATTTGAATACATTGTTATTTTTTAAATACGGAGTACGTACTTTTACATCTCTCATAATGGGATATGAAAAACCCTTATCAATGTATATGAGATTTTTTTTTACTTTGAATTATATTTTTATTTTATATATTTAAATTAACTTTATATAGCATAAACTGGAAATGATTTTATTCTATTTTTAATTATTTTATATACATATACTTATACTTATAATTATTTGATATTAAAAAATAATTTTTATATTAAAAAATAATTTTTATTATAATTTCTTAATTGCTAATTATATCGTAAGGCATTCTCTCTAAGAAAAATTCCCTCACATGCCAGCTGTGGCAGCTGTGTGATCATCACGTATCATTTATTTGGATAATTCATCATCTCCTCCTAGTTACAATGTAAGGACTTCCCACTGAGAACCCTCACCTGGCACATCGTTCTCCTTCCTGTCACATCACATTCTTGTAGTGCCCCAAGTGTTGATCATATCTACAACTTATATTGACCCAAATAATTGACTCTGGTTTGTTCATTACATGAATTGAATATGAGGGTGAGGGTTATGCGTCAATCCAGTGAGCTTTTGTTTCAATTTCATAGTACTTAACCTTCTTTTCTATTAAAAAAAAAATTGTACTTGGCCCTCTCTAATTTTATTTTTAATATTTCTTTTGCATTTGTGTTGGTTCCTCTAATGTATCCATAGGTGACGCTTAGAGCCGTTATAGATATTGTTGCCAAAACTACAACTTGGCCACTTAAACTTATACATAGTCGCAATTTTGATTTTTTCTTATGTCGGAAGCACCAACAACCCTATATCCTATTTTAATACTTAGAGTTATTGTCTTCTATTACTACATGTATATGCAGAATATTTTCAGTGACTTTCCAAACCCCAATAACCCTATCTCCTATTTTAATACTTAGAGTTATTGCCTTCTGTTACTACATGTATATGTTGAAGATTTTCTGTGAATTTTCAAACCCCTTCGAAAGGTATGAGCTGATTTACGATACCCTACATGAGTTTTATTTATATTGTCTCCCTATTAAATTAACACAATTATTAGATTCATAGATTTTTCCTGAATATGATCTTTCATGAGTTAAACTAAACAAATTGCTTACAAAAATTTAATTTTAATCCTCTACCTACTTTAATACCTAACACATATAGCCTTCACAAATAGAACTAAGAATTTTAATATCATTTTGTAACCTATTCACTACCTATATCACTAAAATAGTAAAATACTTTAAAAAATGATAATATTAAAAAATAATATATATACAATTAGCTACTAAAATAATATCTATACATAAATAAACAACTTTTTGTTAAAATTATGTTTTGACGATATTTTTATATACATAAATAAACAACTTCTTGTTAAAATTATATTTTGACCATATTTTTATATACATATTAAAATTATAATTTGACCATAATTTTAAAAAATAATATCAATAAGATATGTCACACACTTTCAATAACTTTTTATTTAGAAATGTGCAGATAACCATCCATATGAAATACACATTTACTCAAATCGTTATTCACACAAACAAAAATAAGTATAGATTTTGTGAGGCTATGGTGGTAAGGGGATATATCCGGCGATTATGTACTCTCATTTGACTTGAAGGTTGAATCCATTCATAGTGTAAGGTTCACGTAGGCTAAGAGCGTTTCATTCGAACAATCCACGTAATAATGAATATATTATTTTATTTTTAAATTTAATTAATAAAGTCAATAATAAACTAACATGGAGAAATATCAACTCGCTATTTATATATAAACTATACAAGTCAGCTAATCTATATAAGCTCGTGAGGATGTGAAAATTAGCCTGCTAAAAGTTCTGGGAAGACTTTAGAGGTGGGCCATTATGAGGGAAAGTGCGTAAAATGGGCATTCTAGTCTTAGGAACCCTTGAAATGTGGACATGTTGTTACTCTACTTTTATATAAATTTTAGAATTTGTCATAGTTTGACAAGGTGAGATACCTGCTATAAATGTAAATATTTATGTTTTAAATTATAAATAATGATGTGTATATAGCTTGAGAAGAATATATATATATATATATATAAACTTTGTCAATGGCTGCACGCTCATTTTTTAAGATTTAAAAATTGAATTCATAACCACGTATCATGTATATGGAGTAAGATTATATCTTCATAGGTATCTTATCTTTTCGAATTGATAAATATTTAAAAATATTGTTTTTTTAATATAAATATTAATGGATATTTACTTAAGTCAATGAAAGCGAGGGAATGATATCAAATTTATTAATCTTTAATTTTTTTAATAATTTACTTGTTTTCCTGGAAACGAATGAGATTATATATAAATTTTTGACTAAATAGATATTCTTATTTATAAATAAATTTAGTTGAATAGTTTTTTTTTATAATATAGTATGATATTTTAGATTTTTTAATAACAGGTTTATGTTTCTCCTTGAGAAAATAAGTAATTTTGGGTATATTTTTTCTTTAACCTTAAAAATAGATATAACATGATGGTTTTATTTAAAATGTTAAAATCTAAAATAGAATAAATACATTATCTTATATTTAATAATTAAAAGTTTCCATAAATGAATTTGAATACAAAAGTAGTTAATGTCAAAGTTAATTACCGTTTAGATGGGTATTATCAAATTTTAAAGTATTTGTGCACCTATTATAAGAATTATGTTAGTTCCATTTACTATGGATTTAGATATCATTGCTCTTAATACAAGGAATGAAATTGATTCGTGTAGTAATAATATGGTGTCACAATGTTTACAAGGTATTTGTTATAATATGATGTTACAATGTTTACAAGATATTTGTTATTTCATGAACTATTTTTTTTAAGCCGTAAGGCGTTTTTCTTTGAAAACAACTCCCCTAGTTTCTATTGAGTCTTGAGACATTAGAATGTTAGACCATTGAAATGTTTTAGGCCCTTAGATCCACAATTAAATAGTTTTATATATGTTTTTTATAGTGTTAGTTATTTTTCTTTTTAATAAGTATTTAGGTTTTGGTGACTTCTAAGTTTAAATGTTGTTATTAAATATTTGTTATATTTAAATAAAATCTATATCATAAAATTAAACTCAACACAAACCAATTAATTTATATTACATGGATACAAAATAATATATAAAAAAGTAAAATAACTATTTATATATTTAAATATTACATTTTTGTGTCCCAAAAAATTTACATAATGTAATGAGCATTTTAACTATGTCAAAATACAATAAAAATAAAAAAATAATAAAATAAAATAATAATAAACTATAAAAACAGCCCATAGTATTCATAGTGATCAAATATGTTTTCCTTTCGATAAACATTATTTTATTGGCATCATTAAAATATTTAATTTTGAAACACATTGAAATTGAAACTACATTAGCCTTAGCATTAATATTTTTGACATCAAAATATTATGAAAATTTTTCATCTTCAAATTACTTTTATCATAAAAAAATATTGATCCATGTTAAAGTATAAATGTGAAAAAAAAATCTTTTAGAGTTTCATTTTCAATTTCTTCACACTATTTTTAAACTGATTCAATGATGAAACAATCAAGATGAGGATACAGATCATTTCAAATTATTGTGAGCATTCTATTTTCAAGATGAGGATAGAGTTCATTTAAAATAATTTTGAGCATTTTAAATAGATGGAAAAGAGATTTAATTAATTTTTTTTATAATATTTAGATCTAGTCAAAATATGTATTACACTTGAACAAATAAATTGAATATTAATCTTTAATGATATGAAATGACAATCTTCAGTTATAAAACATGGTAGATTATTTTATTATAGATGATTATATCAATGATATTAGGCTTCTCCATAAAGATAATTTAGAAATATAATGGTGGAAAATAAAATTATAAAATAATTGATTATAAAAGTCCATATCATTACAGTAAAAGTGATGGAAATACTTAAAAATTATTTATAGAATAACTACACAAACCAAATAGCAGTTGATTAATATACTTATGTAAATGTAAACTTTAAAGGAAACAAATAATCCAATTGAATCCTCAGACTAATAAATAAACACTTGGGACATAAAAGGCTATTCAATATATACATTTTATCATTGATGGTAGAACTAGTACAAAGTTAAGGATAATATTGTAATATATTAATAATGTTGTATGTGGTCATATATTGAGTTTATGTATGGAATCAAATTACGAATGCTCAAAGAAAAAAATAAACCTTCCATTATCATATATAAGCATAGATTTATCTTAATTTTAATTTTAGATCTTTTAAGGGATGGATGAAGTCACTCAAAATTAAAATTATTTTTTAAATGAAAATTTTAAGGAAATGTTTGCACGTATAGAGATTTAATTTAAAATAAAAGTATGCTAGTTTTTAATAATATTATTCATATTTATATAAATTTCACATCTCTAAAAAATATTTATTCTTAATTTTAATTTTATTAAACCCCATATATATATATGTGTGTGTGTTTATTAATTATAAGTTATCAAATATCATTGTTAAGAATATGAATTATTATTATTTAATTTATTTTAATGTGATATGTATATTTTTTTTTTCCATGGAAAAAATTGTTTCTAATTATATTTAAAAATTAAATTTACAAGATAAATAAATGAATTGGCTTGATTTATTACTTTTATTACTTTTTAATTTATGTTACTTTTTAATTGAGGTGACATTATGTTTTATTATTATTATTCTTTGGTCTAATGTAAACTACAACATCCTTGGGATATGGAATCCAAATTTAAAATTTTATACTCATTACAAGGAGAGGTGCTCTACAACCCAATATATGGGAGATGTGTAGGCATTAAAAGTTAGATGGAAACCTTTTTTATATTCAAATTTTTATATTGTAGTTTTTTTTTATTAATAACATCACATACACTTTTTTCGGTAAAGGAATATCATAATATAGATATCACATTAAAATGCATAACATATAAATAATAGTTATAAATTGAGATTTTTCTTAACATATAAATTAAAATAATGATTCCATAGCCATATTTAAATTTAATTAAGTAACAAATTAAAATTTAATGCTTACAATAAACTTACAATATAACAAGATTCTTAACCATGAATATTTGCCTCACATTACCATGGATATTATTAATTATAAATAGGTTGTGTTACAATACCATAGGCCAATACCATGGCTTAAGAATACCACATGCCCATAAATCATAACTCATTTCAAAATCAAAATATTTTATAATTGACTATTTTGATTCAATTTGATAACATTTTTTTAAATTGAATCTAAATAAATCATAACTCATTTCAAAATCAAATTATTTTATAATTATGTATTTTGATTTAATTTGATAACTTTTTTTAAATTCAATCTAAAACTAAAAGGTATAAGGGAGATGCTGTGTCTGTAAATGAGTGTAAACATTTAAATGTTAGTTCAATTAATAATAAAAAGTTGAAAGTAAGAAAAATCCATGTTGACCATGGAATAATTGATAAGTGTCCTTAAAATTAAGTAATATGTAATTAAGTAATATGCAATTGAAATATGTTTTTTATTAAGGCGTCCATATAAATTATATGGCTAATAAATGTTGATAGGCATCAATCCACAATAAGCATGAGATCACATATTTCCTAATACATTTCTCTTCATAATAAAATTAAAATTGTTAAAATTATATAAATAGAAAAACAAATTACTCTTTTTACTATTATTATTATTATTATTATGATAAAAAGAGTTAATATATAAAATAAGCATATATACATTTGAAAAAAAATATGGAATGAGATTCTTATATATGGAGATTTACCTCCATTTTACTATGGATATTCTTAATTAAATAAACTTTGTCACAATACCATGGGCTAATACCATGGCCTATCAATACCAAATGCCCAAAAATTCATAACTCATTTCCTATGACACTTTTTCTTATCACATTTGTTTTAATTAATTAATTTAATTAAAAACCAAAAAATAAATAACTACTTTGAAGAAAAACTTCAACATTTATTTTTATATATTACACAACAATATTCTAAAATATTTAATCGATGTTAAATGCTTACCATCCACCTAAGAATAAATATTGATAATTGAATTTAAATTATGAAAGCTCATTTCAAAAATAGACATGGCGATGAGTATAATACAAAAAATTATTATATATATAAATGAGATTTCATCCTTTGATAATAAAATATAAAAGAGATTAAAGTATTTTATTGAAGGTGGATATGTAAGTATGGTATTTGAATATATTGTTATTTTTTAAATACGGAGTATGTACTTTTACATCTCTCATAATGGGATATGAAAAACACTTATCAATCTATATGAGATTTTTTTTTTACTTTCAATTAACTTTTTATTTTATATATTTAAATTAACTTTATCTAGTATAAAATGGAAATGATTTTATTCTATTTTTAATTATTTTATATACATATACTTATACATGTAATTATTTGATATTAAAAAATAATTTTTATTATAATTTTTTAATTGTTAATTATGTCGTAAGGCATTCTCTCTAAAAAGAATTTCGTCACATGCCAGCTGTGTGATCATCACGTATCATTTATTTGGGTGTTAGTCAATAGAAATAGATTAGGCCTTCAAATTCATTCCATCGGTATTATTCTGTTACAAAAATTTTCATTCACTTTGGGATAATGGAAAAATTTACATTCATTTTGGAATAATTTGAAAAGAGGTAGATAAAAGACTCGTGACATAGCGGTCGAGCTTAATAGGTGATCGCTCTAATCTCTGACCCTTGTTTCGAATCTCAACTTCAAGAAGATATACAATGGTGCTTGAAGGGTCTCTTCTAATACATATGGTACACCAACAAGCACCAAGTGGCCAAGCTCATCAACAAGATCTCTTCTTGAATTTGAACCCTCGACCTCGCTCTCACTCGACACCACTTTCAAGAGTTTCTCTTAACCATGTTACACAAATGGAGTGTAATTGATCATCTCCTCCTAGTTACAATGTAAGGAGTTCCCACTGAGAACCCTCACCTGGCACATCATTCTCCTTCCTATCACATCACATTCTTGTAGTGCCCCAAGTGTTGATCTTACCTACAACTTATATATTGACTTTGTTTTGCTCATTGCATGAATTGAATATGAGGGTGAAGGTTATGCATCAATCCATTGAGCTTTTGTTTAAATTTCATAGTACTTAAGCTTCCTTTCTATTAAAAAAAATGTACTTGGCCCTTTCTAATTTTATTTTTAATGTTTCTTTTGCATTTGTGTTGGGTCCTCTAATGTATCCATTGGTGATGCTTAGAGCGGTTATAGATATTGTTGCCTAAAGTACAGCTCGGCCACTTAAACTTGTACATAGTTGCAATTTTGATTTTTTCTTATGTAGGAAGCACCAAAAACCCTATATCCTATTTTAATACTTAGAGTTATTGTCTTCTATTACTACATGTATATGCAAAATATTTTCAGTGAATTTCCAAACCCCAACAACCCTATCTCCTATTTTAATACTTAGAGTTATTTTCTTCTGTTGGTTTATACCCTACATGAGTTTTATTGATATTGTCTCCCTATTAAATTAATTTTCCCTCTCGTCGTCATGGTTTTGTAGGTATTATTCTGGAAAATTTCTAGTAATATTGTTTCCTTGCTTGAACTGGTAGACATTACTTTGCTTGCCAACAATAAAAAATTCCCAGGAAATGGGGAAGTCTTTATTTTGCTAGAAAATAATCTTACATTGTTGTGCTTGAAGAAACCATTTTGACATGGTAGTTGAAGAGAGTTCCACATCAAAAGGTATGCCAAGGTGATGACCAATAGCACCTGTGTAGATGGAGGTCCATGTCGGAGGAATATAGTCATGGCGAGCATCAACACTAGCTAACCAATAATTATTTGTGTGATCACTAAAAACCACCCTAGAGGTTTCATAATGGGTAGCTAAATAATCTTTATTTATATCCACTAAATGTTGGTTTGCATGCAGTGAGAAAAGAGTGATTTGAAAATTGGTTATAACCATCTTTGACTCATTAGGGAGCTCAATCCCTTAAATGTGACCTTATAATCAATCACCCTTGAGAAAATACCCTGAGGCATTTTCTTTCTACCTTTCCTAATTGACCAACGAAGAATAATACATCGGGTTAGAGAAATATTCATAGAAAGAAAAGTTAGGGGACATGATAAAAGAGTGTTCACTATCCCAACATATCTCTCACCAAAAGATAGACAAGCCAACATGTGAATAATGAAAGACTAGTTAATTTGGTCATAGGATTTATCAATTCAGTAATAGGTTTTACCAAAGCCAATCTCCAGGAAGAGAGATTGTTGATATATTTCCCAATAGTTTTGGTAAATTTTTTATCTAAAATGGACTATATAATTCTCTTTGGGATAAATCTTGAGTATTTGTTGAAAAATTATGCATAATTGAGATGATAGTAGAAATAAAATTGAATCTATTTATTAATGAAAATATTCCAAATAGATAATAGGTGTTAAAGAAAATAAAAATAGGTGAGAAGCTTAGTCGCTAGAAGAAAAAAAATTTTGGATAGAGGTAGAAGATCTATTTGGAGCTTTCTATCTCCTCATTAACAGTTAGGAGGAATTCCCAATTCTATGAAAGAAACTCACTAGAAGAAAATTGTATATTTGGGTGATTTGTGCCAAAAATTTGGGTCTAAGGTTCGATTATAAAATGGTAAACCCTTCCCAATGTTTTACATTTGTTGGAAAATTTGTCTTTCTTGATAATCTAATTTTTTAAGTCATTTGGAAGCATAGGGGACTATCTGAATGGATTGGAGATAAACCTATAATAACATAATTTTTGTTCTAAGGATACTAGACAACTTTATATAGCATGAAGGCATACAAATCATGTGGTATATAAAGTGAAAATCATAGATGCATCGAAAGGCTTTAGATTGTATGGAAAACAAGAATTTTGTTTAAATCCCGAGTATTAGGCTAGATCATATCAACTAAAGTTTGGCCATCAAAGATTGACTTCATAAATTGTTATTAGCAACTGAGAGTTTTGTAATGTCATGCCTCTCATACTCAACATTTTATCCATTAACATTAACTCAGAAATACTCTACTTTTATGCACCTGATGCCACTTAAATTTTTATTTTATTTCTTATCAATTACACATTCATACTTTTATCGGGTATTTAACACTCTTGTTATTATAAGAATTCGTAGGAGAAATTTTGGCTTGACCTCAATTCCTATCAGTCCACCCAGTCGACTGATATTTATATGTATATATTAACATATACTCATTTGTATTTCTCAGATTTGTTCTTCAGAGTTTTATCCAACTCTAACAGATCAATATGCCCTCTTCTCTAACTTTTTAGTTAGCAAGCTTTATCGACTTTCCAGCATCTATAATTATAGAGTTTCCACATCTATGTATAGGTATATACATATACATCTACATCTACATATATTCTTCTAACTCCCTTTGCTGCAACTACTTTAGAGCAATTTATATTGAAGGGGGATAGTTGCTCTTTTCCAGCATTTTAAATATGCTTTTACTTTTCTCTTACACATATACTTTTATCCCACATAAGTAGAGTTTTGATATGACTATTTCCTTATATTTGAATATTGGAATATTTCCTTGGGAATATAAAATATATATCTATTTTTTGTCATCAAATGGAAGTACTGAAACCAAATTTGATAGTTTATACTTACTAATTGTAGCTCCTAGTTACGTAGTTAGGATTCAATTTCTGATTTCCTATATGTAACCTTCCATGAAATAGAACCGTTTAACTTCTTAATTCTACAATTCTTGTCACTGCAGTATGACTATTTTATTGCCATCAACACTTCTATGAAAGGTTTATTTGTTTTGTACTTGATGTTCCTGTTTATATTTTTATTAAAATTTCTCTTTATACAATACAACAGCTAAAACTTCATTTAAAAGACAGCAAGCTACACCCTTACATTTTTTATTATATTAGACATTCAGATGATCTATCATCTCTAACTTTATTACTGCAAGGTATTTATTCCCAGAGCCAACCATCCGTCCCTACTTAATTTTTCTTTCCTGCTATGAACATACTGGATTCTCAGCTATTAGATCTAGTTTGTAACTGCATGAGGTATTGAACAAACATTCAACCTAAAATTGGCAGAAGAAATTATAACATAAAAATTCTTATAACCTTGATATACTTCATACCGATTGAAATTAATTTCCAAAATTATGCGTGCATACTGATACTATGACCAGTCCTCCCAACCTTAGAGTTCTTCTATGTCCAGAACTCACCCCTGAGCTGAGATCCTCCAAGGACAGACCACCCTCAATCTGTTCAGGAGCAACTTATTTAAGCTATGCACTCCCCAAAGCCTGTTTCCAATTCTCCGTCCAGAATTTCATAATGCTTTTATTCCTGTTTTCCTAGGCTTCCCTTATTTAGGGACTTTAAAGCTGTTTTTTGCTTTTCCAGCTTTTCCAGCTTCTTACCTCTTCCCAACTACTTTCCTCATCATTGGGGAATTTAGATTTTTTCTCAAAAATCTAAATTAGAAATAATTTCTTTTAAGGATTTTTGAAAGATTTTGGGGAAAGTCTTAACCTCTTTCCATAACCTCATGGATTAGGCAAGTGATCTCAAAATATCCTTTGGTCATAGTGCACACATAAACCTTTTATTTATTTTTCATAAATAAATAATTAACTACGTCCACCAAATAATTATCCATTGGGGTCCGCTCCCCTTTGGACTTAATTTCAAATGTCTAATTTGAAAAGCATAGAACTTGGGGGTGTTACATATTCCCCCTCTGAAAACAAACACCGTCCTTGGTGTTAACAACTAACTACTATAGTTCATTTTGAAAATAAAGATGGATGTTCTTCTATCATCTCAGCTTCTCTTTTGCATGTAGCTTCTGCAGCAGTAAAGTGCTCCCACTGCACCTTTACTCTAGCTACTGTTCGATTTCGCACTTCAATCTCTTCCCGCTCCAAGATTTGAAGCGGCTCTGGAAGGAATTCCTCTCTTGGTTCCACTTGGATCACATTTCAATCCATAATGTGAGAAGCATCATATACACAAATTTTTTTTCCCAATAAGGAGACAAGAAATACATCATGAAATGAAATTTAATATGCAAGGGTAAGGCCAGTTTATAAGCCACTAGTTTCACCCTCTCCAACACCTTCCTCGGTGTTACACTTTAACGTTGATTTTTTTCAACTTTGACGAAGTTTCTTCTTCATCCTTGCTCAGTTTCCGGCAGAGTACTCTCCTGATTCAAATCTATTTATTGATGCCTTATGCAATTGATTTTCTTCCTACTTCTTTGCAAGAAGTCTGTCTGGAAAATCTTTTATTCCTTTTTCTCTGTCCACAATTCATACCAATTTATGTAAGTAATATCAGATACATATAATTGATAATCCATCACAACATTCTGAATTTCAATAATTTCAAGAAATTCAGTTATTAGTCAAGCCGTTCAAGTTCATAATAGTTTAGTGCACTTTTAGTACACTACTTATCCTTTCTTGTTTTTTTTTTTCAGTGAGATTTTCTCCTCACGCAAACTTGGTCCAGTTCGGCTTTTCTTGAATTTATTCCAGGTGCTTTATCTGCATTTACTTTCACCTTTTTGTCCTTATTTCCGGAGTGTAAAATTTCCTGTTACACACTTGGCTAAACAAATTTACAACTTTTCATTAGTATTTATGAATGAAAGAAAACAATTGTATCATATTCATGGTTATGTTTACCCTTTCCTCAATTTTATCCACTAGTTCAAAACTTACCTGAATAAATTTGGATCTGATGGGTTTCCCCCACACCCAAATCCAAATACAGCTCATCCTCCTTTCTCCCAATTTGTAGTTGTATGATTTCACACTATTACCCTGTCCTTGAATTTAAGACTCAAGGAAAATAAATTTAATAAAACTTACACCAGCAAAATTTTATAGTGTGAGTACATATTTCTTTTATAGTGATATATATCTATTAATATAATACATTACATTCCCAAGAATACATCAAAAATGAATTTGGCACCAGAACTTATACATTTACTTTTAATTGTAAGTTCATGCTTTACTAATTCCAATGATGATTCACCAATTATACCTATATGTGAATTTTACTAATCATTAGAAATCAACCCATGGTTTATATAAACAGCACATGGTTTATGATAAAGACAACTTACAACCTAAAACCATGGTTCACTTGATAAATGGAATATAACATATTGAGGAAAATAATTGTGCTCCATTGGATTCTTATCCATGCATGATAATTTTCATAATTATTTTCCCATGGATTTAAAAAAAACAATTGTTAGATTTTCAATTCTACTTTAGCTAACTCTCTTGGGAAAAAATTGATTTATCCCTTCATTCATTCATTCATAACTCAATGTAATGGGTCCACATTACACTATTTAATATGAAATGATCCACAATTACTAACCCGATCAATTATTTAACGAACTATTTAGACCGTATTTATAACTCGTACTTAAGCTTAGCACTTCATTATTTTCCATATTCATGAACTAAAATAGGCTTATTTCCATATACTTTAGTCAGGACTTAATTTTACATGACTTGGAATTCATCCTGGTAACTTTACGAAATACCAACATCCAATTTTTCCCTTTTAACTCTTAATCTACCACAATAATGTTTCTCACTCCTTTAACCATAATTAGAGAAAAGTATTCCAGCCATATGGTCAAATATGGCATTCCACTTTACTTATAAACTTTTAAGGTGAATTCACTTTCAATTTTTCCTAGTGAATTTGTGCTTCTCCCTTAATCTTGTGGGTATAAAATTTTTCTAATCTCTTCCCTTTGAGATATCGTAAGATTACACTTTCATTTAATTTTTCTACTTACATTTTATTTTTATAATCTCATTAGTCACACTTGGATATAATTGTATTACAAGTCTTTTAATACACCAATATAGATGCCCTGAATATAGTCTTTACTTTTATCACCACTTTATATGAATAATCCATTCATATCTGGTAAGTGTTGAAACCTTGTTTTCTTTTTTTTTCTTTTTTTCTTTTTTCAAATTCGTAAGTAACTAATATATATATTCTCCCCATGCAAAGTCATAAACATATTCTTCTTTAATAATATATATGTCATTTTTAATTTTCCTTACCAACAGGTAATGGTTCTAAATGTCAACCTTTTCCTCTTTGACTAATATCTATTATTTTAAATTTATAACATACTTGGTTTCTCTTTCAAAGAGTCCATACGTTATCTTTATAATTAAAAACAATGGATCCACGGTTATAATATTTGTAACTCTCATTTCGTTTTTTTTTTTTTATATATCTATCAAAAGTACATTATGATTTATTTATTGTAAGTAAAATATTTATATTCACCTAGTTGACGTTAGTAAATGTAAATATTATTTATTATATTCCCACCATAGTGTCTTTGTCCACTACACCCTAATAAAGGCATTAATCATAGTCTATCCACTTCTATATTTATTTTGTGATTGTCACATATATAAGTATATTCTTTCAATGATAAGAGGTTTACTCTACTCCTTACCAAATGAATTTAATTATATTTAACATATTTAAATTACATAGGTAAATATATACCCAACTTAATCAAAATTTATGTACACATATCCGACATGTACAGTTCGGATTTTTAACCACAATGTCTTGGTATAAATTCTTACTACATCAATTTACTTTATAACCGTGAAAATGGTAATTTCTTCCAACACGTCTATTTCCCCAGTCTACGACTTCTTTTCCTATTTAATAAGATTTCTTATTGTAGATAGTGTTAACCGCCTAAATACTATCACTCAATAAAAGGTTATATAATACAACCCAATTAATCTAACTATAATTTTTTATTTTTTTTCGGTTCAAACTTATTCCACCTGTGTTTTAACTTAATACTTCCACTTATTTTAACAATGGTATTTGCCATCAACTAGTGATAAACATGGCGTATTATTTTATTTCTATCACACCTTCTCGCAAGTGGTGACATTTATTACTAAACCTTTGCCGCCCCCAAACGAGTACAGTACGTGGCCATCTTTGATGTTGAAAAGATATTAAGCCATACTTTTACATGGCGATGTTGATGTTCCCACTTTTTTTTTTTTTTTACACCGCGGTTCCTTTACCAAATCCGAGCTAGATGTGATTTCTTGAAACAGGTTATACGTTAGTACACTTAATGTAGCTGCAGGACGAACTCATCTTTAAGATGACATTCATTTCGCATACCATCATGGTTTACCATGCCGATGGTTTTAAATATGAATTTACTTTCCCATGGTTTTTAAAAACCGTGCGGCTGCCATTACCTATGTACTTGTCTCTTCGTACACCTCGGTAATTAAGAACCTGCCAGAAAGTGATTCGCTAAGTGATTCGCCATAACTCTGTACCTACTGACGCGCTGGGAGATTTGATATCTAAGTGTTTTTTCATTGATAAGATTTCCCTGTGATTCACTGCACAGGATATGACTGTGTTGATATTTATGTACTTTACACAGTTCAATTCGTCCAACTTTCCAAGTATCGATCTGAGGGATGGCCTCGGATCTAATGCCAAGTGGACGGTCGCCAAAGCGTTCCTCTTTAGGTTTGTTTTTTTTCCAGGGTATATAATTTTTCGTTTTCGCTTTTGCAATCCCATTTGAGCATGTGACTGCCGGCCATTTCTATGCACTGCGCCTCTTCTATGCTCAGGAGCGTTGGAACCATCCCGTTCTGAGATGGTAAACTTGATTTTTCACAATAAATCCAGTTTGATCTTTCCTCTTAAAATAGTTTGCGTTATTTTCTTTACAACAAATAAAAGTTCTCAGAGTTCAATAGACCTCTTCCACACATTCATATTCGATATGAAATTCGGTGATTTTAAAGAATCTGGTGCATCCAATACACTCTTCCCTTACGGGTTATGGGGTTAGATTTTCTTAAGATGTTGCGTTTTGCGTTTTTTCTTTTTTTTCTTTTTTCTCTTTTTCAGTTTGCAGTATTCACCATTATCCATTGGGATTTTTATTTTCTTTATATTTATTTCTTGGATTCCCCTTTTTATATGCGGGAACATATCTTTACGTTCAAGAATACATTTCGGCTGTTGTGGAAAAACAAGGAATAAGAAATTTCCCTAAAATTTTGATTCCCCTATTTTTGTTATTTTTCCCCGGCTATGGAATTTCGAAGCATAGTACTCTATAGATTAATACTCTCAAATGTAGAATATTGATTGATATTTCCTCTATGAATTGGATAAAGATAGTTTAATAATGAACTCGTGCTCCTCCTAAAAAATCAACAATTCCATTATTTTCAGCTTATCGTTCATGTATATCTTACTAGAATTCCCAAGCATTTCCTTTCCAGTTTGCAGGACCAATGAGCCTTCATTGGTTTATCAACGCCGAGATAAGCATTTCCTTTTATAAAAATTTGTTAGAATTCTAATCTTTACAGAAATAGATTTTTTTATTTTTATTTTTTATTTTTGTTAAGTTGTAACTGTTTGTTTGTTCGGTCATTTATATGCAATGTGAACCTCTACCCTTTTTCAATGCAGAAGGCACATTGGCACATTTAAACCACTCCTTCCCTGAAGTTGTGACCGATGTTAGAAGGATTTTGAAGACGTGGTGACCTATTCTTCAATTAAATTCTATTCAGGTCAGCTAGCCTTCTTCCCTATTATATCTTTTTCAGTATCAATTCTTCATATATATATATATATATATATATATATATATATATAAATTTATTCTTCTTACCATGAATTTCTTGGTGGTTTGTAGGTAATATCCTGTATACCAACGCGAATTTAGCTCTGCTGTAGTATTTCCACATCTACATTCATAATTGGGTTCTTACTGATTATTTACATTTAAGTTGGCTGTAAGTTTGGGATGAATACCAGCCTAAGGTTCACAAGTACGAGAGTACTGATATTTCTTAGTTTGGTATTATAATGCACCTAGTTTTCTAGAAGTATTGCATCCTCAAGTCATTTGCAATATTAAGTAGAATTGTGTAAATTTCTCTTCTAAATTTGTAAATATTTAAGATATATACTAATATACCTGAGGAGAAAATTTCTTCAACAAGGAAATAAATTTCTGAGCGCAAATCCATGGTATTCACTAAGTGGTGGTATAAAATTTTATCCACTATTCTTTGTATTTCATAACATACAATAGAATTTCAAGGTTATATATATACACACAACTATACCTGTTCAATTGAGTAAATCTGTCTATATGGTTATTTTTTTATACTTCTCTACTCTAACTATACTTTAGGACCGCATTGATTTGTTCAACTATATGGTTTTAACAACCCCTATATCGATTCTCCCAATTAATGGTTATCTTGGAAAAGTTTCTATCATGGTACCTTTTTCATTACAAAGTGGATGTATATTTCAGAACTAAATTTCTTTTACCTTTGCTTCTAATTTCGACTATTTTTATGCACTTAATACATCAGGGTGATCCAGAATTTAATTACACATACTTCCAATATGACCTTTTAACTCTCCTATTTTATGCATAGATTATTCAATATGATTTCAAAACCATAATGTCTCTTCTCTCCATATTTACTCAAATTTTCTGTTGCACCACTATTATACAATATATAACAACACTTAAAATAGGCAATTATATCTTCCAAATTTTCTGTTTGTTTTGGTTGGGTACTAATTTTCTGTTATATTTAGGTCATATAGGAATATTGAATAAAAAATGGAACTATAAATGATGATTCCTCATTTAGTATTATACAATAGCCTTCTTGTCATTCAGCATAGAATAGGAATTGCATGTCATAGCCCCCTTTTTTTTTCCATTTATTTCCATTTCTGCTTTAAGCATAAAGACACAATCTTATATGCGCATATCACTAATAGTTACAGTTTTGTTGTACTTGTTACATAAATATCTAACTGTGTGATGCTGCGTACAAAGTATCTAAGTATTATATTTCTGAATGTCACCTTATATTTATAATTTATTTCTAATAAAAAGTGTCACTTGCTAACAGAATTATGGAACACTAATAATTCAGAAATATCAATTTACTATGAGATATCTAACTCATCATAATTACTCTATGATGTATCGCATTTTGAGGTACTTTTATTGTCCACAACTTTACTTTCTTCACTCGGTTTATTTACTGATAAGAACATATTTAATTTTCAATTTCAACAGTCCTCTAAGGCAAGATTTTTTTCCCTTTTGTTTATGTGAATCTGGTATTTTAAATATACTCCATAATTTCCCATTTATGGAATTAAGATTTTGGGCAATTCTTACCACTTTACCCATAATCTCTCTTATCACCATGGTTAAATCTTATATCGCTATTTAATCATGGATTTCTCATTTTACAACTTCTTTCACAGCCAGCAATAGTATAATCCTACGATTCTCATCATAGGAGGAAGGTGAAATTAAAATTTTCTGAAATTTTGCTTACTTCTTCTTTTCAGTAGCCTATATTTCTGTGTGAGCACATGATTTGCCCAGTGTTTTAGCTAATGCTCTGATACCATTTGTCACGTCTCTCATACTCAATTTTTTTATCCATTAACATTTACTCAGAAATACTCTACTTTTATGCACCTGATACCACTTAAATTTTTATTTTTTAATCAATTACACATTCATACTTTTATCAGGTATTTAACGCTCTTGTTATTATAAGAATTCGCAGGAGAAATTTTGGCTTGACCTCAATTCCTATCAGTCAACCCAGTCGACTGATATTTATATGTATATATTCACATATACTCATTTGTATTTCTCAGATTTGTTCTTCAGAGTTTTATCCAACTCTAACAGATCAATATGCCCTCTTCTCTAACTTTTCAGTCAGTAAGCTTTATAGAATTTCCAGCATCTATAATTATAGAGTTTCCACATCTATGTATAGGTATATACATATACATCTACATCTACATATATTCTTCTAACTCCCTTTGTTGCAACTACTTTAGAGCAATTTATATTGAAGGGGGATAGTTGCTCTTTTCCAGCATTTTAAATATGCTTTTACTGTTCTCTTACACATATACTTTTATCCCCCATAAGTAGAGTTTTGATATGACTCTTTCCTTATATTTGAATATTGGAATCTTTCCTTGGGAATATAAAATATATATTATTTTTCTGTCATCAAATGGAAGTACTGAAACCGAATTCGATAGTTCATACTTACTAATTGTAGCTCCTAGTTACGTAGTTAGGATTTAATTTTTGATTTCCTATATGTAACCTTCCATGAAATAGAACTGTTTAACTTCTTAATTCTACAATTCTTGTCACTGCAGTATGACTATTTTATTGCCATCAACACTTCTATGACAGGTTTAGCTGTTTTGTACTTGATGTTCTTGTACAGCAAGCTACACCCTTACATTTGTTATTATATTAGACATTCAGATGATCTATCATCTCTAACTTTATTACTGCAAGGTATTTATTCCCAGAGCCAACCATCCATCCCTACTTAATTTTTCTTTCCTGCTATTAACATACTGGATTCTCAGCTATTATATCTAGTTTGCAACTGCATGAGGTATTGAACAAACAATCAACCTAAATTTGGCAGAAGAAATGATAACATAAAAAATTTTATAACCTTGATATACTTCATACATACTGAAATTAATTTCCAAAATTATGCATGCATACCGATACTATGACCAGTCCTCCCAACCTTAGAGTTCTTCCATCTCCAGAACTCACCCCCGAGCTGAGATCCTCCAAGGATAGACCACCCTCAATCTGTTCTGGAATGGCTTATTTAAGCTATGCTCTCCCCAAAGCCTGTTTCCAATTCTGCGTCCAGAATTTCAGGATGCTTTTATTCCTGTTTGCCTAGGCTTCCCTTATTTAGGGACTTTAAAGCTACTTTCTGCTTTTCCAGCTTTTCCAGCTGTTTACCTCTTCCCAACTACTTTCCTCATCATTGGGGAATTTAGATTTTTCCTTAAAAATCTAAATTAGAAATAATTTCTTTCAAGGATTTTTGAAAGATTTTGGGGAAAGTCTTAACCTCTTTCCATAACCTCATGGATTAGGCAAGTGATCTCAAAATCTCCTTTGGTCATAGTGCACACATAAACCTTCTTTTTTATTTTTCATAAATAAATAATTAACTACGTCCACCAAATAATTATCCATTGGGGTCCGCTCCCCTTTGGACTTAATTTCAAATGTCTAATTTGAAAAGCATAGAACTTGGGGGTGTTACATGTAATCTGAGAGAGAAGTAGGGAATCCAAACGCATATTTTGGAGTTTTAGAGTGGTTATCTAGATCATTCCATTTAATATTTAATTCTAAAAAAATACAACATACAAAGTCGATGATTTTCATATAGAATTCATAGGAGCAAATGTAGATTATTTGAGGATTGGTGTATAGTTTCATTGATAATCCAATTTCTCTGGACAATATGTAATTTAGGTATTAATTTTTTTCCTCATAATCTCTCCTGAAACAGAGAGTGGACATTGAGATAAACTAGGTAAAATCCTCTATCAAGACTACCATGTATAGTATACTTGTATTTTTTTATATTAGTTTGGAAAGACGCAATCATTGATGGGGTATCTGTGGACCCAACTGGACCTTAGGTTGAGTGGTTCCCATTAGGGAAACAACAACATTGTTCACTGCCATGAAATAATCATAGAAAAAATTGAAGAATTGGATCACTTTTCTTCTTTGGAGTGATCTTCACAAGGAAAAATGGTTGTTGAGCCACTAGAGAAAAGCCATTTTTGTCTTTTCGAATATTCAAATGATAATCAGTATGATTCAAAAAATCATAGTTTGATATGGTTCAAGAGAAATAATTTTAGAACTATAAGTGTTTTTTGTTGTAAAACGTTGATGATAAAATCACGAGACAAAAAAATACTCCCTAAAATGATACAAATTTTTCATGCAAAAAGTGAGAATGGAAACTGATTATGTGTGCGTGTGTGCGTGTGTGCATGTGTGTGTGTGTGTGTGTGTGTTTGTTTGGCCTCCCGAACTTATGGAAGAAAAATATTGGTAGAGAAATATGTGTTAGTCGGAAAATATACCTTTGGCTATTCCTATTTAGAATTCCGGTATCTAGATTCGTAAGTTCTAATACTATGAATTGTGAAAAAAAAATTGGCAACCATTGACCATATTTATTTTGTTTATACTAATAGAAAGGATTATTACAACTACTTAGACAATCCCAATATATTTAATTGGGATGCATCAATATTAATCTTCATTATAATGGATGTTTCTTTCGTAACTATATCAATTTTGTAAACTCTAGAGACAAAAAAGGACGGAGTCACACATTTTATGTCATTAGATATTTTTTCATAATTCACAATGGATAGGAAAATAATTAATGAAATTGGATCCATTTATATGTATGGAAATATTCAATAAATAAATAAAAATGTCACTGAAAGGAGAGGGATAATATCTCATAATCTTACTTCTACCATCTTATTATTTTCATTTATATAGCTTGCATAAGAAGATATTTTATAAGTGGTGTTATAGAAAAAAGAAAGTAAATCATGGGGTGGAATTTCTATTTGACATGTTATTTTTGATCTATATCATTTTTCATGACTTTCATTTGAAATACAATGCACTTAAGTGCTTCATTGGATGACTTTCCAAAAGTTATAAATCATATTAACAACATTATAAGCATATATTTTCATGTAATCCTGAAAATAATGTGGTTTGGAGGTGAGTGCAATGGATGAATTATCTTAGGAAAAGGTTATCTTTTTCTTTATATATGGTATAAGGCACTATCGTGCTTTCAAAATTTATTTAATATAATACATTACCACAATGTGTTAACTTTTAGAAGGCTCAGTGAAGGAGTTTCTAGATCTATAGGGAACAAACCGAGTCTCTAACACTTAAACATATATATGTAGATATGAAGTATGATTGCAATGACAAAGTGACCTAATTTCATGTCAATGGATTGGCTTCAATAGCTTTTTACCCTATTAAGCTCCCTGCACATGGAAATCATCCCACTTGTGAAGAAACTACAAATTTGATTTGGGTATAGATGGATTTATGCCTACGTGGATGAGAGCTCAAAGCTCTCGGATGTGTGTCATGTACTAAAATGTGGGATTACATGCCTGGAGCAATGCCAGAATTTTATAAAGAATGTTTCCATGAAATTAAATGCCAATAGCATCCCAACAAGTTAGTAATGCAGGAAGGTGATGAGGAGCATATCAGGGTGTTAGAGGGAGGCCCTTATCCTGGAAGAACAAAAAAAGGTTTTCGTAGAAGCTAAGATTCAAACAAATGGGAAGTTATTTTTTCGATTTGATGATAATGAAATTGAGGCCAATTTTCGCAAGTGGAATGGGGTCAATGGATTTAGTGGGGTCATGTATGCAATGAATAATACAAGCTCATTTTTTCTTATATTTTTACTTTTGGGATTGGTGTATAGTTTTAATGGGAATTCTATTTCTTTGGAAAATATGAGTTTTAGGTCTTCCTTTTTTTCCTCATCATCTCACTTGCAAGAGAGGGTGGAAACTGACATAAATTGGGTAAAGAACTCTATCAAGACTACCATTCATATAAGACCCACATTTATTTTATACGAGTTTAGCAAGACACAATCCATAATGGGGGAGTTGTGGACCTAGTTGGAACTTAGGTCTAGGGATTCCTAGCATGAAAACAATAGTGTTCAATAACAAGAGAGGCTCATTAAGAAAATTGAACGAGTGGAGAAATTTTCTAGTTTGGAACTATCTTGAGAAGGAAAAATGGTTGTGGAGGTACTAGAGAAAACCCACTTTTGTCTTATCCAGTAATCAAATCATAATGAGTATGTTTCAAAAATTCATAGTGTGAAAGTTTTCAAGGGTGTTGATTTAAGAAGGAGAAGTGATTTTTGTTGTAAAAGGTTGATGATATAATCATGGGACAAAAATTAAATACTTCCTAAGTGACTCAAAGTTTTGATGCAGAAAGTCAAAATGGAAACTGAATAAATATATGTTTTTCCTCCTAAAGTTTAGGAAGAAAAATATTATTAGAGAAATATGTGTTAGTAGAAAAATATACCATTGGATTTCCTTGTTTAGAATTCCTATATCTTGATTTGTAAGTGTTAATACTCATAATTGTGAAAACTTTTTGGAAATAGATGTTGTTAAGGGCATCGTTGATCGTATTTGTTTTTTTTACATTATTGTAAAGGCTTATTAAAACTGCTTAGAAAATCTCGGTGTAATTTTTTCACCTAAGGATGGAGAAATCCTTGGCCAAGAGAAGATTTATACTAAGGGTTATATATGGGATGAAGGAAACAATTATATTCATTTCTAGTATTGTTGTGTCTCTCTTCATGGGTTCTTCTAATCCGTTGGTGGACTTAAGAATTCGAAATTAGTTTTTTTTCTCATTATCATTTATGATGTTAGAACAAGACATGAATGAAGAAATCAAGGGTTGGTGCGCCATGTGACATGCTATAGTTATTAAATATTTGGAGAGTTTGAATGCAGTTGTTCAAAATATTCACATAACGATTCATATGTTAACCCTAGAATTACTAGGAGGAAAAGGCAAGCAGTTCAAGAATTACAGAAAAGTGCATATTTTCTTTTCCAGGGTTTAGATCCTCTCACAAAATAAATCAATGTATAAAATTTTTCTAGATTATTCTTAAAGAAATAAATGTGTTTCTTGATATACTGAGATGTTTTGGACAAAATGACATGCAAATCAAAGATGAACTCTTTAAAAAGTGAAAAATTGGAGTTGGTCAGATACATAATTTGTATTTTCATGTATTTTTTGTTGTTGGATGGGTTTCCATCTGCTCCCATAAGTTACAAGTAAATTGAGGTGTGTGTTATGATCAAGGCTAACTACTGGTTTTTCATATGGATGATATTTTCACCATACATATTGGTATATATTGATGGAAATATATATATATATAATGTTTGAATTCTAAAATATATACATAATATTTGATAATTATAAGATGGCCCTAAAGATTACATTATATAAAAATGAGTGAAACATATCCCTCCTAAAACTCTATAACATAAACAACCATGCATTTACTCAATAACCCATAGAAACACTACAACAACATTGTACATGTGCAATGCATTCATATCATACATTTTATACCATTACAGAAAAATGATAATTCTTTATTAAACTCCCACAAATATTTAGCTACATTTTTTACACGTATGACACCTACTTAATCATATATTTTTCAACTAACAGCTAGTACACTGAACCTATTTTGTAAAACTCCTACTTTATTCTTCGTAATTCTTTTGTCAATGCATCTACCATAAGTTATGTTTTACTGTACACCATATATACTTTTTCTTTATCAATTTATTTACAAATCAACTGGTATTGTATTCCAATATACTTAACATTCCCATGATACATTCAATGGCTTGTCATGGTTATACATTTTTTGTTGGAACTCTATAATATTGTTGGCTCGAATTGAATGACCCCAATTTCTTGCAATAATATTCTCCACCATTTGAATTCATTTGTAGTTTCATACCTTGATATGTTTATGCTTCTATAATGGAAATAGAAATTGTCAATTGTTTTTTTCCTTCCCCATTAAATTTGCCTCCACTAAGGATAAAGTAGTACCCTAAAGTTGATATATTGTTATCAATATCCCATGTTTACTCTAACTCAAAATAACGAGTTGTGGACGTTCTTTCTAATTCCCACTTAATGTAATTTATTGCTTAAATTTTCTTTAAATATAGTTGAAAATCCTTTTAGTTGTTACACAATGTTGTGGTTGACGATGGATGTAAAATGGGCTCACAATGCTTACAACAGGTGCAGTATGAGTTCCTCCAGAAAACCTGGCATACATTAGGCTCCAAACAACATTGTGATGTAGAGTTATACTAATATGATTTTTCTTGTTCTTATGTATGCAAATATATTTCCTACAAAATTTTGTTATATTCTTTGAATAATTGATTTCTGATTTCCCTTCCCAAATTTATGATAATGTTCCTAATGTACAATTTTTTTATTAATATGCAATTTATTTTTATTCCTGTATCTTAATCACAGTATCATAATTATAGTATCATCATCATACAAAGTTAAAATAATCACCAATATGCTTGATGTGGACATTCAAATATGCATTGCAGTTGACGCATCCTTCCTTTTTTGGAAACTCATCAATATTCTCATACCATGCTCTTGAGCACCATTCTATTCCATAACATGTATTTGGAAATTTTCATCCCTTATGATCATTCCCTTTCTGTATATAACCTTTTGTTTGTTTCATCTAGACTTCTTCATTAAAAATACATCTAAAAATGTTGTATTCATATCTTGTTAATATTACATGAATATTAAAGGTTGTTGCAATGATAAGTGAAAGCAAGCATTGAAGGGTGGAGTATACCTCCTAGGTTCAAATGTGTGTCAACATGGTGATAACCACTACAAGTGTCGACTAGACTACTGGCCAATGGACATACGTACATGCATAGACATATATAGTAACAAGACAAAAAAATCTATTTTTATTGACTGCAACAAAAACATTACAAATGATATCCTAATATTTGTATATATTAGGATGTAGTCGAACTTGTTGCATATGATGAAAATGTGGATGCATTTTCTTAGGAAATGATGATATCTATCTGTCAGATATGGTAGAAGGCACTTCTTTAAAAATTCATTTAATGTACTACATTAGCATGATTTGTTGACTCTTAAAAGCCTCATTGAAGTTGATTTTAGATCTATAGGGAACAAGATGAACCTCTAATACTTCAACATAATATATGTAGAGTTGAAGTATTATTGGAATGAGAGAATTTCCTATTATCCGAGAAAATTAAATATTTTTGTATAAGTTGACAAGCTTCCCCGCCGATCCATAACGCCATATTATACTATATGTATTTCCAAAATAATTTCTAGTAACAACAACAAATTTTTGCAGAGCCTAAAACCTTGTGAGTGATGTCATGGCTTCTAGAGTTTGTCTAACAATCCCTATAAGAAGTAAAGAAACCAATCCACTGCATCTCTAGCTCTGCACGAAGCCATTTGGTGAAGTGAAAAAGATCATTTTCTCCATGCATTCCATTGTACACATCACATCTCCTAAGCCTTGTAGAGGATGGAAAAGAGGTTGAGGTCCTTGTAAATGAAATATTCTTTGATGGGTTTATTTCTTGCAATATATTTTTATGAACTGTAACATTTTTGAGGTTTATTGGGTACCTATCATTATGTGTTATTGAATTTCTTTGTGCATTATTTGATGAAGATAATATGGCCCAGGAAGAAAAGCAATAAGAGCATTCCCAGCGTAAAAACAAGGAGCACTAGAACTAGCAGCCTCATATGCACCAGTTGAAGGAGCACGAATTGAACGAGCATCATTTCCAAGAGCATTTCCAGAGTCATCAGTTGAAGAAGCAGAATTGAAGGAGAAGAATTCCAAGCATCACCAGTCTAACCAGCTTTTTATTCCCAAGAGCATCGCCATAAGCATAACCGGTAGAAGATACAAGATAATTTCCAAGAGCAATCCAACCAGTCTCAGTTTCAAGAGAATTAGAAGCAGCGTTCTTTCTAGCATTCTCATTTGAACTGACATCATTATGACCAACAGAGCCAGGATCATTTCTAGCAACACTAATTGCATAAGGAGTCTTACCAGCACCAGTTCCAGAATAAGTTCTAGAGCAGCATTACTAGGGTCATTTTCATAAGCAGTTGAAGGGGCATTGTTCCAAAAATGGAAATGGAATGATTTCCAACAGTTGAAGCAAAATTAGGCCAAGCATCAATAGTCGAACCTGAATTCCCAACGAGTTTCACCAACATCAATTGAATAAGGAGCCGCACCAGCTAGGCCTTCTTTTTTTGTTGTTGTTTTTAAAACATGTTCCCAGATTTTCCCGGAGAATTACCAGTATAAAAAGGAATCCCAGTCTCAGTTCCATCTGCATCATTTGCATCATCAGTGGAAGTAGCACCCTATCAGCATTACCAGTGGCATTCCCATAAAAATTTGAAGGAGCATTCTTAACAGTCTTTCCAGAAGCACCAGTGGAGTTCCAGGAGAATTTGAATAAGCTGTTGAAGGAGCATTTGAATCGACATAATTTGAATAATAAGTTGAATAATAAGCATTTAAAGCAACATTCCTAGCAGCAAAAATAGTCCCAGCCTCATGACCAACAAAAGAATTATAAGCATCAGTTGAACCGAATCATTCATTTACAAGATCATTTTTAACAGCATTTTAACCAATAGAACCTGAAGTAGTTCATTCCAACATAAGTTTCAATGGAATTATTTCCATTAGCAGTTTAAGGGGCGGTTCCATCAGAACTAGTTGAACCAACATCATTATTCCCAGGGTCACACCCAACAAAAGGATTCTAACCAGCCTCATTACTAGAAGCACTACTACAACCAGCAGTTCCAGCATCATTACCGGCATCATCATAATAGGCGGAACCGGTAAAAGCATCATAATTTGAACCAGGACAAGCAGCGCCTGTCCCAGCATTCTAAGGGTCATAATTCCCCCCATCATTCCAAAGAGAAGCTGAAGGAGCAGCCATATCAGCATTTGAATAAGCGGTTTAACCAGCCTTATCATTTCCAGTCTCAGTTCCCATATAAGTTCCAATATTCTTTCTATCTTTAGTACAAAATGAAATTATTTCAATCAGCAATTTAAGAAATGGCATTACCAACTTCATTAGGACCAGCCAAGCCAAGTAGCCTTCTAGCACGACCAGCATTACCCGGGTCAGTATGAGCATACCCAGAAGCACCAGTTGTTGAACCAACAGCAGAACCTGGAAAAGCAGCGCAAGCAGCAGCATAACAACAAGAAGCACCAGTTGAACCGGGATTACCAGCTTCTTCAGTTCCAGGATCATTTGGGTTAGAGAGAAACGAGATTCAATAGCAACACAACCAACAATTGAAGGATCATAATTCCCAGAATAATTAGTTTAAACGGGATTCCTGGCCTCATTTGCTGTAGCATTTCCAGGATAAGTTCCAAGAGCGTTACCTGCAACAGCACAACCAACAGTTGACCTAGCATCCTTATGAGCAGTTGAACCGACATCATTTGAATAAATGAAATGATTTCAAATAACTTGAAAGAGCATAATTACCAGGGTTATTTGAATTCACAGTTCCTAGGGCATCAATTGAACTAGCTTTCTTCCCGACATCATAATTTGAATAATTGATCCACCAGCTTAAGCATCCCGTAGAATTCTATTTTGAGAGCGAGACCTAGTAGTTGACCTTGAATGCGCTTTGAATGGTGTGATAGATTATGAAATGATTGAAGTGAAATTCGATTTCGCTGTGGAGTAGTCCCTTTACCACCTGTGCCTCTGTCTATTATTATGCTGGCGGTAGCGCTACTTATAGCTATGGATGCACTTAGTAATAGGATATGGATCTTGAATGGATTGGACAGAATAAACAGGTGAAGAAACTGGTAGCTCTGCATCTCGACCTAGAAATGGTACTGCTAGTAAGGGTGCTTATGTTAGTGGTGCTGGATAAACAGAATGAAGAGCGAAGTCTCTATCAGAAGCACAATAAAAATCAAGAGAATAATCTAAAGCAATGGCTACTAGGCCAAGTAATGATAGGATATCATCATTTTGATATGGAAAATACGACTATTGATGGCGGACCGAGGTAATGAGGGAGAGGAACAACTCTCTTTTGGGGGAGGGCAAAGCCACCATCATGCTACAGCATGACTCGACCACCACCATCAACTTGAAGAACTAAAATGCCGCCATCGTCGCCATCATATTTTCATAACGTGAAAATTCCTGGCCCTGGCAGCAAGCATAATATCGTATACATCATATCTCGATACAATCTCCCATGCTTTTCGTTTGTAAACGAATAACCGATCACCCGAAGCCCTATATGTTCTTTATCCCTGTACCTTGACTACTCGTACGAGAGTCTATTTCTGGATAGATATAATATAGGAAAGGGAATAAATAGAACCATAGAAATGATGCCCCAACCGGATAAATCCACTTATTCCACACAATTCTTCCGGTTATGCCTGATCTTCCTCACTTTTCATATTTCCCCATGCCGTGATGGAGTACCTAGGATCAGCAGAATTCCCAAACCACGGAACCAACTGGTTCCACACCAACAAAGGGGGAAGCCCCGCAACGACCCCAACAGTTTGGAAGAGATTTCGAGAAGAGGTTTTAGCACCGGTGTATCCCATATGTACTCCAGTTTATTCGAAGTATCCCATTGGTGTAACGCCGCTGACTTACTGGGGAGGAAGAATCAAATCACTTATATATCCCGTTTCAGAGAAATAAGTGGCTCACAAATAATGGAGAGAAACATCCCATATCTGATTCCGAAGTATTCATATAGCACTTATCCCAATCCTCTATCTGGATGGAGGATGACTTGTTGGGATAACATAATGCTAATCCATGTTTTACACGGCCAAGTGAACATTGTTTGTTAAGTCGTTAAGTTTGGAAGAGCCAGACCTTTTTTGTCTTTATTTGTTCGATCGATAAGGGCGGGCGAAGCGTAGAATGCGAGTTGGCGGTGTAAAACGATGGATTGCACTGCGTGCTTCAAGGATGCTATCTACAACGAAGGAATTAACTTCGGTGAAAGATGCCAAAAGTGATGCTGTTGGAAAACATGATTCCAGTAGCATGCCTCAATCTGTTCTAGTTGCAAGAGAGAAAATAGGCCACCTGCCTGGGGATAAGCCTTCATTGAAGTACAAGCCCCGGAAAGCCATAGGACCAAATGAGGCAGATGATCATAAATAAACTGAAAACATCTACTGTGAAGGACGGTCAGACATTGTACAGTCTGCTCAGCTAAGGGCTGAAAATCTGACAGCAAGGAAACTAGGACTTATGCTTCTTAGCCAACTGGTTATTAAGCTATTGGGCCTAAAAGTCTATATTCTACTAGTCCTAGTCTATGTCAATAATGTTGTTTAATAATTAATTTTGAGGTAGAGTTGAAATGGATGTTTGTGAAAATTTGTTCCTTCTGATATTCAAGGGACGTGATTCACTATTGGAGGAACTTTGCATTTAAGATTTGTTGTACCCAATTAACAAAATGGACTGACATTCATCATTGTTTTAATAAGGAGGATGAGATTTTGGGGAATCAAATGGGGAGTGAGAGGTTGAAACAAATGTTGATGAAGATTAATCTGAATTAGCAATAGTGTAATTATTCTTTTTTGTTCTAAATCCAGTGCTCTCTAGCTTAAGCAACTCAATATTTCTCCTATCCATAACACCTTTTTTTTCCTTGTTTTTTCTCTCCATGGAAGCACTTTGAATTCTAAGAGCAATGTAAGAAAAATATTTCTAAACCAAAGTTGTGTATAGTTTAGTCCCTACACTTTAAGCACCACCACATAATTTCACATAAAAATATAAGATAAACAAGAAGATACCTCTTCAACGACTTTCCCAAACCCAACATAGAATTCTTGTTGATTATATTTTACTCTGGTACTCTTTGCTATGCTACTGCCTTATAATGTTTCCTTTACAACATCTCATGCAATTACAAGTATACAATTATATATAAAATGATAGGGATTAATTACATCTTTAACAATGAACAATAATGGAAGTAAAAAATTCACTCATGTTGAGTTATAGAAAGTAGATTCGTGAGAATTTTTTTACACTTAATTAATCTCCTCTTATATATAAGTTCTTATAAATTTTATTTATAGAAAATTTTGAAATAATTTCTTATTATTAATATTTTTATCAATTGTTATATGTGAATTATAGGTTAAGTATAAGAGGAACTATGATTTGAAAAAACATACATTTAGAATGTAGATGAATATTCAATTAAAAAAATATAATTTATTTTTAAAACTGGTAATTTTTTGGAAAATATTATCAATTATCGTGTGTGTGAGAATTTTTAATCAAATGGAGGAATACATTTTTTAACAATGTCCAGAAAAAGCCAACTAAAAAATTTATCCTCTAAAAATTCCCCTAAATTACACATTTCCGGTAAACTACACAATAACAAGTTAAGTAAATTAAAATTAATGATATAATTATCGATTATAACATAATTAATGATATAATAGGCTTGTCTATTTGAATATGGATTCCATAATTTTCACTTTAATGGATGGTAGGGATCTAATTTTCATAGAATATTCTAGAATATTCATAGAAATATACACCAATCAAAGATTGAGATTTATATCAAAGATAATTATGGTCATTTTTGTATTTAATTAAATTGATTAATTATAAATAAAAAGGCATGTGAACAAGTATCATATTAATTTATTCATAACCTTTTAGGCTTGTGGTACTGTAACAAAACCCATTTCCAAATTGGGAATCCCCATGGTAAAGTGGGATAAATCTCCATGGTTAGGAATATTGATCCATGTTCTTAAATGCATAAATGTTTTACTTATATATTGTTCTTTCTATAATAATAATAATTTTTAATTGATTTTAGCTTGGGTGATTGGGTGGAATAGTTTTTATCTTCCCCACTCATGTTCAAGTAGAATATAGCAATTTTGTTGCACTCTTAAGTGAGTATATACTGATGGTTGTCCTAGTAGCACCAATAGTCTCTTTTGCCTTGGATTTTTCCTAGTGCCACCAATAGTCTCTTTGCATTTTGGATAAAGAGGCTGACTTTCTAGAAATTTCCTAATAACAACAATAGTCTTTTTTATATTCTGAATGATAGGGAATTTGAATTTCTAGAAATTTTATACTGATAGTTGTCCTAGTGCCAACAATAGCCTCTCGGCCTCCACGCTCATAAGAAGGTTGTCTTTCTTCCCTAGGTGATACATAGTGCCCAAATACCCAAGAGATAATAGTAATAAAGTTATTATTTAGATAATTTTTAAATGTTTTTTAGTTTTAACAGCATGAAATGTGTCATGTAGTAAGTATTTTAATACTTGTTATATATTATTTTTTTTATGTATGAAAATCTATTTAATTAATAGAGCTAAACTAACTATTTAATGATAAAAATTAATTAAAAACATTTTCCAACAATTTTATATATTAAATACATTTTTCAGGACCATCTCCACTTTTGCATAATGTTATTTATTGAAGTTAAATTATGTAATATGTATAGAAATATAATTGATGTTATAAATAGATATTTCAAATTAAATATTATAACAATTTAATTTCTTTTATCTAAAATTGTATTACAATAATACATTTTAATCAAAATATATAAAAATCAAAATTTAAAGTTAAAATAATTTTATTAAAAAAACACCCCACGCATATATAATAATGTTTTACATCATATAAAAGATTAAAAAAAAATAGTATTATATTATCTTAATATAGTATTAAATATATTTGAAAATATCAAAGAGTGTATCCAATGGAAAGTGAGAATATTTTCATCTTTGGACAATGCTTAATTCTTAAAAGAGTCTGGTAGTGCTCGAATCTATGGTTGCATGTAAAGAGATAAGTAACATGATGAATATTCGTAAGTAAAATGATGATATGCCATTCGAGTGGTCATTGGGAAGAAGGATTGTTATTCCCTTCAGGTTCGATTTTGGTAAGAAACAAGATTATTATCGATTGATGCCTATTAATATTTAATATATATGGTTGCATTAATTAGTTAATAATCTAATTAATTAAAAATCATCTTCCAACATTTTTATATATTAAACTCACTTTTCACAATAATTTATAGTTATACATATTTTTATTTATTTAAACTAAATTATATAATATGTAGAGAAATAGGATTGATGTTACAAAGAAATTGTTCAAATTAAATATAAAAAAATTAAATTTTATCTAAAACTATATTTTAGTAAAAAACAATACAGTGTATATTTAAATTTAAAAACCTTATATTAAAAAAGCATTCCCGGCACTCATATAAAATGATGTTTTTTATTAGAGAAAAAATATTTTATATTATATATAAACAAAAAAATTTATGATATTAATATAATATTAAATATTATATAATATTAAATATATATATGATAAAGATCAAAGGGGTTGGATCCAATGGTGGAGAGACATAAATCTTTCATCTTTGGGAAGGGTTCAATTTTCAAGAGGACCTATCTTTAAAGCCAATCCATGGTGGGGTTACATGAAAAAAAATTATAATAAATAGTCTCTTGACCCATTCACACATAAAAATCGATAAAATCCCACCCCTATCTTATTATAGTGGTTGGGGAAGGTTCAATTCTAGTAAGTAACATGATGAAGGTGCAATTATAATATATAACATGATGAAGTTTTATATGTGACATGATGTTATGTTTTAATCCTTCCTAAGTTTAATTCATGTAAATAGCATGATGAAGGTTCAATTATTGTAAGAAACATGATAAAAATGGATCAAATCTCACCCCTATGTCATTCTAGGGGTTGGGAAAGGTTCAATTTTAGTAAGTAACATGATGAAGGTCCAATTATCCTATGTAACATGATGAAGGTTCATAGGAGACATGACGCTATTTCATTCTAGTTGTTGGGAAGAATGATTTTTATCCTTTTCAAGTTCAATTCTAGTAAGTAACATGATGAAGCTTCAATTATGGTAAGCAACATGATGAAAGTTCATAAATGACATGATGAAGCTTTAATTCTCGTAAGTAACATGTTGAAGGTTCAATTATAGTAAGTAACATGAATAAGGTTCGTAAGTAACATAATGAGGCTTTAATTCTAGTAAGTAACATGATGAAGTTTCAGAAGTGACATGACAAAGGTTCAATTCTGGTAATTAACATGTTGAAGGTTCAATTCTGGTAAGTTACACGATGAAGGTTCAATTCCCACAAGTCACAAGATTTTTTTTTTTATGGCTTTGAATTTTGCATGTGACATGATGAAGGTTCAATTGCATCAAGTGACAACATGAAGGTTCAATTCCCACAAGTCACAAGAGTTCTTTTTTATGGCTTTGAATTTTGCATGTGACATGATGAAGGTTCAATTGCATCAAGTGACAACATGAAGGTTCCATTCCCTTAGATGACATGATGAGCTTTATTTTAATGGATATCAAATTTTTTAGTGTAATGACTTTGAATTTTGTTGATAAACTTTGCTGTAAAGAATTTAAATTTTGTGGTTGATTCTGAATACTTCTAAATAACCAAAACATGTATTTCTTATTTAGAATATAAAAACATTTTTCATAAAAATAAGTCAATTACATTTAACTCACGCCCCTAAAAAGATATTGTTATTCTCCTCTCTTTTTTTCCATATATATCCTTCCTATAAACTTTAAAATTATTTTAAAAATTAAATTAATTTAACTACATATAATAAAATAATATAAAATATTTAACTAATAAAAAGTAACAAATTAAATATTCTATATATTAATAGAAAATTTTAATAATAATATGTAAAAATAAAATAAAATAGTATTTTAAATTTAAAAAATTACAATTGTAATTATGATAATAGAAATTTATTTATTTATTTATATTTATTTATTTGAGATTTAAATTAATTTTAAATGAAATCAATTTATATGATATTTAAAAGAAAAAATTATCTGAAAACAAAATATTATCAACTTACATCAAATTAAAAAAAAAAAAAAATTATCTAAGAGAAAATATTATTAAACTACATCAAACTTGAATATTTTTTAAATAATTTTTATTGTCATAATTGGCTTCCAGGGTTTATACTTAAAATCATATGATAACAAAACTTTACGCAAATCAACCAATATATTCCTTATAAATATCTGAATTTAGTGATATACACTAAAATAAACAAATTTAAAATATTTCGTAAAGATACCAAATAGTTATTCATATATATGGATTAATCATAATGATCTTTAAAATAATGGTTTATAAGTAAACGAAGTCTTGAGATGTTATTTATTATTTAATGGTAATATTAATTTTAAAATATTAAAATTTACATAAAATTATTTAAATGGACGAATGAGATGTCAGAAGCGACATATCCTTCGTTTTTGTGGCAGATCAAAGGTGGTGGCATGAGAGAGAGTGAAGCGATGGGAAGACAATATATTTTAAAATATTTTTGAAATTTTTGTTTGCCGCTCTTGTCGCGGCGTGTGAAGTCTAAAAGCCATCCAGCGGTTACAACTTGCTTGGCCTCTATGATCGAAGAGCCTGTAAGTTGAAGAATTCTCCTCTTGTCTCCTTAATGTTTTTGTAAGTTCAAGAATTCCCATCTCCTCGCTCGTTAAGTATTTATGATTTTGTTTCACAACTAATATAAAATTTAGAGTGCGTCTGTATGAAAATATTTTTGTTATGTGCTCCACTACTTCCTAATCAAGCCTGTTAAGTATTTATGATTTCTCTTGACAATCAATATAAAGCTAATATAAAATATAAAGTGGTTGTATGAATATATAGATATGAAATTGAAAATAAAAAATAACCATGTATGGATTTTGCGTTAAATAATTTTGAATACATTACTTTGTTGGTATTAGTTTTTATTAACTACTATTTTTTTTTTTTGATATTTTAATTTTATCATTTTGAATGAACTTTTTTGAAACCTACTTTTTTGAAACCTATATATTTTTATATAGTATGTAATTTTTATAATTTTTAAATATTTATTTTTTAAAATATTTAATTTTAAAATAATTTTTATAATAATATTTATTTTCTCATATATATAGAGTTATATAGAGTTTCATTTCATTGAGAAGAAGTTGAAAAGTGATTATAATGTTAGAACCTAAATTCTCAAAATTGAACATTAACATACAAGTGGAATTCTCTTCTCTTAGAACTTGACAAAAAAAATGGAAGTCTCCATTCTTAGAACAATTAAACAAGAAGAAAGATTCAATGCTTCAAGTCGTTGGCTTTTTCATGCAAGTAAATTAGGTTTTAATATATTTTTTGAATTTTGTTTTAATACATTTTATTCTATTGAATTTTGATAGGTAATTTTAAATATTAAATATTTTTATTTTTTTATTTTTTATTATATCTATATGATTGTTGAAATAAATTCATATGCAATGCAAGTAAACTCATATGCAATATAATTAATGGGCAAGGTGTTTCACATGTTACATACAAGGATTAAATTTATGGATCTCTGCTCAAAGAACAATTATTACAGTACATTTTATGCCTCTCTTCATTGATGGCATGCCACTTATCTAACAAAATTTGTGGCATATGAAGTTAAATGGTCACCATTTATGTTTTCTCTTTAAAATAAAAAATTATGGAATTTAATAGCTAAATTGTGGTTACATTGAAAATATTTCTTTTTCTCCATTTTCCCTGTAGATTTTTAAAATATTTAATGTAATTTTTTATTTTATCAGTTTTTCTAGGTCGAGGACATTTTTGAAGGAAATTATCAAGTTTTACATAAATGTTGTTAAATAAAATGAGAAGCTTGTGAAGTTTATCTTTTTGTTGTTATAAATTAGATTTGAATGGATTTAATGACATTACATGGTCACCGTCAAGTGGTGAAGGTTGTATGATTAATGCACTATATGGTTAAGTTGAACATTTGGATAGATGACATTTGATAGGTACTAATAGGAAGGTTTTACATGATAATGTTGTCCATACAATGAAATAAGATATTGAATATAAATTTAATTTTGTATTTAATAATATTTGTTTTCACTTGTTAAATTTGAATAAGTCATCAAATTTATTGTTTATATTAAAAGAATTGAGAATCAAATTTTGCATAAATCTTATGAGAAATATTAAATATATGATTGACTATAATAAATGTGAGATGGAATTTCCTTTTGTGGTGTTTATGTATAACCATATTATGAGGCATATTCATAGATATTTAAATTCATTTGATGATCATTGATTTAGTCAAATTATTCAATTCATTAAAAAATATTGGCACCCCTTCACATTTGAATATCAAATGGCATATATTATAAATTGCATATAAATTTATTTCAATATTGAATGACATGTTAATATATTTCATATGAATTTTTTTAAACTTATTAATGGTTAAGAGCATGTGTTTCCTCCTAAAAGATCGGGGGTTCAAAACCAAAGGGTGTAGAATATCTATGCCTTCGTAGACCTAGCAATAAAATCATTGCCCTTGTCCGATAAACAAGGGGTCTCATACAGTAATTTGGTGTCTCGCTTGGTTCTCACCTTAAAATTGGATAATAATAATAATAATATACTTTTAATCATTAGATATTAATTTATCTACATCACCTATTATATTATATTTTATTTATATTTTAATATTATTTATATTACAAATATTTCATCTTATTTTTAATATTAATATTTAAAATTAATTTTAATATTAATATTTCGAAATTTAATATTTTTTTTAATAAATAATTTGATATGCATTTTCATCTTTGTAAATGAATTTTTGACATGTAATTGAAATTAGTAGAAATTCTTTCAGTAATAATCACATGTAATTGAAACTTAATATATTATATTTTTTTTAGTAATGATAAATACAAATATTATGGTATATAATTAATAGTAACCAATATTATTTAGTATTTATATTAAATATTAAATACTATGGTATATAATTAATATTAACTGATATTATTTAGTATTTATTTGAAATATTAAATATTATGGTGTATAATTAATATTAACTAATATTATTTAGTATTTATTTTAAATATTAATTGAAATTATCAATATTTTTATTAATATTTTTATTAAAAATTATTAATTTATAAATATTAATCTTTAAATTAAAATATATAATTAATAATATAAAAACAAAAATTAAATGAATAATTAATAATAACAATAATTAAATTATATAAATAAAATCTATAAATTACTATTATTAAATAAGTTTTTTAATATTCATTAAAAAAATATATTTTTATATAATAATAACCAAAATAATGTTTTAATAAAATAAATGGTTTATTATAATATAAAATAATATTAATATTTTATTTTAATAAATAATTTAACATGCATTTTTATTTTCATAAATGAGTTTTTGATATGTAATTGAAACCTGAGAAAAAAGAATGTAGAAGGTTTTTCGATAGTTATGAAAAATATTGAAGAGAAGCATATAATTGAAAAAAATCAGTTAGAAGAAAAGTATAAGAAATAGGTTGTTGACACTAAATGTAAGCATGTTAAATAATTAAGAGATATGAGGAAAGTTCATGCGAGAGGGATTGAAATACTAAAATAGCAATTGAAATCAATTCTCAAACAGTTTTTATAGGATATCAGGCTCATGTTATTTTTTTGGAAGAATAAATAACTAAACACGAGAAAGAACAGATAAAAGTAAAGGTATTCAAATAGCAGGTTGTTGTTAATGGTCAACTAAAATAAATTGGGTTGAAATTCTTTAGTGAAATGAACAAAATTTATAATTTTTACCGTGATTTGATAACCTTTAAAAATAAAGTTGATGTTCAAATGCAAAATGATAGCCATATAAAATTAATTTGACAAACTTGTCACGTGGGAAAATAAAGAAGAGTCTTGAGACTTTTGGAAAACTCTCCAAGAAAGAAAAAAGTATGATGAAAATATCACTGGATCGGAGAAAACATAACTTCTTTATACCGGTTTAATAGATTAAAGAATATTATTATTAGTGTGATTCAATTTGGGATAGTGCACTAGACAGTATAGAATAAATTAATATTCCCTATCCTCAAGGAATACAACAAATATTGCCTTTGACTATTTGCACTCAAGGCGTAAATGATAACAAAGAATTTAGAAATAATAAAATTCAACAAATCACTCACTTGAGTAGAAAAACATCCAAAACATTTTTAAGTTACAATAGGAGTGTATTAAGTTAATTTCTAAATTTTGTTCTTAGTATAGTGGGAAAAAAGAGAAAAAACATCCAAAACATATTTAAGTTATCATAGGAGTGTATTAAGTTAATTTCTAAATTTGTTTCTTAGTATAGTAGGAAAAAAGAGATATATCTTAAAATGTATGGGCTAATGCTAGATTGATGTAAATGATATTAGGTCTCTCTTTTTATCTCCACAATTATTAGATTCAAATATTTTCCCTAGCTTATACTAAGAATTTAACACAAAAACTTTAATTTTGATCCTTTACATGCTTTAATACCTAACACATGTAGCCTTCAATAATAAAACTAAGAATTTTAGTATCGTTTTGTAACATATTAAATTACCTATATCACTAAAGTAGTAAAATACTTTAAAAAAAAGGATAATATTAAAAAATAATATATATACAATTAACTACTAAAATAAAAAATTAATGCTTATAAATAACTTTCTGTTAAAATTATATTTGAGCCATATTTTCATATACATAAATAAACAACTTTTTGTTAAAATTATATTTTGACCACATTTTCATATACATATTAAAATTATAATTTCACCATAATTTTCAGAAATAATATCAATGAGATATGTCACACACTTTAAACAACGTTACATTTAGAAATGTGAAGAAAACCATCCATATGAAATACACATTTACTCACATCGTGATTCGCACAAACAAAAAGAAGAATAGATACAAGTTGACGTTTAATTAGAAAATGTTGTCACGCTATGGTGGTAAGGAGGTCTATCGGGTGATTATGAACTCTAATTTGATGTGAAGGTCGAATCAATTCATAGTGTAAAGTTCACGTAGGCTAAGAGCGTTTCATTCGAACAATCCACGCAATAATGAATATATTATTTTATTTTTAAAATTAATTAATAAAGTTAATAATGAACTATCATGGAAAAAAACCAACTCGCTATTTATATATAAACTATATAAGTCAACTAATCTATATACAGTCGTTAGGATGTGAAAAGTGGCCTGCTAATTGTCCTGGGAAGACTTTAGAGGTGGACTATTATGAGGGAAAGTGCGTAAAATGGGCATTCTAGTTTTAGGAACCCTTGAAATGTGGACATGTTGTTACTCTACTTTTATATAAATTTTAGAATTTGTCATAGTGTGACAAGGTTAGATACTCGCTATGAATGTAAATATTTATGTTTTTAATAAAAAATATCGTTGTGTATATAACTTGAGAAGGTATATATATAACAAGTGTGTCAATGGCTACACACTCATGTTTTAAGATTTAAAAATTGAATTCATAACCTCATATCATAATATCGAATAAGATTATATCTCCATAGGTATCTTACCTTTTCGCATTGATAAAAATTTAAAAATATTGTTTTTAAATATAACTACTAATGGGTATTTAATTAGATCAATGAAAATGAGGTAATGTTAACAACTTTATTAATGTTTAATTTTTTTAATAACTTATTTTTATTCATGGAAGCACATGAGATTATATATAAATTTTGATAAAATAGATATTCTCAAGTAAATTTAGTTGAAGAATATTTTATATTATAGTATGATATTTTAGATTTTTAAATAACATGTTGTTTATGTTTGTGCTTGTCCTTATGAGAAAAAAACATAATTTTGGGTATATGTTTTGGGTAACTTTAAAAAATATATATTTATTCATAAAAAAAAATTAGTTGAAAAATAATTGTTTTTAGTGTAACATATATTTTTATTTAAATGTTAAAATCTAAAATAAATATATGACTGTCAAATCATGTTTAATAATTAAAAATTCCAATAAAATAAATTGAATAAAGTAATCAATTTCTAAATTAATTACTATTTAGATAGGTATTAGCAGATTTTAAAACATCTGTGCACATATTGTGGGAATTATGTTGGTTCCATTTATCATGGATTTAGCTATCATTACACTTAATACAAAGTATGAAATTGATTCATGTGGTAATAATATGATTGGTGACAATGTTTACACGACATTTGTCATTTCATGAACTAATAGTTTTACTACTTTAGTGGATAAAAATTAACATGTCTTGTCTACCAAAAGATGCCTCAATAATGACTTGCACACCACACAAGTGATTCTTGGTTGTGGATTCACACTAATTCATAGTGTTCAAATATGTTTTCATTTTCATAAACATTATTTTACTGGCATCACTAAAATTATGAATTTTGAGACACATTGAAATTGAAACTACACTAGTCTTACCATTAATATCTTTTGAAATGAAAATATTATGATAAATTTTCATCTCAAAATTACTTTTATCATAAAATAATATGGATTGATGTTAAGATATAAATGTGAAAATAAAAAATTGAGATTTTAATTCTCAATTTCTTCACACTTTTTTTTAAAATATTCAATGAATTCATTATTCTTTGATTTCATAATGAGACAATGAAGATGAGGATAGAGATCATTTCAAATTATTGTGAGCATTATAAATAGGTGGAAAAGGGATTTAATTAATTTTTTTCTTATGATACTTAGATCTAGCCAAAATATGTATTAAACTTGAACAAATTTATTGAATATTCATCTCTAATAATATGGAATGACAATCAAAGTTTGAGTTATAAAACATGGTAGATTATTTTGTTATGGAGGATTATATCAATGATATTACAAGGTATTGGAGAGTGTTTTTTGTGAAACATACCTTCTCTTATTTAAAAATTTATGGATGTGATGTTGGTCTTTATGTGCTACCTAATATTTTTCCTAATAGGTTTGCGATAAGAAAAATATCTTATCAAACAACATTCAATGGTATCACAAAATTATTACACAAAAATTCTAAGAAAATGTGGCCAAATTTTCCAATTTAAATTTGTCTCGTTACTCTTAAAGACAAAGGTAATGTAGTAGTTGTATCAAATGTACTTTAGAAAGTTTATTTTCATACTTAACTTTTATTGGTATTAGCCACATGATATGCCTAATGTGCATACGAAATCAATAATGTATTCAAAAAATTATATTCATGAAGATCTACTATATGATTTAATTTTTAGAAAAGTTAATTATTTTGATCAATTTGTTGGCCGAATCTTTTGTCAAATGAAATAGGAGGAAAGACATAATCTTTAGTTTTTCAAAGGAAACAAATAAATGTTTTACCTAAAGAAAAAAATTAAATGCTATGGTATTCTTATAGATGTGTTACAAATAAAAGAAGGCTTCAATATTTATTTTATAAACAACAATAGTGAACCTAAAGGGAGTAATGAATTTAAAGCACAAAAATCAAGATAGGTAGTGGACATTTAGCAACTTCATTAAACAAAATCCATTCAAGAAGAACATGTTTCAAATCAATAGCATCAACAAAACTAATAGGGAAAACAAGTACAGCATCAATAATCAAATAAACAAGTTGAAACTTGATTTCAAATTAATGAACAAAGAAAATAGAGCACTTCTCAACGAGATAAAATATCAATTGAAATTGAAGAATCAATGAGTCAAAACCCCACTAATAAAAGATAATTACAAGGAAAAGTACATGAGTCAAGTCAAGTATTCAATATATGGAACAAGTTCAAGAAATCTCTCAATGCCCAATTCCCTATGAAAATATGTCTAAGTTAATATCTCCAGTCGTTATTATGAGTCCTTTGGAAACTAATAGTATAACTTTCTCTTCTCTTTTCATGAATACTAATGAAGTAGAACAAGTGAAAGAGATAGTAGTGTCTCCCAAAGATTACTATTTCCTTTTCCAATCAAAAGGAGTTTTTAAAATATCAAGGAAGACAAAGCTAGATCCTTTCACAATATAAACATCATCAACAATGACTGTGAATGTAATAGGTGATCCTAAAAATAGAGCCATAAAAAAAACCTCATCTCTTGGCTATTTCATTTATGTCAATCAATGGTCAGTTTAGTAACTATATAAAGAATTACATAATAACTAGAATAAAATAAGTGAACTCGAAACAAAATTGGAAAATATTAGGATTACTTGAGAAAAGGAATGATCGCTTTCCACTATGTTATAATAATTTTTTGCAATAGTTATGGAAAATATTGAAGAGAAGCATAAAATTGAAAAAAATCAGCTAGAAGATAAGTATAAAAAATATCTTGTTGAAACTGAATGTAAGCATGTTAAACAATTAGGAGATATGAGGAAATTTCATGCTAGAGGGATCGAAATAGTAAAATAGAAATTTAGATTTGTTCTAAAACCATTCTATAGGATTTCAAGCTTATATTATTTATTTGGAAGAATAAATAAGAAAACTTAAGAAAGAACCTATAGAAGTAAAGGCATTAAAATCAGAGTAAATTGTTGTTAATGATCCACTAAAATAAGTTGAGTTGAAATTATTTACTCAAATGAATAAAATTTATAATATTTATGATGATTTGATAACCTTTACAAACCAATTTAATGCTCAAATGAAATAGGATAGTGTGATATTAAATCAATTTGACAAAATTGTCATGTGGAAAAATAAAGAGGACTCTTGAGACTTTAGGAAAACTCCCCAAGAAAGAAAAAATAATGATAGAGATATCATTGGATCAGAGAAAATATAACTTATTTATAATTAATAATGGGTTATAGAATGTTATCATTAGTTTGATTCAATTTGGAATAGTGTATTAGACACTATTTAAGAAATCAATATTCCCTATCCTAGAGGAATACTTGAAATATTACCTTTCACTATTTTCACTCGCGGCGTAAATGATAACAGAGAAGTTAACAATAATAAAATAAAATAAAAAATAACTCAATGAAGTACAAAATACATTCAAAACTTCTTAAGGTTACCATAAGAGTGTATGAAGTAAATTTCTAAATTTTATTCCTATTATAGTTTGAAAAAGAGATATATCTTAAAATGTATGGGCCAATGCAAGATTGGAGTAAATAATATTATGTCTCTCATTTTACCTCAGATATCTAATAAACACAATCAATGAGCTGAATATATTAAGTAGAAATAAATGGAAACCAATCCCTTAGAAACGATAGAAGAGATAAGGATGTTTGCCAAAATATTAAAGAAGATTAGTAGTAGTCAAAGTGAAAATCGTCTAAGCTAGAAGACAGTGAGATAAGAAGTTGCTTTTAATTTGCGGAAAAATATTGTTATGAAAATCAAAAGATTTTTTTTTCATTTTATTTTTTTATTTATACATCTCTCTTAATGGGAGAAGGGGGTCAACAATTATTATGCTACAAGAACTACTAGTATTTGTAGTTAGAGATTGTGGTTTAATTTTTTGAAGAACTGCTAGTTTAGAAAATTACTTTGCGTTTGGAAGTATCATACATAAAATAAATTTCTTTTGTTTACATCTCGTATTTCCATTTCTAAAAAATTTCATTTATTCAACTGATTCCTCATTCTAAATATTAGAACGTGTCTTTCTTTTCCTTGCAAACGAATTATAGAAATGCTTAATTGAGTTATTCAAAGTATTTTATATAATTTTTAAATATTTGAATTTATCAATTTACAAAAGTTTCTAAAAAACACATTATTTAATCCCTTATCAATATGAACCCAATAAACCTTCCGAATTAAAAAAAAACCCCATCTTTTACTAGATATTTTAGGTAGCCATTTCCTCATTAACATATTTTATACCCCTTTATATTTTTTCATTAACTTTGAGCTCTGTTTTTTATACTTTTTAATATAAAAACCATTTACTCCATATTATATGCTCAATATATTATGTCATTTTTTCCTTAATACATATCCCCCAATATGAACCTTTGTAGTATGGTATTGCTCCCGAGTAAAGCTCTTATGACCTCGACTACACCTTGCTACACCTTGATACCTCCACAACCCTTATCTCCACAATTATTAAGTTCATAAATTTTCCATAAATGTTATCTTTCATAACTTATACAAAACATTTAACACAAAAACATTAATTTTTGTCCTCTACCCACTTCAATACATAACACATATAGCCCTCAATTATTAAACTAATAATTTTAATATCATTTTGTAATTAACTACTAAAAAATATATACATGAATAAAAAAACTTCTTCTTAAAATTATATTTTGGCCATATTTTCATATACATATTAAAATTATAATTATACCATAATTTTCAAAAAATAATATCAATGAGGAATGTCACACACTCACGGCACCTTTATATTTAGAAATGTGAAGAAAACCATCACTATGAAATACACATTTACTCAAATCGTTATTCACACATCCATAAAGAGGTATAGATACAAGTTGTTGTATAATTAGAAAATTGTGTCACGCTATGGTGGTAAGGGGGTCTATCGTGTGATTATGAACTCTAATTTCATTTGAAGTTTGAATCGATTCATAGTGTAAAGTTTAAGTAGGCTACCGCGTTTCGTTCGAACAATTCACGTGCTAATGAATATATTGTTTTATTTTTAAATTTAATTAATAAAGTCAATAATAAACTATTATGGAAAAATATCAACTCGCTATTTATATACAAACTATGTAAGTCAACTAATATATATACCGTCATTAGGATGTGAAAAGTGGTCTGCTAAGAGTCATAGGAAGACTTTAGAGGTGGACCATTAATGACGTGAAAAGTGGCCTGCTAAGAGTCCTAGGAAGACTTTAGAGGTGGACCATTATGAGGGAAAGTGCGTAAAATGGGCATTCTAGTCTTACGAACCTTTGAAATGTGGACATGTTGTTACTCAACTTGTATATAAATTTTAGAATTTTTCATAGTGTAACAAGGGGATATACCCGCTGAGAATGTAAATATTTATGTTTTTAATTTAAAATAATGTTCTGTATATAACTTGAGAAGGAATATATATAACAACTTTGTGAATGGCTACACACTCATATTTTGAGATTTAAAATTGAATTCATAACCTCATATCATATATATCGAATAACATTATATCTTCATAGGTATCTTACCTTCTCACATTGATAAATATTTAAAAATTTTGTTTTTTAATATAACAAATAATGCATATTTAATTAGGTCAATGAAAGTGAGGCAATGTTAACAAATTTGTAATGTTTAATTTTTTTAATAATTTACTTGTTTTCATCAAAACACATGAGATTATATATAAATTTTGATAAAATAGATATTCTCATTTGTAAGTAAATTTAGTTGAAGAATTTTTTTATAATATAGTATGATATTTTAGTTTTTTCAATAATAGTTTTATGTTTCTTCTTGTGCTTATGGGAAAACAAGTAATTTTGGGTATATGTTTGGGTAACCTTAAAAAATAGATACCTTTATTCCTAAATTTTTAGTTGTAAAAAAATTATTTTTTAAGTTAACTATTTTTTTTAATGTAAATGTTAAAATCTGAAATAAATATATTACCACCATATTATCTTTAATAATTAAAAGTTTCAATAAAATAAATTGAATACAAAAGTGATCAATTTCTAAATCAATTACCATTTTGATGGGCATTATCAAATTTTAAACGATTTGTGTATTTAGTATGGGAATTATGTTGGTTCCATTTACCATGGATTTAGCTATCATTAAATTTAATACAAGGTATGAAATTGATTCATGTAGTAATAATATGATTGGTCACAATGTTTACAAGATATTTTCCATTTCATGAACTAATATTATTACTAGTTTAGTCGATAAAACTTAACATGTATTTTTTACCAAAATTTGCCTCAATAATGACTTGCTGACCACACATATGTGATTGTTGGTTGTGGATTCACGCGGTCAAATATGTTTTCATTTCTATAAACATTATTTTATTGGTATCACTAAAACTATTAACTTTGAGACACATTAATTGAAATTGCACTAGCCTTAGCATTAATATTTTTTGAGATCAAAATATTATGATATTTTTTTATCTTAAAATTACTTTTATTGTAAAACAATATTGATCCATGTTAAGATGTAAATGTAAAAAAAAAAAAAACTTTGAAAGTTTAATTCTAAATTTCTTCACATTTTTTTTTGTAAACATTTAATGAATTTATTGTTCATTGATTTGATAATGAGACAATCAAGATGAGGATAAAGATCATTTCAAATTATTGTGAGCATTCTAAATATATGGCAAAGGGGTTTAATTAATTTTTTTCTTATGATATTTAAATTTATCCAAAATATGTATTAAACTTGAACAAATTTATTGAATATTGATCTCTAATAATATGGAATGACAATCAAAGTTCATGTTATAAAACATGATAGATTATTTTGTTGTAGGTGATTATATGAATGATATTAGTCAATAAGTGTATTAGTTGAGGCAGATAATAATTTCATCTTGATCAAATATTTATTTTCTTCATGAAGATAATTTAGTAATATAATGGTGGAACAAAAACAAATTATAAACTAATTGAATAAAAAAGTACATATCATTATTTAAAATGATTGAGATACTTAAAAATCATTTATAGAATAACTACATAGACCAAATAGTATTTGATTAATATACTTATGAAAATGTAAACTTAAAAGGAAAGAACGAATCCAATTCAATACTCAAACCGATAACATCAACCCTTGGGACACAAAAGGCTAAGCCATTTATCACTTATGACAGAACTAGTATACAGCTAAGGATAATATTCCAATATATTAAAAATGTTCTATGTTTCCATTTATTGAGTTCATGTATGGAACCAAACTACGAGTGTTTAAAGAAAAATTAAATTCCCCTGTATTTTTATAAGCATATATCTTTCTTAATTTTATATCTACCAAGCGCTTTGAGAGATCAAGTCTTTGAAAATACAAACAATTTTTTAAACGAAAATTTTAAGGAAATATTTTCACTTATAGATATTTGATTACTCTCAATACTTGATATATCCGAATTTAAAATGAAAGTATACTCATTTTTAATAATATTATTTATATTTATATAAATTTCACATCTCTAAAGAGACCACACACACAGATATATCTATGTGTGTGTGTGTGTGTGTGTGATCAAATATCATTGTCAAGAATATGAATTATTATTATTTAATTTATACGCATTACATCTCGAGGTGCTCTACAACCGAGTATAGGGGAGATGTGTAGGCGTTATATGCTAGGCATATAGTTATAAATTAAGATTTGTCTTAGCATATAAATTAAAATAATAATTCCATAACAATATTTAAATTTAATTAATTAACACATTAAAATTTAATGCTTACAATAAATTTACAATAAAACAAGATAATTAACCATGAATATTTGCCTCACTTTACCATGGATATTATTAATTATAAATAGATTGTGTTACAATATCATAGGTAAATACCATGGTTAATCAATACCACATGCTCAAAAACCATAAATCAATTCAAAATAAAAATATTTTATAATTATTTAATTTAATTTAATTTGATAACATTTTTAAAATTAAATCTAAAAGCTAAAAAGTATAAAATATTTTATAACTATTTCTTTTAATCTAATTTTATAATATTTTTAAAATTAAATCTAAAAGCTAAAAGGTATATGGTAGATGTTCTAGTGTGTGTAAATGAGTCTAGAAATTTAAATGTTAGCTCAATGAATAATAGAAAGTTGAAAGTAATAAAAATCCATGTTGACCATGGAATAATTCATAAATCTCCTTAATATGAAGTAATATTTAATTAAGTAACATGCAATTGAAATATGTTTTTATTACTGAAACCATATAAATTAAATGACTGGAAAATGCTTTTAGGCATCAATCCACAATAAACATCAGATCACATATTTCATGATACATTTGTCTTCATAATACATTTGAAATTGTTAAAATTATATAAATTAAAAATATATATATTATTATTGTTATGATTATTAAAGGAACTAATATATAAATTAAAGATATAATCATTTGAAAAAAACATGGAATGAGATTCTTATATATGGAGATTTAGCTCTATTTTACCATGGATATTCTTAATTAAATAAAATTTGTCACAATAACATGGCCTAATAGCATGGCCTGTCAATAACACATGCCCAAGAAATCATAACTCATTTCATATAACACTTGTTTATATGACATTTGTTTTAATTAATTAAGTTAATTAAAAGAGAAAAAATAAATAAATACTTTAAAGACAAACTTCAACATTTATTTGTGCATACTACTAAACAATATTCTAGAATATTTGATGGATGTTAAATCCGTACCATCCACTTAAGAATTATTGATAATTAAATTTAAATTATGGAACCCCAATTCAAAACTAAGCATAGCTATTAACATAATACACAAAATTGTTATATATGTAGTGAACTAGTGAACTATTTTATTAAAGTTATTTGTAAATATTGTATTTCAATATACTATTATTTTTTAAATACCAAGTATCTATTTCTACTTCTCTCATAATGTGATATAAAAAAAACTTATCAATTTAATATGCTATTTCTTTTTACTTTCAAAATTCTAATTATATATATATATATATATATATTGAAAAATATTATTTACAATTTCCAATTTAAAAAAATTGATATTAACAAGCTTTTTAACGATAAAGATGAATTTTAATTTTTTTACTATTAATTATTTTAATTACGTTGTAAGGAATTCCCTCTATGAAGAACACCCCATGACACCCCATGGCACTTATGTGATCGTGTAGTTTATTTGGATGTTAGTTTATAGAAATAGAATGGGCAATCAAATTCATTGCATCGGTACTAGTCAGTTACCAAATTTTGAATTCACTTTGGGATAATGGAAAAAATTATATTCACTTTGGGATAATGGAAAAATAGGTAGAAAAAAGGACTCGTGACACAACAATCTAGCTTATCAGGCGATCGGTCTAAGCTGATACACGCGTTCCTGATCTCAACTTCAAGAAGATCTAGAACGATGCTTGAAGGTTCTGCTAAGCCCTGGTATTGCAGAAAGAGTGTTGCAACTCCAAGGGGCTAACCTAGTTTACTTTATCAACCCTGGTTTCGTAAAAACTTGGAGGTGGCATTGCTATATACGCAATAAATGCATTTTGGTTATGTCATACTCTTTTGCTTTACGAAAGGGTGCTATTTCTTAAACTATGATAAAAGTTAAAAAGTAAATTGTTGGAAGAAAATGACAGAAAGGAAACTAACTTAATTTACAGAAAGGAAATGACAGAAATGAAAAAAAATTAATGTGTATAAAGGAAATGAGAGAAAGAAACCAAATTAAATTGTTTAAAATAAACTAATTTAAACCACACTTAACTTGGCCAATAGGCTAAACACACCCTACTTATCTTATGCTCTATATAATGTGCTTCTATCCATGCATCTAAACTATCCACAACTTAATTCTAATTGAAAAATTTTTAATTTGCAGCTTGGAGAAGAAAGGGGTAAAGGTGCTAATGGAGGGATAAACACATGAAACCAAGCTTAGAAGTGGAAGAGAGGGTTTAAACCTTATTAAAGCTTTATTATGGTGCAAAAAGGATTTGGAGTGGAACTATTTAAAAAGTGTGATGGCAGATTTGCGATGGAGGGTGATCACAATAGGCTTTGGAGCAGTAAATGTTAATAGGAATAAAATAAAAAGTGTGATTTGTGATGTATGATGTGGCGGATGAAGTGGTGGTGGGAACGGTGGAAGAGTGTGGGGAGATATCGCAATCGGCAGAATGGAGAAATAAGTGTTAAATAATAAAGGAAAATATTGCGAAGTGTGAAGTGCGATTGGGCGAAAACTGCGAAGTACAAAATGAAACAGGATAAAAACTACGAAGTTCAAAATGTGATATCACAATCGCAATATCACAAATTTGGAGGGATAGTGGAAGTGCTGTTAAGGAGAATTTTTCAAAGTGCGAAGTGCGATGGGTGACATGGTGGTGGGACTGGCAGCGGAGTGTGATGACAGTATCACAATATGCATTGGGAGTGGTAAGTCTTAAAAGAAAAATGAAAATGATGCGAAGTGCGATGTGTGATGCGGCGAAGTTATCACAACCAACTTTGGAGTGGTAATTCTTAAAATAAAAAGGAAAACGATGCGAAGTGTGATGTGCGATGCAGCAGAGTTATCGCAATCGACATTGGAGTGGTAAGTATTAAAAGGAAAAGGAAAATGATGCAAAGTGTGATGTGAGATGTGACCAAGTTATCAGAATTAGCGTTGGAGTGGTGAGTCTTAAAGAAAACCAATAGAAACTATGATTTGTGATTTCTCACTATCGCAATATCACAAGGTTGTTGGAGAAGCAATAATGCAATCAAGAGAAAGGTGCAAAGTGTGAAATGCGATAGCAGGACTTTCGAGGAGGAAAGGCAAAGTGCGATAATGATATCGCAATCAGTAAAAAGGAGCGGTATGTCTTAAATAAAAAGGGAAAAGGTCATAAAGTGCGATTTGCGATATGTGAAGTATGATAGCGGGAGTTTCGATGAGGAAATGCAGAGGTTGAATTTCAATGGTTTTGAAGGATTTTACGTGTAACAATGTAGGGCAACCATGACCAATAACAACAAAAGAATAAGGATGGCTGGATATTGTAAGTTTTTTGAGGGATAAAAGGTGGGTGAGGCAGTTAGAATAAGAAGAAAAAAAATGGAATGGAGGGTGTGACAGAAATGCTAAGATTATGGAGATAGAGATGGAGAATGAAGCGGGGAGGCACCACAGAGTTGTTTTGGGGTTTTAGCAATAATTCCTGTAATCAACTTGCTAACTTATGTGCAAAGAAAATGGACAAATGCGTAAAAAGACAGTGCAGAGGAAGACTGAAAAATGGTAATGCTCCTCTATTTTTAATCTCAGAAATCAGTTTTTGGGTCTATGGGAAGGTTCGCCCTCCTCGAGCTCTATTGAAATATATGAGAAGGGGGTATTGATCCACAAATTTTTGGTTTTACTCCTATATTCTATTACTCACAAGCAAATGAACTATAGAAGCACACTGAAATCGAAACTAAATAGCAACTTGAAACATAAACAGAATTATCAGAAGCAGAACTAATGAAATGACAGAAAGTAGAGAACAAATACAGGAGACACACTGAGGCACATGGATTGGGCCTTAACCCACAAGCCTAGCTCTCTAAAGTTAGATCAGTAAAGTGAAATCATTCCTCTCACTTCATAAAATGATAGCCTCATACATGTATGAAAGTTTGATCACTGAGTATAATAATAAAAAGCTCAATAGCTTGCAACAAAGTTTTGACTACCATCGACCCTTCCTAGTGCTATCTCTACTTTATTTATTCTACAGGGAAGCTACCAGCAGCTCCCTAGAAAATAGTGATTGAGTCCACTTCACTCCAAGTAAAAAAATATTTAGTGCGCTCCTTCTTGAGTTGCTTGGTTGCATCTAGAATTCGAATTGCTAGAGAGAAAATTTGGGATCCTTTGGTTGCCTTTGGAATTAGAATTGCTGGAGAGAACCTTTGGGATCCTTCAACTACCTTTGAGAGTTAAGGAGGGTGGAAAATCCTCCTATAATTTCTCCTTGCTACCTCCTCCAAGTCTTTATGATAAAATCCTTATAAAATTCTTAATAACTCATGATTTTATGCACTTCAACCTCATGTTAGGAACTCAGAGTATGTTAGCCTTAATCACTACCTATACTAGCATCATAAACCAAAATAATAATAAAAATGCAAGAAAAAGAGATCTAAGAAGGAAAAAATGTGACCGTTAACCACTCCAAATATGTTTGATGATGTAGCTCATCATCACCCCCATACTGAATGGTTGCTCATCCTTTGAGCAACCAATCCTCCTCCTGCATTTCCTTCAAGGATTTGACAACCCCCCCCCCCCGATTTCCTGAGGAAGAAGTGTGGGAGTTTCCCCAAGGGGGTGAAAGCCGTTATTATTTTCTACATTCTCCCATTCTTTATCTAGTGCATCTGCGTCATTTTCATAATTTAGCCCCAGCAGAAAAGGTGGGTTGAGGTTTAGTCCCAACCATTGGATATTTTTGGTCTGAATGGCCTTCTTGTATAATGGTGCCCTTTCCAATGCACCCCTCAGTCTTTCTGGAGTATGGTACTCCCTGTTCTTGAGGCTATGAGGGAGGTTGTTCCATATCCTCTAGCCATCCAAAATGCACTCATCTTCTATCTTCCTAGAAACATCATCAAAGTGTCTGATTTCCTATGTTTTAGTTTGAAGGTATCTTTAAAATAGTGCAGGGTCCCTTTCAATCTCTTGAGGGTTAAGGATGACTCCTCTTGGGCTGAAAAAATCGGGTCTGATATATAAGGGTTCTCTATTTCTTCTTCTCGTGACCCTCCATATCTCTTTTTCTCTAGTTTCCTCATTCATCATCCAAGATACTAAATACATCAACTTCATATCCCCCATTGTAGGATTGGGGTCGCAAGTATCCAGATTTGTGAGCATGAGGTTATGCACATAAAACTCTTCCATCTTTGCCTGATCAACCATGTTACCTTACTTGTAGAAATCCATGAATTGCATACAATCCTGGAAAGGTAAGGATCCATGGGAGGCTAGAGTTTTGATTTGAAATAGGAACCATTACTCCTTGATGTACACAACATATGAGTTAGAAGGGAATATGTGTTGAAGGGATTCTATGCATAAGTTTTCCACAGTGGCTACTTGCTTCCATTTTTGCTGCAATTGCTCCTTCAGTGCTACACTCTCTGCCTGTGACTTATACAACTGCTCCTTCAGAACTATTTCTTCGATTCTTTCCTTCTCCCTCGGTGATTCTTCAATGATAATCAAGATTGTGGGAAGATTTTCTAGCTCTCTCTAATTTATCCTCTGATTCTTGTTAGATATGAAATACATAAAGGCCTACCTTTTTCTCTTTGCACTCATAGGAGACAAGGTGGCAACTACCTCTTTCCCTTGATGGGATGTGGTGTTGTGCTATGAGTCTATTTCTTGCTCACTTTCTACTACCTCTATGAATTTTGTCTCTATTTACATTTCTTCTTCTTCCTCCTTTTTTGTTTCTCCTTCTTATGGTTCTGCTTCTGGCTCTTCTTATCCTTCTTCTCTTTCTTCTCTAAGGCTAGGAGAAAAGTTTCCCTTGGTCCCTTGCTACTGTGTCTCATATGTGGTACACTTCAGAAGCTAGTTCCACTTCTGGTGATGATGTTCTTTTGTTGGTGCTGCACACTGTTCAAATACGAAGCCCACTCTTGATACTCCTATGTTGCAAGCTCCCTTAAGTATCTTCCCCTCAAAAACTATTAATTCACTGGTTTGGATAAGACGGGATCTTTTTTCTTATTAGATTGCACAACTAATTTTGGAGTGCTTATGTAACTCGGCTCAGCTACCATTCCTATTGTACACAATTGGACCCTCTTCTTGTCAACAGGTTGATATTGCGTGTCTCCTCCCCTCATTCTCCTCTACTCCACTTGACTGGATATTTTTCTTTTGCATTCCTAGGTGGCGTGGCTTTGTAGTTCTTCGTAGACATACTTCACGAAGGTGACCAAGCTTGTTGGCCACCTTTCTGCCCCTTAAACTCTAAGTCTGCAAAATTAACTATTTCTAGACATTATGGATGTGTAGCAAGGGGTGAGAAGCTATACCTGAGTTTACCTGTTGTTTTCAAGGCGTTTGTAGGAGCTGGAATATGGAGACAAGATTTTTAGATGTTGCGTTCTTCATTATATTCTTGTTCTTTAAGTGGGAATCTTGTTGAATGAGAAACTTCCTGAGTGAGTTACTAGTGTTTTATTATTTTTTCTTTCCACTGTACATTTTTCGTGTAGTGATCAAGATTCCGTGAGTAGCATTCTCGCTCTCCTGGAGTCTGTTATGCAGCTTTCCTTCTTGTTTTTCTTTGTAGTCCATGAACAACGTTTTTTTTTAAGGAACTTTCAGATGTTTGTAGCTGCTTGTGGCTTGCTCTCTTTTGCTACATTGTTCTCAGGAATGGAGGAATATGTTGTATGGAGGTGATGGACAGAGTTTAATGGAAATGAATGGGGTTAATGATGGGATGGGTGGTAAAATAGAAGAAGTGAAAATAAGATGAATGCTTCCATGTGTTTCCAGAAACCATTAATAACCTACAGGACAACAAACACATAAAACACAGAGATGTAGATGTATATTTTTTATCTTTTATTTTGAAAGAAAGTGGGCTACCTCCATGGAGGTTTTCAACCCACAAACCTGCTGTGGGTGCCTCAGAGAGTTTTTCACCCATGGATCTTTATTCTCTCTCTTTTTATTTTTTTTTAAGAGAAATTTAGTTGCCTCCATCGAGGTTCTCAACCCACAAGCTTGCCTTGGGTTCCTTAGAGAGTTTTTCACCCATGGATCTTTATTTATTTTCTCTTTTATTTAAGAAGTTTGGGAAACTATGGAGTATCCCATCACATACACCTCTCTACTTATTGATTTATTAAATCCGCCCTTGACAAAGGCTTCTTGTAAATTTTAAGTCTATGACCATTGACAAGCAAGGGGATTCCTTCGTCATCTATTGTTTTGATTTGAACTCTGCCATTATCAAAAAATGTTTCCACTATGTAAGGACCCAACCATCTTTTCACAATCCTGCCTTTGAAATCTTTAAACCTAAAATCATACAATAACGTCCAATCTCCTTCTTGGAATTTCTTTTATTTTATGTTCTTGTCATGCCATACCTTCCTTCGTAGTTGAACTACCTCTGTGTGAAGAAGTGCTTGCATTATGAACTCATCCAATCCATTTAGTTGTAGCAACCTCTCTTTTTGGTAATTTTATAGATCCAGATTTAATTCAGCTGCCATTATTAAAGTATTGAATTCAAACTAAACTGAAAGTAGAGACTTCCTACCATAGACTAGTTCATAAGGAGTGAATCATGTTGTTGTCTCCCAAGTAGTTTTGTAGGCCCAAGTAGCTTCTACCAATCTATATGCTCCATATTTTGTGTTGTTTCTCACAACCTTGGTGAGGATACTCTCTAAAGATCTGTTAGTTACTTCTACTTGGCCATTTTCTTGAGGGTGATAGGCGGTAGAAGTTTTGTGCTTAATATTGTGCTTCCTCAAAATATTCTCAATGAGTTGAGAGGTGAACTGTTCGCCTTGATGTGTGACTATTTCTCTGGGTTACCCAAACTTGTAAAACACATTCTCCCTCACAAATTCTACTACATTCTCCTCGGTTCCTACCTTCACTTATTTTTTTTCAGCCCACTTTTTCAAGTAATTAGTGCAGACTATGACATACTTTTGTTGTCTGGATGGTGGATCGACTGCTCCAACAAAGTCCATGCCCCACTTTTCAAATCGCTCAAGAGCCACCTGATGGTGCAAATGCATCTCATCCCTTTGGGTGGGTTTCCTCATCCTTTGGCTCTGGTCACACCTGCTGGTGTATCTTCTAGAATGTTGGTGAAGCGTAGGCCAATAGTATTATGCCTCCAAAAATTTGTAAGCAGTTCTTTTTGCAGAAAAGTGACCTCCACATGGGCTATCATGACATTCAGAGACGATACCAAAAACTTATTCCTCCCTCACACATCTCCTTAATATTTGATCAGGGCGTAGCTTGGAAAGGTTTCCCCCAATCCATGTAAAAGGGGCACTTTTTCTAATGATTCTGATCCTCTCCTAGAATGAAAGATGAGGAGGGGATCTCCCAAAAACCAATTAGTTGGCTATATAACCAAATCATGGTGAGAGTGTTGATATGATTAACTGATGTTCATCTAGAAACTAGTCATCCACCATTCCTTCTTCACCTGCAGGGAGAGCTAACCTAGACAAAAAATCTGCAACAACATTGTCCTTTCGAGGTTTATCAATAATATCTAAATCAAATTGTTACAAAAGTAACAACCATATAATTATATTATCATTAACATCTGGTTTGTTAATTTAATACTTGATGGTTACATGGTCCGTGTGAAAAAATGTCTGGGATCCAGTTACATAATGCCTGAATTTGTTCAAAGCATGAACAATGTCTAACATCTCCTTCTCAGTAATAGTATAATTCAGTTTTTTCTTGGACAAGTTCTCGCTAATCAAATAAATGGCATAAGGGATTTTTTCCTCTAGTTGTCCTAATGCTTCCCCTATAACGTTTTCAGATGCATCAGTGTGGATGTGGAAAGGAAGAGTCCAATTTGGACCTCAGAGGATGGGGGAAATAGTAACTTTCGCTTAATGAGCTTGAAAGCCTCTTGATAAGGACCAGACCAAAAAACTCAAAATCTTTGGCCAATAACCCAAATAATGGCGAAGCCATCTTACTGAAATATTTGATGAACCTTCTATAGTAATCAGCTAAGCCTAAGAAATTCCTGACATCTTTCTGCTTTTGAGGAGCAGGTACCCTTTGGATGATAGTGATTTTGTTTGGGTCTACTTGTATTCCTGCTTGGGATATGGAGTGTCCTAATAGAACCCTTTATTTCTTTAGGAATTCACACTTTTTTGAGCTCAAGGAGAGATGCATCTCAATGTACCTTCTTAGTACATTACCCAAATTGGAGAGATCTTCCTGGAAGTCATCCCCACATGGTGTGAAATCATCCATGTAGATTTCGACAAATTCATGGAGTAACTCAGAAAATATGCTCAGGACACCTCTTTCGAAGGTAGCAGGGGAATTTCATGACCGAAAGGGTGGGAATATATAAGAGAAGCTACCCCAAGGGCAGGTGAAAGTATTCTTATCCTAGTCTTCATGGCTGATTTGAATCTGATTGTACTCACTGAACCCATCTAAGAAGGAAAAGAACTTCTTCCCCGCAAGGCCATCTAGGACTTGGTATATAAAGGGAAAATGGAAATGGTATTTCTTGTTCTCTTTGTTAAATTCTCGATAATCAACAGAAATTCGCCACTACCCATTCTTCTTTGGAACTAGGACAAGACGCAATACCTTCTCACTTTCGGATATAATATATATGAACCCTACATCTAATAGTTTCTATAGCTCTTCTTTGTCTATTTCTTTCAGAGCCAGGTTTGTCATTATTTGGGGTTGTCTCATAGGCTTGCATCCTTCTTTTATGTAGAAATGATGTTTTCACACTGAAGGATGCACCCCTTTCATGTCCTTGTAATCCCAAACAAATGCATCTAGATTCTCTTTAAAAAGAGGGAATAATTGTTTCTCTTCTTCATTCGAGAGGTTTAGGTTGATTTCCAAACATCTGGAAGGGCCAAACTCAATCACCTTAGTGCATTCAGAGCTTGAATCAACTGAGTGTACTTCCACCCAAGGTTGGCTTTCAGACTCTTTGACTAATGTTTCGAGAGGAATGTAAGTGGAGGACTAGTTTTGAATGGCATGTTCGTTGAGTTCATCTTCATCAAGCATTCCCCCTCTAAGAATAGCATCTATGGTACATGTAGGGAAAATGTTATATAACTCATATTATTCATCCTCCAACCATATATGGAGATCATGATCAATGGAAGGCTAGGCTGGAGGATGTAACACTAACTGTTTAGAAAAAGGCCCATTTTTTATAGTCATGTTTCCATACCGACAACGAATGTAAGCATATGCAATGGCTAACCATGGTCTCCTTGAGATCAAGGGATAACCATTAAACTTGGTTTTTGGTTACAGTACCAAGGAATCTGTATGATACTCCCAATAGTCAATGGTAAACATAACATCCTCAACAATTCCTTCCAGAGTTACTATGGACTGATCTACAAGTTCCAGAACTGTTGTGGTTTTCCTCCAAGTCCCTTGGAGATTAAGTTTGAACATAGTTTCCTTGGTCATGATATTTATGGCAGCCCATAGATCAATTGGATTGTTGGGGACTATGACACCATCTATATTCACATCAACAACTAGACTACCGAGGTCTATGTACTTTGGAAATATCACCTTCCCCAACATTGGGTCAAATATTTGTCCTACCACATTGATGGTGGGGATATCTCTCTTGCTTGTCCTAGGTTTATTGAAGCACTTTTATTTTATGAGCCTATTATAGATAGGGACATGCTTAATGTCCTGGAGAAGTGGTATCTTTACACAAAAATTTTCCAATTCTCCCAAGAGTTCAATCTCCTCTAGGGTGTGCTGAATAGGGTGGATCAAGCACTCAGGAAAAGGAGGTTTCTGGATTTGAGCGTTACCTTCTTCCTTTTCCTCCTCAAGCTATGTAGGTGGATATGGAGGATGGTTGTCTAGGAGTACTCTTATTGACCTAATATTGACCTCCTATATCAGCACAACATAAGATGGATAGGATGTTTCTCCACTGGGAGCCTGTTGTGCCTGTCTATTATTCAAGTTTGGATTGGGTTGTGCATTTATAGGTAGCCTAGGTGGAGCAGCATGAGGAATCTGAGGTTGAGGTTCGGTTGGAGGCACTATAGTAGGTGGTTCATTTTGTTTAGGCCTCCACCCTTGGGATGGATTCTTCCTCTGAGTATCTTGTGGAACATACTACTGAAATGGTTGGTTTACTAGCTCAGGATGATATAAAGGGTTACAATGCCAAGTAGGAGTTGTAGACCAGGATGGAGGAGTGGGGGTGTACCAAGTTTTCATGGTTGCACATTTATTGTTGTGATAGTAACAGTAAGTTTCACCTTGCATACCTTTTTGATATGACTAAGGGCCTTAAGGCCTTCTCTGGTTAATGAAACAGAGTTGCTCTGAAATTTCTTCCCACCTTCATATACAACTTTAAGTCCAGGTAAGGAGGGGCACTTTTCTGTGGCATGATTCTCCTCACAGACTAAGAAAACCTCTATCACTTTTAGTGGACATTCATTTCATGGGTGCTTCCTGGTACATCTAGGACAAAATATGGCCAGGGCTTTCTCTTCTTCCTCTTGCTTCCTTTTGACCTACACTGTGTCCATTTTCAAAGAAAATGTGTGTAGTATGTTACTCTTCAAGTCCTCTAGCATGTTTCCAATTTCATGTTTTATGAAGGTAGAACAAGGAGGGGTATTAAAATTGCTTTGTCTAGCTCTTCACTTCTTCCTAAATTCCCTAGAATGGTTCCAGAAGACATTTTTGATTGCATCATATGGTTTTTGTTAGATATATCCTCTCGATAGCATATTCATGGTTTTTTTCATCTCTTCTCTGATCCCTCAAAGAATTACAAGTTTAAGTGAGTCAGGATCAAGAGAATAGTTGGCTCTCTTATAGCTCAATTGAAACCTCTCATCCGGCCCTAGAGTGATCCTAAAGATCTCATCCTTAGCTTCCTTGGACCTACAATATTATTTGTATTTACTATTGAAGGTCTCTTCCATCTATGCCCAGGTAGTGATGCTATCCCTAGGCAGACCCATGAACCAACACAAGGTTGCATCCTTAAGGCTGGATGGGAATAAATTTAGAAGTGTAGTCATAAGTCTTACAAACAACAGAAAATTCAAAAATGAATGTCTGAGGATCTTGAGAGGTAATCCCATGGAAGTGTGGAAGTGCTGAGGGGCTAATGTTTTTCATCTTAGTTTCCCCATATGCCTCTCTTATGGGAAATTATCTCTGGATCCCAGTCATGGTTAAGATAGATGAAGCAAGTCCCTCAGTTTAAACAAGGTCTTCTTCTTCTTCCCCAATAGGATCCTAAAAATATTGAGAATGCTCTCCTATAGGGGGTTCAATCTCATTGCCACTGAAGAAGAGTGATGGGTGGCTAGGAGGTGATGTGGGAGTTTTAGGTAAGATTTTTATTTGAGTATTCCTACTCCTACAAGGCATGAAAATCAGATCATTTTTTATTTCTTCAATATTTTTGAAATTTCATGAAAATAAAGGAAAGTAGAAAAGAATGCTAAAATAAAATCAAAACATCTACTAGACATCTCCCTGGCAATGGCGCAAAAAAGTGGCGAGCCCTGGTATTGCACCAACTGTTCTGAAACTCCCAGGGGTTGCGCTACTTTACTTTATCTACCCGAGTTTCATGCCAAATTGGAGGTGATAGTGTTATATACATAGCAGAGCATTATGTTCATGTCGTCCTCTTCTGCTTTATGAAAGGGTTCTATTTCTTAAAATATGATCAAAAATGAAAAGTAAATCGCTGGAAGGTAATGAGAGAAAGGAAACTAACTTAATTTTTAGAATGGAAATGACGGAAATGAAATTAATTTAATGTGCATAAAGGAAATGACAGAAAGAAAATAAATTAAAGTGTTGAAAAGAAACTAATTTAAACCACACTTAACTTGTCAAATCGCCTAAACACCCTCTAATTATATTATTCTCGATCTACCATTCTTCTATCCATGCAGCTAAGCTATCTTGGACTTAATTCTAATTGAAAAAGTGTTGATTTGTAGCTTGGAGAAGAAAGGGGTAAAGGTGCTAATGGAGGGATAAACACATGAAACTAGGTTTAGAAGTTGAAAGAGTGGGTTTAAACCTTATTAAAGTATTATTCTAGCGAAAAAAGCCTTTGGAGAGGAATTATTTACAAAGTGTGATGGCAGAGTTGCAATGGAGGGTGATCGCAATTGGTGATTGGAGCGATAAAGGTTAACAGGAACAAAATAAAAAGTGTGATTTTCCATGTGCAATGTGGCAGATGATGTGGCAGTGGGACCAGTGGCGGAGTACGGGGTGATATTGCAATCGGTAGACAGGAGTGGTAAGCGTTAAAGGAAAAAGGAAAATGTTTCAAAGTTCGATGGGGAAAAAACTGTGAAGTGAAAAATGAATAGGGATAAAAACTGCGAAGTGAGAAATGTGACATAGCAATCGCAATATCGCAAAGTTGGAGGGATTGCGGAAGTGTTGTTCAGGAAATGTTTGAGAAGTCTGATGGGTGACGTGGCAGTGGGAATGGTGGCGGATTTTGATGATAGTATCACAATTAGCGTCACCAGCAATAAATCTTAAAATAAAAACGAAAGAGAGGTGGATTTTTTTGAACCTCGGAATTACCCCCTCTTTGACATATTTTCTCAACTTTTCCCTCGCTTTCTCATAAGATCACAGACCCCAATCAAAGATAAATTCTTGGTTTTGTCTTAAGGAATGAATTAAAATGATTTCCATATTATATTTGCATGTTCTTTCTATTTTAATATATTTTTTCTATTTAGCTACAAAACACAACCTATTCTGTAGATAAACATGGATTTCGTAGCTACTCTCATGGTCTGGCAGGTTCCAGGAGTCAAATGAAGAATTGGGCCACATGGAAATTTCAAGAATCATCTCCACATGGCTTCTATCCTATTCACTCAGTCAAGATTGAAAAAAAAGCAGGCATAAGATCATGGTCAAATGTGTGGTCAAAGTACGTTATCTGAAATCAGAAGGACTCTTGATTTTCTCTATCATAGCAAATCAAGAGTCAAACAGTCCTATTGCAATTCTAATTCTAATTAGCCACCTATAGAAATTTAATCTCATAAACAATTATGTTATTTTCATTTAAATATTGGTTGTACATAACCGAGACAACAGTTCAGAAATTAAGTGTTAATTTTAAGCTTTTATTTTATACTCTTTATTAAGACTTCATTATATCATAATACAAATTTCATGTTTCCAATGATTTTTTAAGTGCATCCTTAACCAACTAGCAATTCAGCCAAATCAGTTGCAGAGGGCCCCTACAGTGGAGGAGGTTTTTCATTTTTTTTTTAGTTCAATTTTCATTACTGTGTTATTAGAAAATCTATTTTCTAATTAGGTTAATGTTTAATTCCAGTTTCTGATCAATATCATAACATTAAATCACAAATGTGCAACCTTGCTCTTTTAAAATTTTTCGCGAAGAAATATAACTCTATTTTCAAATCGAATTAAGATTGAAGTAATAAGAATACACAGTTGCCTAGTTTTCTTACTTTTTTTCATTCATTTTCTTAGAACAAAATTGGCAATTAACTGTGTTAATGGATGTTTTTGAAATCCATTTCAAGATGATGATCCTAATCTAAATGGTTGAATGTCTAATTCATACAGTGATTGTATTTACTTCGCACATTGTTATTTGCTTTCTAGGAACTTAGAAAGTAAGGCATAATTGACTTCTTACACAGCACCTCAAGAGGGTAATACTTCAAATTGAATCTTGGAGAAAGTCAAATATACATTAGTTTTTTACAATGATTTTTACATGCTTTCACATTTTTCTTTCCGATCCTCACTTAGTTGCATCACTAATATTCCTAAAGGTCATTCCAAGGAGATTGATTTAATCACATTTCAAGACTGGATGATTGAATGTTTAATGAATGTAATTACTGATTTACCTTCTGCATACTTTACTTGTTTTTCTAGATCATTAGTTATAATTGGTTATTTAACACTATGTCAAGAAGATCATACTTCATAATTGAATGTTGGAGTAACCTGAAGTACATTAGTTGTTTTCATTTTCTACTTTTACTTAAGACAAGCACTACAATTTCAATCTTAGTTTTAGAATTAGATCCATGGAATAGAACTAATGATAAGATAATATAGATCCTCTGTTTTCCAAATTATGTTCTAACAAGCCAATAGTTTTTGGTTTATTTTTATGAAAAATAGGTTAACTCAGGAACACTTCCTTTTCTTCCTTCTTAAAATTCATTAGATTCATTTAAAATATTTTTATAGTTTTAGATTGAGAATTATTAGACATTAAAGAATAGAAACCCCCAAAAAACAACATAAAATAAAAACAACGAAGTACGAAGTAGGTTAACTAAGCACATACAGTGCATCACACTTCATTAGTTTACAAACCTCGGTTGATAATTTATGCAAGAAATTTAAGACATTAAATTGAATACATTTTGGTGCCATTATTGGGGAAGTGTAATTAGGAAACCTCATTTCTTACATCTAAAAAAAATGATATGCCGAGAGAAAGAGACTCTAGGGGTAGATTCAGAGCTAGAGGCAGTAGTTTAATCCCTACAACACCACTCACTCCACCAAGACTAAGAAGTGATACACCTCCATCTAAAACTCATATTGCATATTTCACTATCCATATACTTCCTAAAGTTCTTAGGTTCGAAATCCAATTAGACGGATCTCCTACTTCATCCACTGAGGCGGTGTTAGAAGAATACCATCCTATATCTCCAATAGAAGGAGTAACCTTTTTCACCTCTATAGGGGAACACATTTTAGCTGAAGAGTTAGAAATTCCTAGTGGAGAGGAAGAGTAATAACCTTTATTCAACATACCATTGATAGAAGAACCAAAAGAAGAGCAATTAACCTTACAAGTTGAATCGTATATTATCTCTGAAGAATCTATAATGGCAGGAAGAGGAGAAGAAGGGGGAGGAGAAGGAGAAATTATAAAAGGATAAAATGTAATATTTGGAGGAGGAGATAGAGGTAGAGGTATAGGAGGAGATAGAGGGAGAGGTAGAGGAAATGTAGAAGTAAGAAGAAGAAATAGGGTAATTTAGAGTTCTTTTGGATTCCCTATAGTTGATGAAGTTACAAATGCTACAATTAAAAATATCTCACCTCCTGTCCTCCCAAACCTTCATGGATTGAAAATTGAAGACCATGAAACCTTCTTGTTTTAATTTGAAGTATTATGCAGAACTTATGATTATTTACAAGACTCTAAAAAACTCAAATTTTTCCTTCAACATTGAAAGGAGCAGCTCTAAAATGGTTCATGAGTTTAATCACTCGGTCTATGAAAACATGGAATGATATGAAGAGATAATTTTTTGAAAGGTATCTGGATTATTTCATACCTATCAATCACAAGGATGAAGTGTTTAAAATGATGCAAAGAGAGGATGAGAATTTCGAGGATTTAATTGAAATATTCAACTATAACATAAAAGGACAAAAAATGGATAATTTAAATCAAGATACTTTAAAATATCTTTTGTTGAAATCCATTAGAGAGGAGTGGATATACATCCTTAACATGATGGCGAAGGGGGATATCTCTCAACTCCCATTACCTGATATTAGGGAATTATGCATTCATCTCTCAAGAGGAAAATCAAAAACTGGGAAAGGTCGAAGAGATCCTTCTCTTACTAGGGTAAATAGATCTGCAACAAGAATAGTGAGTAGAGAAGAAATTGGAAACATGCTTGATGAATTTAAAATACACATTTTAGGGAGTCCTAGTGAACAGATAGACAACCTTAAGTTACAAAACAAGTAGAAAGTTGAGACTCATGGTTTAGCTATTTTCTGTCCCAAATGTAGATAGAAGCATTCTTTAAGAGAATGTCCTCTTGATGCAAAATTCATAGAGACCTGTATGATTTTTTCAAAAATCCATGAGACTAAGAGTTATCCTTCAATTCCTAGTCTGAAGGATATTTTTCAAGACGAAAAAACTTCAAATCCAAAAGAATCTCTTTTCTTTTTCTCTGGAAGACCATGGCAGGGGCCACAAACTCAAGGTTTTAATAACCAAATGTATACTCAGCCTCCACCAAACTAGAATTCTTGGCAGCAACCTTAGCCTCAATCTCAATCTCTACCTTGAGCTCAAGGAATGAAAAATCCTTATGGAATATTTCTAAATACTATCAATATCCTCCATCATATCCAAACTATCCTCCCTAATAAATTTCTGAACAAAATAAACAACCCCAACTCCAAAACCAAAACCAAAATCCACAACTCTCACTACCATTCCCTCAGAGACAAAATCAGCTACTTGCCCAACCATTACCAAACTTCAACAATAAAAATCCTCAGAATACCTATATGATAGAAGGAAAAAAATTTCCAACCTACATGATTACTCCTCTAGATCTTCATGATGTCCAACTTAGATCTGGTAGGATATTAGAAAAGAAAAAGCCTTATGTTTTCATTCAACAACAAGACAATTCTGAGGAAGATTCTCTACAGCCCAATACAAGTTTTGGAGAAGGAAAATTTCTTCAAAACCAAAATTCTGAAAATTGAAAACAAAAAGAACCAATAAACTCAACTCCTATCATAGAGAAACCATCAATATCTACTTCTACACCTCCTTTTCCTGAAAGATTACAAGTTGATAGAGGGGTATATAAACATATTATATTGCCTAATTATGACTTTCTAGTTGAATTGAAAAATTTTTGTATCAAAATCCCTTTGTTACAAGCCATCAATGAAATTCCAATTCTAGATAAAACAATAAAGGAGTTGAGCATGAAGAAACTGGGAAGAAAAATAAAAGAAATAAAAAGAATTCAGCTTGTACAAAAAATAGAAAACATAATGATGGGAAAAAATGCCATACAAAAATATTTAGATCCATGAAGTCCAATTGTAAAAACACATATAAATGGAGTTGAAATTCCAAATACATTGATTGATAGGAGCAACAGTAAACACCATGAGCAAACAAACCATGGAATAGCTCCAGCTTCCTAATATTCTTTATAGACCTACATTACCACAATTAGTAGATAGATTTGTAATCAATCCAGATGGTGTGTAAGAAGATATTTCAGTGTCCTTATATTCTTGGGAGTACCCTGTGGATTTTATGATCTTAACAACTAAGAAAAATCTAGGAGGACATCAACTTATATTAGGAAGACCTTGGTTGGCTACAGTTTATGATTTCATCACCTGTAGATCTGGTGACATGTATATCACTGATGGTAACTCAACTAAGAAATTCACTCTACATCCTCCAGCAAGAAAAATCACAGAGATAGATGAAGAAGAATGGATTGATGATGAAAATGATATACAACCTTTGGTTACTATTTCAACCATTAGTGAAGATAGTCAATTCTTAAATTGAATAGAAAATTTTGAATCATCTACAAAATATGAACATGACCAATTTCAAGAAAAATCCAATATTCAATAATTTTCATCTAGGAAGATGTCTCTTTATTCTATGGAAGAATTTGGTAGCTCTACAGTTGAAATCTTTCTAGGTAAAACTTTGAACATAAATAATAACTTGGAAAAATAACAACAGGAGAAGCTAATCAAAACATTACAACAACACTCTTCTGCATATGTATGGGAATACACTGACATGAAAGGAATTATTCGTAGGACTTGTATACATCACATCTAAATTGAGGAAAATTGTAAACCTATCAGACAACCTTAAAGAAGGATGAATCCAAATCTTAGAGAAATTGTGAAAGAGGAGTTGCAAAATTTGCTAAATGTAAACTTCAATTACCCAATTTGAGACAGCCAGTGGGTTTCACCTTTAGTGATTGCGCCTAAAAATAATGGTAAATGGAGGGTATGCATTGATTATCGAAATTGAATAAAGCTACCCTAAAAGATCATTTTCCTTTACCCTTTATAGATCAAGTGTTGGATACATTAGTAGGTAAGAAGTATTTTTAATTCATGGATGGTTTTAGTGGTTACAATCAAATTCAAGTAGCACCTGAATATCAAGATAAGACTACATTCACCTATCCATTAGGGACTTATGCCTACCGAGTACTTCCTTTTCAATTGTATAATGCACCTGCAACATTCCAAAGGGTAGTACTAGGAATTTTTTCTGATCTAATACATGATTGTGTAGAGGTGTATATGGATGACTTTACATTTTATGGTAATACATTTTAAGAAGCTTTAGAAAATTTGGAAAAGGCTCTTAAAAGATGTAAGGAAGAAAACCTTTCACTAAGCCATGAAAAATGTTTCATGATGTTTACAGAAGGGATTCTTTTAGGACATCACATTTTAGGAGATGGAATTAAAGTTGATAAATCTAAAGTTGAAGTCACCTCCAAACTATCAATTCCAAGTTGTCAAAAGGATGTTAGAATTTTTCTAGGATTCACAGGATATTATAGAAGATCTATAGAAAATTTCACCAAAACAGCATCCCCACTCTTGAAACTACTCACCAAAGATTGTGAATATAGTTGGAATGTTGATTTCCAGTTAGGATTTGAGACTTTAAAATAAAAAATTTCTAAATCACCCATCTTATGAGGTCCAAAATGGAAACTACCTTTTCACATTTCAATAGATGCTTCAGATACATCTCTAGGAGTTGTATTAGGACAAAAATATTTGATCCCCTATGCAATCAATTACACAAGCAAGAATTTGACTCCCACCAAGTTTAATTACACTGTAACTAAAAAGGAATTCTTAGCTATTTTTCATGCTATCAAAAAATTAAGAAATTATATAACAGGCTATGAAACCTTTGTTAATACAGATCACTTTGCAATTAGATACTTAATGAATAAATCTATTACTAATGGCAGAGTTACAAGATGGTTATTACTCCTGCAAGAATTCAAAATTACTATTCTAAACTGATGTTGGTGTACAGATATGAACAAAATTCAACCCTTTTCCACATAAATTATCAACCCGAGGGCATTAGTTATTTCAAGACTAACGATATAGTATATGAAGAAACAAGCACATGACCTGATGTAGATCACAGGTTTAAATCCATAACACACAGGCTGCTATAACAACAATTAAATAAACTTCAGAATTAAAATAAATTCACAAAAATTAAGAAATAAATTGTAACAATAGTAAAGAAATCACACTAAAACACAAATAATGCAAGAAAAAAGAAAACATAGCACCTAATCAGAAGAGTGGGCCCAACTCTCTGATCAAGGTTGTGGTAAACTCATGAATTACAAAAGAAACAGCAAGTTGTTGTCCATTGGATTAATAAAAATATAGGTTTTTTACAATATATGTATGTAAAAGGGCTTAACCCTGATTCATAGACTGCGGGCCTCTTTATAGAAATGTCCTGGAATCCTCGATTCCCGTCAACAACTCCATAATTACAAAAATACATTTTGTTACAATGAAAACCTAGTTGCCCAAAAGGAAACCATAAAAAGGCTTGAAATGGCACTGATATAAACAGAGTCTGTTACACTGTAACAGAAAATGAGGATAGCACTGGAGATGATGGGCCGTTCCTCGACTCACAGCTACAACGATCCTGTTCTGGCCAAATCTGTAGAAATATCGAAGTTAATATGCAAAAAGGTAAAACCTCCACGACGATTACTTCATTAATCAAATATACCATGAAATACAAGGAAACGGGTTTTGCCTCATGCATTTAAAAATACATAGAAAGATAGGGTAAAATGGGAGAGGAAAGTATAAAAATCCGGTACCCAACATCTCCCCCAACTATTCTATCTGCATTTCCTCATGAATCTCGTCGTCTCCTCAAATATGGATTGGACTAGCTATGATCGACATGAAGCTATGTGAGGTCATACTCTTCATCCATTTCTGTCGCTGGTGGCTCATATCTCTCTATCAAAACAACATCCTTCCACCAGTCGGGATCAACGTTGTATGCAGGAGTATACCTCTTGGCTGGAAACTAGATAAGGGGAAATTGAAACCTCAATCCCATCCATATGACCCCACACGTATGAATGCATGCCATGAAACATTGCATTCTCTCTAAAGCCCGTGCAAAGTTAGGTTCCCCAAATGGTTCTCGTTCTCTAACGACTGAGGATGACAACATCCACCTTTTCGGGCAACTGTCCAACGCTTCCTAGCAGAATATCGTAATATGTCTGACACATAGGTCAGTGCACGATTTCTGGGTTACCAACATGTGTTCTTTATGGCCCTCAATCTGTAGAAATGTATAATTCTTTTTATAAATGTTTAAGGACTGACCATGCTCTTTCCTCATCATTAAGGGCCTTCCAACTTGGTTTTATTCAAATGTATCCCACGGCTTTCTCCACTTAATCTCGTTGATTGTATAAGAGGTGAATGATATTAAATGGATGTCCCCCATGAATGGAATGGTGTTAAAGGACTGATCATGCCTTAAGAAATACCCATACATCTAAAGCTCGCACATTAAGTGTTGTCCTATGATATCATGAATTTTTAAAATATGGAGAAATTGAATGGGGTCCTCAATTTCGTACCAAATCTCCTTATATATACTTTCACGACAAAAAGAAAAATTTTCTCGTGAAGGAATAAGGCATAGCTATGTGCAAGGGGTCTATAGGCCATTACCTATTGTGCCAGGGAGAACATCTTCTCCTTATATATTTGTAGCATTTGCACTTGTTCTTCCAATTATTTTATTATGGCTTTATGTTTAGCCTGCTTCAGTCGCACCTTATATAAATGATCCATGTACCCTGCGACAATTCTGGCACGTTGTTCGTGAACCCGAGCTGTTTTCTTCTTATGGTCACTCGCAACAAACTGCCACTTTTGGATCTCAACAGCCAATACAAATTCTTGGCCTTCAAACAACTCTTCAATCTAGCAAGTCTGGGTAGCTATAGAGGAGACCTCGATTTTTGGCTTTACTGCCCTCCATTTGTAGGTTTTTACCTTCTTTTTCAGCCAAGAAAGTTGCCTTTTCAAACCCCGAACCTCCCTTTTCAGTATCATGGTTTTACTGAACTGTAGTTGATACCTTTTCTTGAGAGGTAACCTTCTTTCCTCACACTTTTCAACCCATTCCTGTTTAACAATAAATTCAATTTATGGGTCTATGATAGGCTCGGGAGGTGGTAAAATGCTGCCAATATTCTCAACAAATTCTCTTGTTAAGCCTTTCTCGCTGGGATCCCTATCTTTAGGGGCTTCTTCCTCTATGTTCCGTTCAGGGACTTCCACTGTCTGGTCGAAAATTTCATTGACCACTCTGTGTTCCAGTGTTTCCATAGGAATTATATCTTCTTTGCGAGCCTGTAGGTGCTTTGGTTCAGTAATGGTTGGGCCAGTCTTGCCTGTATCAATAAATTTAAGCACTGGTAGAACAACTACTTCCTCCATTAATTGTTTGGGCAAGTGGAATCCCCTTGCCCCTCTAGGCATCATGGACTGGAATGGAGAACGAGGGACAAACTCATCACCCTCATTTCTGGTTTGAGCCAGAACTTTGCACATTACTACCTCAATCGGGGTCGATGCTGGTTCTTATGGAGCAACATAGATTCCATGACTTATTTCCCTTCTTTTTTCTCACTCGTTGCTCACCATTTCTTCTTCTCAGGTCAATAATGGTTCTTGTGTGACAATATTGACCTCCTGGTACATTCCTTCTCTATCTTCTTGTTCCTCATGAATTCCCGCTTTTTCCCTAGTCGGTACCAATTCTTGAGGCCCAACATCAATTTCGCAAGCTGAATCCTCCTGTTCTAGCCGAATTGGGGATATTTCTTGTGTATCACTCCCACCTGTATCAACATCCATATCTTCTTGGGCAGGTGATGTTGTTTCTTGCAAAACAACATCACTTGCCATTCCTTTGCCCACAATTTTTCTCCCTTGTTCTTCATTAACAAAAGTTGATGACTGTATAATGGTCTCGACTTCTTGCACGATGTCCATAATTTCTTCCTCTATGGCCTCTTCAAGCGAGGTTGGTTCTTATGTGATAGCCTTGGCTATGTCACCAAGTACCTCCTCCACTCTCATCTCTTCAGGTTCCTCCTGATCAACTTCCATTTCCATCTCCTTGGGTTGCTCTTGATCAATTCATTTTGAATGTTCTTCTTCTTCCAGATCAGCCGGAGAGACTGGTTGCTCTTCTCTAGCAGCAATAATGGCTGCTACCTCTTCTTCTAAGGACCCACAAAGTTCTGCCCAGGAGATCCAAAGCCTTTCTATTCAATGCACGACCAATAATCAAACCAATCAGTGGTTGGAAAGCACTGCCAGCATTTGGCGCGAATGCCAAGCAGCCTGTGCCATGTGTTGCAGCTATTTCAATATAAAGAAGGGCATGTTTAAGGCATGCACCTGAGCATATGGAAATCGAAGGTGCGTTAGAATTTTAAAATGGTACTTAAACAGAGTTGTGGCTCAGCCTTCACAAGCTATGTATTTTATTACAAAACCTGCAACTTCATTCTAGGATACAACACAGTTCTGCGCTACTATCCTCTGCCCATTTGAACAACACTTTCCCCCGCGTGCAAAAATAATTCGGGAAATTTCGGGAGAGAAAATTTCTGAGCAAACCATTGCTGCCCATGTTATCTCAGCCTGCTAACCTTTGCAATTACCTCTTTTGTGATAGGAACTTCCATACCTCTGACCCACGAGTAGTTCTCCTCTAAATTAAGTGCGAAATCCCTTGTAATTCCTCCATCAAACCCCTGCAATTTGTCTAAGTAGGTATCCCACCCTGCATCGACAAAGATTTTCGAAACCTTTTTATTACTATGAACTGAAGCTGTGTTTTCAGGCTCATGCCGCACAACCAGCCCACATTTACTGTGGAGACTTATAGTAGCACTTCCTGTAACAGGAGACCATTGGGCGAGGTGGTGGATACCAAATTCATAAAAATAACATGGTGAAAATGTAAGGTGGTAATGGTAAATACAGACGGTAATTCTCGAAAATTTAGAAAAATCATAAAAGAATATGATAAGTGTGGTGAATAAAAATAATAATTATTTCGTATGGAGTGGAAAATACATATTAAGGATCCCAATACGTATTGAATGATTATACCAAATGCTAATGGGAATCGTAATGTGTACCAAGAAAAGATTGTCATAATGATTTGTGAGGTAATTATTACACTGTCCTTGACTATGAAGGCACCCCCCAACTTAATTTTTTTCCGTCCACGGCATTAAAGTCTTCACATGGGATACTTAATTAAATCGGTAAAAGTCCTGTTGAGAGGTACCTGGCAGCCTTCCTAGATGAAGTGACGGTTGGTAGGATGACAGCATAGTAATGATGTGGATGGATTAACAACAGTATGAGTAACAACATCCAGAGTAACAACATCCAATGTAACAGCATCCGGAGTAACAATAGTGCGAGTAGCAGCATCAAGAGTAACATCATTGCGAGTAACAGCATCCGATGTAACAACATCTGGAGTAACAACAGTGCGAGTAGCAGCATCGGAGTAACAACATTCGGTGTAACAACATTAGGAGTAATAGCATCGAGTAACAGCATCGGAGTAACATCATCCGGTGTAATAGCATCTGGAGTAACAAAAGTGCGAGTAGCAGCATCGAAGTAACAACATCCAGTGTAACAACATCGAGAGTAACAACATCGAGTAGCAACATCCGAGTAGCAGCATCCGGTGTAACAACATCTGGAGTAATAACAGTGCGAGTAGCAGCATCGGTGTACCATCATCCGATGTAATAGCATCAAGAGTAACATCATCGAGTAGCAGCATCGAAGTATCATGAGTAGCAGCAGCCGAGTAACAACATCATGAGTAGCAGCAACCAAGTAACAACACTATGAGTAGTAGCAACCGAGTAACATCACGATAAGTAGCAGCAACTGAGTAACAACACCATGAGTAGCAGAAAATGAGTAACAACACTATGAGTAGCAGCGTCCAAGTAACAGCATCGTGAGTAGTAGCAATTGAGTAACATCACCATGTGAAGCAAAAACTTGGAAAAATAAATTCTTTTATTTTTACTCCTTAGTAGTAACTCCTGCAAAAAGACAATGAGATAAAAAATATAACTCTTTATTGTTTTATTTATTTATTTATTATTTATTTTTTACAATAAGGGTGCAGAGGAAGAATTCTCTATGCTGATGACCTTCAAACCAGATTTCTCAGAGAGGTGTTTAATAAAAGCATCCTTAGAAGTCGGGCATTAGTATAATCTCAGGCGATGTCAATTGACTATAAATGAAGTATGTGTATCATCAATTGTGACTAGCATGATCTTTCCATTATCAAATACAGCATCCACCACGTAAGGTCCCATCCAACGAGTGCAAATCTTCCCCTTAAAATCCTTAAAGCGGGAGTCATAATGTAGTGCCCAATCCCCACCTTGAAACACCTTATTTTTAATAAATTTATCATGTCATTTCATTCTCTGCTGCTAGATAGCAGTAGTTCTTTGGAAAACCATTGAATGGATTTCATTGTGTTCATTGAGTTGAGCCAGTTAGTGTTTTTGGGCATATGATAGATATAAACCAACTTCCAGAATTGTTTTGAGCGTACTAATTTCAAATTCTATTGGAAATAATGAGGATTTATCTTAAACCAGCTCGAATAGTGAAAACTTGGTTGTATTCCGCCATGTTGTTTTGTATACCCACAGTGCTTCAGGTAGCTTCTGAGCCTAGTCCTGACAATGCTAAGCCACAGTTTTTTTCAAGATATTTTCCAGTGTCTTGTTTGTGCTTTCCACTTTTCCATTTACCTAGGGGTGGTATGGAGATGTCACTTTGTGCTTGACCCCATATTTCTACATAAGCTTTTCTATCATGTGTGATGTGAATTATGCTCCTCCATCTGAAACAATCTCTCTTGGAGTACCATAACGAGAAAGAAATTCTTCAAATAGAAAATCTGAGACCACCTTCTTTGTTGCTTTCGTAATAGCTTTGGCTTCCACCCACTTAGTCACGTAATCAGTATAGACTAATATGTGGAATTTCTGCTGGGAGGGTAGGTTAAACAGTCTGACAATGTCAATATCCCATTTCTCAAAAGGGTCAAGGACTATCTGTGTCTGAAAATGAATTTCACCCACTAAACTGGGTTGCCGCATACTTTGGCACCTATCACACCTCCTAACATAATTTTGTGCATCACGAAAGATAGAAGGCCAGTAATATCCCATTTGTAGCACCTTATGGCATGTTGTTTTGTCTATAAGATGTCCTCCACAAGGGCTATCATGAGCTACTTTCAATATCTCATAAATATCATCCTCAGACACACAGCACCAGATCTGCTTATCTACTCCTGTATGAAAAAGGTACCGTTCCATCCAAGAATATCGGGCACTGTGATGAATAATTTTCTGTTGTTCCTTGTATGACAAGTGAGGAGGCACTTTCCCTACTCTTTTTCGATCATCCATGCTTCTAGCCCAATCAGCATCATAATAAGCTATCATAATAAGATTTGAACTCTTAGGATCCCAACGGCCGAAATCAATTGTTCTTTCAGATATCTGAGAATTCTTTTCACAACTGCTAAATGGGATTGTTTAGTACTTGACTGAAATCTAGCTACCATTCCTACTACTTGCATAATATCTGGTCTTGTAGTAGTTAAGTATAGGAGAGCTCCAATTATTGACCTGTAGATAGTTGCATCTATGAGAGGAGTATCATCATCTTTGCTTAATTTGCAATTTGTGGTCATCAGTGTGCTCATAGGCGCACAATATTCCATCCTATATCTTTTGAGCATGTCTTTAAGATATTTTTCTTGATATATAAACATGCCTACAGAGGTTTGAGATATTTTTATCCCAAGAAAGTAAGGTAACTCACGAATCATTGACATCTCAAATTTTTTGGACATATTTAGAGAAAATTCATGGCTCATTTATTCATCATTTCTAGCAAATATTAGATCATCAACGTAACCAAGAGTGATCAGAAATTTTTCCTTGTCCATCTTCATGTAGAGATTGCTACCAGCCACTCCCTTTTATCTACCTGTTGTCCTAAAACAACCCCTATTGTTGTATGAGAAGCATCGTTATGTATGTGAAACGGTAATGCCCAATGAGGTTCTTGGAGGATTGGAGCCGTGCACACCAGCCCCTTTATTTTTGTGAAATTTGTCTCACAATATTCAGTCCACAATAATTTTGCATCTTTTGTTAGCAATTGAAACAGTGGGTGTGCTATTTTATCAAAATTTTCTATAAATCGTCTATCATAACCAGCACAACCAATAAAGCTACATACCTGTGTGGGTGTTTTGGGTACCGAGAAGTGTAATATTACCTCCACTTTAGCAGGATCAACTTGAATTCTAGCAGCTGAGAGAAAATGTCCCAATACTACTCGTTCTTCCCTCATCATATGACATTTGACTGTAATTAGAGATACAATGGTTTGTTTACATCTTTTGAGTACTTTCTCGAGATTTTCCAATCCTTCCTCAAATGAGTTTCCATATGGAGTAAAATTATCCATATATATCTCAACGCTATCATCAACCAAATCAGAAAAGAATCCCAAGATTTCCCTCCGAAAGGTAGCAGGAGCATTGCAAAGGCTAAATGGGAGGACCCAGTATGCAAAGGTCCCCCAAGGGCATGCGAAATTTGTTTTATCCTAGTATTCTGGGGCTATCTGGATCTGGTTATATCCACTGAATCCATCTAGGAAGGAAAAAAACTTCTTCCCAACCAAGGTATCCAGGACTTGGTCAATGAATGGCAAAGGGAAATGGAATTTTTGCGTTTCCTTATTTAGTTCCCTGTAACCTACACAAATCCGCAATTTACCATTCTTTTTAGGAATAATAACTAGAAGGGATACCCATTGGCTATCTGAGATGGGGTAAATGAATCCTACATCCAATAATTTATGTAATTCTTCCTTGAAAATGATTTTTAGAGCAGGGTTCATGCTCCTTTGAGGTTGTCTTACAGGGTGGAAATATTCCTTAATATCAATATGATGAGTGTATAATTTGGCAAGGATCCCCTTCATGTCAGTATAATCGCAGGAAAAAGCTACCTGATGATCTTGAAGGACTTTCAAAATATCTTTTTTTTTGGATTCAAACAGGTTTGGGTTGATATTAAGTGTTTTTCCTGGTTCAATCTCAATTGAAGTACTATCATGGGATGAGGTTACAGGAATGTCTTCAATGTCATCTTTTGGTTCAATATTTTCTTATGCCTCACAGCTAATAGCAGATTCTATAATAGGTCGAGTTGAATTAGAAATAGAATTGGAATCATTAATGAAAGCGTTAATGGCATCATCCTCATTTTCTGTTTTGAATTGAAGGCCATGCCCAATAGTGAGGATGTTGTGAAACCAACTCCAAAAATAGAAGAAAAGAGATATCAATGCCTTATAAATAAGCCACTTCGAGGGGGCAACCTCCAATAAATTACATGAATGAACAATTCTTGGATGATACAAATTACAAAACCTCCTTTCTATATATAGGAGTCCATGGGGCCACAATGTAATCCTAGTGAGGCAACAATGTAATCCTAGCCGACCTAACAATAATAATGTAAAGGCACAATAATAACAATATGGGGGTTACAAGGGTACAAAAATAATGATAAGAGGGGCTACACTGACATAATAAGGTACTAAACTATTAATATAGGGACTTAACATACCCCTCTCCTTCAAACAAGTGTTGTCATCAATGCTTGATTATTTCTTGATGCTTCTATATATAATTCTCATCCTCTCATGTGGAATCTTCTACAAGAAAGTTCTTCCACTTGCTAAGATACTCTGAAATTGATTATAGTTTTTGAGTTCTTGTTTCTATGATTGCTTCAGAACTTCTTTTGATGTGATGTTGATCTTCCTGTTGTTTCATTAGATTCTGCACCAAAGTTAGGTTATCCTTTGAGAGTTGGAGAACTTGTTGTTGATGCTCGATGTGATATTCCACTAATTTATCATCCACGCTATTATTTATCCTTCAAACCATCCAATCCTAGCCTCCATTTATTCTTTTAAACCATCTATGTCATCTTTTTGGTTTTCTTTGTAATAATTTAAATTCTGTTTCCCTTTTATACCTTAATTCATACTTACAATTAAAAGAATTTTTCCCTCGTGCCTCCGGCGATAATTTTTTGAGGGCTTAATGGGTATGGAATTATTTTTTGGAGGGATTATAGAACCCAATAATGATAAAAATTCTAAAATATGCCCTTAGAATCACTTCAAACTACTTTTTCAAACAAACGTTACGCAATTTTAAAAACCAAATACACACCTTTTTCTTTCTTTTGAGGAGCTCGATATTGAAACTGAATTATCTCTGTTATTTAGGATCTTAAATATCTGAAATTTGGCCCTAAAGTAGCCCTCTAAATCTTCTTTCGAATTCCACAGTTCTTACCTGATTTTGATTCTTGAAGAAAAAGTTCTGCCCAATCTCCTAAGATGACCTAATTATGGACTGGTTCAATAGAGAAAACTTGTATGAATTTCCACATGTCAATGTTTCCTCCTTTAGCTCTGAAATTGATAGACAGGCAACTACAGTCTGTGTAATTGTGGAAATTTTTTACAGAATTCCAATCTGATGCTCAGAGAGAGAAATCTGAAGATTTTCCCATGATCACCTCTTTAAGATGAAATTCAGGAGCCTGCAAAAGACCTAACTTCCACAGTACATATCTCTGAAAATGTTTCTAACCAAGGTCTAAATTTTTTTGAAAATGTTCCTCAAGATTTCGGCTTCGCACTCTAAAAATTTCAGTTTCTGAAACTCCGTAGAAAATAAATTATAGCGAAAATTCCACAATGACCTGTTTGGGGCAGCAAAACCCTAGAATCCAAAGCTCTGATACCAAATGTTGTGAAACCAGCTCCAAAAATAGAAGAAAAGAGATATCAACGCCTTATAAATAAGCCACTTCGAGGGGGAAACCTCCAATACATTACATGAATGAAAATTTTTTGGGTGATACAAATTACAAAACCTCCTTTCTATATATAGGAGTCCATGGGGCCACAATGTAATCTTAGTGGGGCCACAACGTAATCCTAGCCAACCTAGCAATAATAATGAAAAGGCACAATAATAAAAATATGGGGGTTAGAGGGGTACAACAATAACAGTAAGGGGTGCTACAATAACATAATAAGATACTAAACTACTAATATAGGGACTTAATAGAGGACTGGTACAACGTCTTCATTTTCAAGTTCACGCTCTTCTACAGGTAGAGGTTTCTGATTGGGTAATGATTTTTCAGATGGGATCGGTTCCGCGGGAGGATAAAGATTAAGATTATTTGTAACTTCCACATTTGATATGATCATGTACCCAGATCGGCACCCTATGTAAGTGTCTGCAGTTGCAAGACAGGGTCTTCCTAGGATCAATGGGTGACCCCCTACTGAAGATCGAATCTGTAATATAAGGATGTCCATAGGGTAATGCCATGAATATACTAAAATAATCAAATCGTATAATTTCCCTACTGGTTTAATTGTGGACCTGTTTGCAAGTTATAGGATCGTAGGGTTTGGTTTAATGTTTCCTAGTGCTAATGTGTTCATTGTTTCAGCAGTGATAATGTTGATAGCGGCTCCCAAGTCTACCAGTATGGTTGGGATTTCAACTCCATTAATCTGTACTGTTAGAATTAGGTTCTCAGGGTCTCCGTATTTTACAGGCATGATCTTTCCTAACATGATATCAGATAGTCTTTCCATTGCATTAATGGTTAATGGATCCATAATTTTCCTCCCTGGTTTCTTAGAGCAGTATTCCTTAAGAGTTTTTGCGTATATAGGTACATGCCTCATATCTTGTAGTAGGGGTATTTTAACAAAAAGATTCTACAATTCCCCTACGAAGTCAAATTCTTCTTGAGGGTTTCATTTACTCAAGGCCAGTCTTTCAGGATATGGAGGAGAAGTTGAATGACCTTGATTAGGAACAGCTTGGGAAGGAGTCTGATTTATTATGTTTTGGTCTGATTTCTCCCTCATTGTTCTTTGTTCTAGTTCTGTATCTTCACTATCAAATTGTTCTATAAGAATAGGTGAAGTAGGTGCATTTACTACCCAGCCAGACCGTAGATTTATCTCATTGAGCCCCGTGGTAGAAATGCTATAAGATGGAAGGTTCAGAGGGTCTGTTTTTTGTACCCCTTTATTATTTGGGTTTGGGTTGGGCTGGATAGGAATCTGGGGTCTAATGGTTGGGTTTCCTGGAGGTACATTGGAGGGAAACTAAATATTTTGTTGAGGCATAGACTAAGGAAACTGGCCAGTAGAAGAGGGTCCATGCCAAGTCTGATTCCATGAAGGATTCAGACTGGCCCGAGGAACCCATTATTGCCGAGGGGGATACTGATATTGAGAGCACATAGCTAAAAACGGTGCAGATTGGGGGCCCATATTAAAATTCTTAAAGTATTGAGATGGGTCTTGAAACATACCTGGATTCATAGCTGGTGGTTGAGGTTTCCATGGCTTCTTCTTCCCCATGAAGTACAACTGGTCTACCACACTTTCTTCACTTTCTCCTTGGAAAAATGCTTTCAGCCCGGGCAAGGAAGGACATGAACGATCGCGTGAGTCTGCTCACATATTGCACAGGCTTCCACTGTGTTCAACGGGCATTCCTTCAAGGGATGATTCTTTCTAAACTGTGGGAAGAATATGGCCATGGTTTTTTCCAACTCCATCTACTTTTTTTTTTCCTGCAGAGTGTCCATCTAGGTTGATAGTGTGCTTTGAATATCGGTCCTTTGATTGTCGAGTAGATTTCCAATTTCTAATTTTGTAACCCCTCCACTAGAATTATTTGATGACTGAATCCCTTGTCCACTCCTTGCATCCCCCTGTGAACACTTAATGCAATAATCACAGATACTATCGAAGTCTTATTTTAAAATATCCCCTTTGCCTACTATATTCAAAAGTTGCATGAGTCTTCTCTAAGTGCTCGGAGAAGAATGATCTTCAAGATGTACTTATCCAGGTCACTGTGTCCAGACCTCTGAAATATGTATTTAAATCGTTCTACACAGTCCTCCTTGTTTTCATCCTATTTCTCTGCGAACTTAAAGTTTTCCTCCTTAATGTCATAGGATTTGTTAGAAAATTATATATTATAGAGCACTGAAAGACATAAAATATGAGGAAAACACAATCACACAAAACACATAAAACCAGAGAGAGACAAATATACGTGTTTCACCCAGTTTGGGATACATCCACCCCGAACAGCCAGTCCTTCCTTTCTATTATCCAGCAAAATGAAGAGACACAACCTACAGCAGGTCTGTTGTAATACCCTCTATTCTCTCTCACAGTCTCTCTATCTGTTTCTCTCTCTGATAATACACGTAGAATACACAACCACAATATAATACCGTCATACAAAGTGAGGGGTTGCCTTCTAGGGAAAAAAACCCTAAACTAAACATAACTTCTACCGTTAGATCTTCTGCCTAATGAATGGCCCAGATTGACTAGAAATCACTATACTTTTACAAGGCAATTTAAGATTTGTTTTTAGCTTCGAGGGTGCTACCCACGAATCCCCCTGCTGGGGGGGGCTCCATAAATTCACAGCCACCCCCCCTAGACCCCCCAGGCAACATTTAATTACGGGCAACATTGCCGCCACATTAAGGTACAGGGGTCCAACGCCGTGATACAAAGTAAATAAGATAATCAGGCTCCACACCCAACATGATTGACAGTAATCTTGGTATTTCTCCAAGAAATCTTCTTCCATTCCTTCCCGTGAGGTAATCGTGCTCCCTCCTAAACCCATGAACCATCTCAGGGTTATCACCTTTAAGGTAGCAGGAAATATCTTTAATTTCTGAGCATCAACAATGTAGTCATATCCTCGACAAACAGTATCAAATTCAAAGAGGAACGTATCAGGGTCTTCAGAAGAAATCCCAGGGAAACTAGGAAGAGTTGTTAAAGGGATGGGTCTCATTGGTGCATCACCTGTAATGTTTCCAATTGTAAAATCAATAAAGGAACTTACAGGTGCCATAAATACCCTCCAATACTCACTTGGAATTTCGACTGGTTTTGCAGCTGGTATTTGGAGTGATTAAACCATAGGAGGTTACACCGTACTCCCTTGGTCCCTCGGTGACTCAAAATCTTTCAAAAATTCCTTTACCAAATCAGAATTGTTTGATTTAGCTACAAGAATATTTACAGCACTACCTTGGTCTCCCAGGGATGAAAACCCTTTTAGAGGTTCTTCTTACCAGTTATAATTTCTCAGTTCTTTTGATTCCCTACTTGTTACTTCCTCCCCTTTTGCTACTGATAAGGATGTCTCTTCCACTAATACCCTATTTATTAAGTATTCTGTCATAGAAATAATACCTTTTGGTACTATGGATAGCACTGGTACCTGAAATGGCGCTGATTTAAACAGATTTTGTTACGTTGTAACAAAAAATGAGGATAGCACTGGAGATGATGGGTTTTTCCTCGACTCATGGCTGCAATGCTCCTGTTTTGGACGAACCTATAGAAATATCAGAGTTAATATGAAAAAAGGTAAAACCTCCACGACAATTACTTCATTTATAAAATATCCCATGAAAGACAAGGAAAAGGGTTTTACCTCATGCGTTCAAGAATAATAATGGTACAAAGAGATAGAAAGATAGGGTAAAATGGGAGAGGAAAGTATACAAATCCGGTACCCAACAACCGACCTGAAAAAAAAAACACAGTTGCAGATTTCTTTTCCAGATTTCAAAATATCAAAGATGACACTCCAGTTGAAGATAAATTCCCTCATGAATATATTTTTGCAATAACTACTCAGACTCCTTGGTTTTCAAATATTTCCAATTACTTAGTTACACGAAAATTACCTTCACATTTTCTTTCTAGAGAGAAAAGAAAAATCATTCAAGTAAGTGCAAGATATTCATGGATTAATAATGAATTGTATAAGATAGGTCTAGATCTCATTATCAGAAGATGTGTTCGAGAAGATGAAATGCCTTATATTCTTAAAGCATGTCATGATGAACCTTTTGGTGGACACTTTTCTGATAAAAGGACAGCCTATAAAATCCTTCATTTAAGATATTATTAGCCATCCATCTTCAGAGATGCCAAAGAATATGTCAAAATGTGTGACAGCTACCAAATGGTAGGGAAACCTAATCCATCAAACAAAATTCCATTACAAGCTCAAGTACTCATAGAACCTTTTGAAAAATGGGGCTTGGATTTTGTTGGACCTATCAATCCTCCATCTAAAAAAAATAATTATATTTTGGTATGCATTGATTATGTGACTAAATTGGTAGAGGCTAAAGCATTAACTTTTGCTAATGAGAGATCTGTAGTAAATTTTCTTTTTGAGGACATCTTTACTCATTTTGGTGTTCCAAGAGAAATTGTGACAAATCAGGGATCTCATTTTACATCTGAGGTGGTGAAAAGTCTCGTGGAAGATTACAATATCAAGCACATAAATTCTACTCCTTATCATCTTCAGGAAAATGGTTAAGTTGAATCTACCAATAAAGTGATTGAAGGAATTCTCAGTAAGACTGTACATCTACATAGAAAAGATTGGGAAGAAAGGCTATTTGAAGCCTTATGGGCCTACAAAACTACATAGAGGAACACAATAGGACACACTCCCTATGAACTTGTTTATGGGAAGAAATTCATGTTCCCTATAGAGTTTTAGATCTGAACTTTCAAGATGGAAGTCCAATTGGGACTTGATTTATCAGAAGCACAGAAACATAGATTGAAGCAACTCAATGACCTAGCTGAAATCAGGTAAGATGCAGTTCAAAGAACCAGTATAGTCCAACAGCAAAGGGCTAAATGGAATTATAAGTATATCAAGGAGAAGAAGCTTCAAGTAGGGGATTGGGCACTTTTTTTCGATTCAAAATTCAAAGATTTTCAAGGAAAGTTTCTAACACATTGGCTTGGGCCATATGAGGTTGAAAAATTCTTTAATAATGGAGCAGTGAAGGTAAGGACAATATTTGAAGAAAAGGTACCTCTTCTTGTGAATGGTCATCAGTTCAAGATATATCATAAGCCAATTTCAAGAGAGGATTTTATCAAGGTTTTCCAAGATAATACTGATATGAAGTTTGTGAAGAAGAATTCTTATTCTTCACTAACTTATCTTTTATTTTTCCTATATAAAAAATAAAAATAAAAATATAAAAATATAAAAATAAATATATATAAAAAAATAATAATAAAGTGTATAAGTAAGAAAACCAATCAATGATTGGCATACTTATATAGAAAATACAGGGTGAAAATCAAAGACTTTCGATATCCTATATTTTCCATTTCTTTTCTGTAATAAGTAGTGACACAAAACTACATTCATATTCCATATTTGCAGTCCATAATCTGCAAATTCATTTAATTTTACAGATCCATTCCATCTCACTCCACTTTCATTCCATTTCATAGTCATATTCCATTTACATTTCATTTCATATTCATATTCCATAGCCATACTTCATTTCTTTTTACATATTACATTCTACAACTAAGCACATTCTACACCTGACTACATTCTACAACTGTATTCTACAGCTGATCACATTCTGTAGTTGATTCCATTATGCAGCTAATTTGATTCTACAGGCACATCTTATTCAGCAATTCTGACACAATTGTATAGCCTACAAACAAATGATAGTTGCAAGAAATTGAAGGATTATGTTTTGAATACCAACATGCTAAAAGGGTACCTAAGGATCAACACCAAAGAGAACAACAAACAAAATGGTTAATTTATAAAAGGTAAAGTGAAAAAAATTATTTTAAATAGAAAGGTTAAAACATAAATCATGTATAATATGGATATTGATATGTTTCCTTGACAAATCATCATTTCATTTGATTGCAGTATTCATCATACTACATATCAGCCACATCCTCTGTATTACGTTGCATAACGGTCCATAATTAACTCCCTCATTGATGATTAATGGTCATGACCTATGACATGACATACTTGTCTACCTTTATCCAAAACCCCTACCATCTATTTATTCCTACAAACCCTCAATACCTTTCATCAGATCCGCAGCCAATTCATTTCATAAAATAGAAGGGTAATACTGAAGGTTAAGAACTCTGCATAGTAGAAGGCATGGGGCTAATTGTCAGATCAGAACCGGTGGGAGAAAAGTACATGGAAGGATACCCACAGATCAAATAATTATTGTGGAAAGATGGATGGCTTAAGTTCATAGTGAAATTCAATGGTTTTCACAAGGAGATTACAAAATCCTTTGCTCAATATTTTGATGGCACGGAAGTATAAATTGGAGATATCAAGTTTGCAGTGACTAAGTATTTCATGGCCAAGGCTACAGAAATGCCAAGGCATGGTGAAATATGGTTAAAAAACAAGGAGTTCCACAGTGAATCATGGAAAGTAATACTCAAAAACCCAGTATGGATGTCTCTATTTTTAGAAAAGGTAACCCCATTTTAGCTCTTAAAAGTAAATGGAGGAACATGCTCTTGGTTTTACAGAAACTTATCACTTGTGAAGGAAGGTTTGGTTGCATGTATGTATACCACATCCGTTTACTAATGAATTTCTTAGAAAATGGTGAAATCAATCTTCCTTAATTTCTTCTAAATATTTTAAAAAGGATGGTCTCAAATGTGAAAAAGAGAATATAGTTCATAGATACCACCATGCGTCACCATGGGTTGGTAAAGATACTGATTGAGTTTCATTTAAAAATAATAGGAGATACCTGAGAGGATTTCCTTATTAGAAACCATTTTCAAGAAGCACCAGAGTCACCTAAAGAAGATAATGTCATAAAAAGCAGAAGAAAGAAGACTGGTATAAATGTTGAAAATATACCTAAATCTTCATTACAGAAGAATTATGAAAAGCTAATCTCTGAAGAAATCACAGAATCTAGAAATAAAATCAAGAAAAGAGGTAAGATAAGAAAGAGGAGTAAGGTTACAAATGAGGAGAATGTAAGTCCTCCACAACAGAGAAGGAGCTCTAGACTCTGAGGTTCTATGAAGAAAACATTATCAAAAAGGAGAGAGCTTATAAATTTAGATGAGGAAACCCCAATACCATCTCCTTTTAACATTTCTCCTACACACAGTCCTCAAAATTATCCTATTCATAATTTTGAAGGTAACCCCAATAGAAGATCTCTAGGCATAGACCTAGCACAACAAGAAATATATGATTATGTAGAATCACTGGAGAAGAGAAATGCATCAGTGAACCCAGAACCTTCTATCAATCCACAAGAACCTCTAGTTGATGCTCTCAAACAGGATATTTATGAAATAGAGATATTAAACAGACATATCAAATAAGAGAATGAGACCATGAAGAAGCAAAACAAGTTGGACAATGTAATTCATGACAATACCATTCTACATCTAGGACTTTGGTATAAGAAAAACAGGAAATTGAAAAGAATCAATAAGTTACTATACAGAGAATTCATTAACCTCAAGTATAATTTTCTTATGAGAAGGCTCAGGATGAAAGTCACTTCAAATAATAACAAAAAAAGGAAATTGGATGTGCTAGCAGAAGTGTATGAGAAAATGCAATAAGAAAGGAAACTTCACATTTTTGGCAAGTTTCATGAGAACATGCAATGATTTTGCAGTGGGGGTATGTTGAACCTCAGAATTACCCTCTCTTTGAAAGCTATCCTCACCTTTTGCCCTCACTTTATTATAAGATCACAGACCCCAATCAAAGATAAATGATAGGTTTTGTCTTAAGGAATGCATTAAAATTATTGCCATATTATATTATCATGTTCTTAGTATTTGAATAGATTTTTTCAATTTAGCTACATAATGCAGCCTATTCTTTATCTAACCATGGATTCCATAGCTACTCTCATGGTCTGGTAGTTTTCAAGTGTCAAATGAAGAATTGGGCCACATGGGCATTTCTAGAATCATCTCCACATGGATTCTATCTTATTCACACGGTCAAAATTGACATAAAAGCAAGCCTAAGATCATGGTCAAAGGTGTGGTAAAAGTACGTTATCTGAAATCAATAGGACTCTTGATTTAATTTATCCTAGAAAATTAATATCCAAACAGTCCTATTGCAATTCTAATTCGAATTAGCCACCTGTAGAAAGTTTATCTCTTAAACAACTATGTTATTTTCATTTAAATACCGATTGTAGAGAACCGAGAAGATAGTTCAGAAATAAAGTGTTAAGTTTAATATTTCTGCTGATACTTTGTATTAAGACTTCATTCTATCCTAATACAAATTTCATGTTTCCAATGATTGTCTAACTACACCCTTAACCAGCTAGAAATTCAGCCAAATCAGCTGCAGAGGGCCCCTGCACTGGAGGACGTTTTTCATTTGTTGTTTTTAGTTCAATTTCCATTACTTTTTTTTTAGGAAATCTGTTTTCTAATTAGGTTGATGTTTCATTTCAGTTTTTGATCAATATCATAACATTAAATCATAACTGTGCAGCCTTATTCTTCTAAAATATTCATGAAGATAGATAAATTTGTTTTCAAATCGAATTAAGAGTGAAGTAATAAGAATAAACAGTTGCCTAGTTTTCTTATTTTTTTGTCATTCACTTTCTTAGAACAGAGTCGTCAATTAACTGTGTAAATGTATTTTTTCAAAATCCATTTCAAGATGATGATCCTAAACTAAATGTTTGAATGTCTAATTCATACAATGATTGAATTTACTCTGCACATTGTTAGTTTCTTTGTAGGAACATAGAAACTAAGGCGTAATTGACTTCTTACACAACACCTCAAGAGGGTAATACTTCACATTGAATGTTGGAGAAAGTAAAATATACATTAGTTATTTACAACGAGTTTTAAATTCTTTCACATTCTTCTTTCAGATCCTCACTTAGTTACATCACTAATATTCCTAAAGGTCATTCCAAGGAGATTGATTTAATCACATTTCAATATGCAATGATTGAATGTTTAATGAATCTAATTACTGCGTTATCTTCTGCATACTTTACTTGTTTTTAGATCATTAGGTATAATTGGTTACTTAAAACTATCTCAAGAAGATCATACTTCATAATTGAATGTTGAAGTAACCTGAAGTACATTAGTTGTTTTCATTTTCTGCTTTTACTTAAGACAAGCACTGCAACTTCAATATTGGTTTTTAGAATTAGATCCATGGAATAGGACTAATCATAAGATAAGATAGATGCTCTATTTTCCAAATTAGGTTCTAAATAGCCAACAGTTTTTGGTTTATTTTTATGAAAATTAGATTAACTTAGGAAAACTTCCTTTGCTTCCTTCTTCAAATTCATTAGATTCATTTAAAATGTTTTTGCAGTTTTAGATTGAGAATTCTTAGAAATAAAAGAACAGAAACCCCCCAAGAACAAAATAAAATACAAACAACAAAGTAAGAAGTAGGTTAACTAAGCACATACAGTGCATCACACTTCATCAGTTTACAAACCTCTGTTGATAATTTATGCAAGCAATTTGAGACATTAAATTGACTAAAGAAAGTGTGATGTGCGATGTGAAAAAGTTATCACAGTTGGCTTTGGAGTGGTAAGTCTGAAAAGAAAAAGGAAAATGAAGTGAAGTGAGATGTGTGATGCAGCGGAGTTATCGCAATCGACGTTGGAGCGGTATGTCTAAAAAGAAAAATTAAAATGATGCGAAGTTCGATGTGCGATGTGGTGGACTTATTGCAATTGGCTTTGCACTAGTAAGTCTTAAATAAAGCCAATAGAAACTACAATTTTGGATCTAACAATATCGCAATATCGCAAGGTTGGCGGACAAGGGATAGTGTAGTCAGGAGAAAGGTGTGAAGTGCGAAATGCGATAGAGGGAATTTAGAGGAGGAAAGGCGAAGTGAAATAACAATATTGCAATCAGAAAAAAGGAGTGTTAAGTCTTAAAGAAAAAGGGAAAAGGTCGTGAAGTGTCATTTTCGATTTGTGAAGTACGATAGCATGAGTGTCGATGAGGAAAGGTGGAGGTTGAATTTCAACCTTTCTCACGTTTTTTGCGTTAAAAAGGGTAGGGAAACTGTGAACAATAAGAAAAAAGGAATAAGGAGGGTTGGATATTTTAAGTGTTTCGAGGGATAAAAGGTGGGTGCAACAGTTAGAATAAGTGAAAAAAAAAGGGAATTGAGGTTGTGATAGAAATGCTCAGATTGTGGAGACATAGATGGAGAATGAAGCGGGCAGGAACCACGGAGCTTCTATGGGTTTTAGCAATAATTCCTGCAATCAAGGTGCTAAGTTATGTTAAATAAAATAGACAAATGCATAAAAATACAGTGCAGAGGAATACTTAAAAATGGTAATGTTGCTCTATTTTTAATCTCATAAACAATGAATAGAATTAGTTTTTGGGTCTGTGGAAAGGTTCACCCTCCTCGACCTCTATTGACGGAGATGAGAAGGGGGTCTTGATCCACATATTTTTTAATTTTCTCCTCTATTATATTATTCACACGAAAATGAACTACAACAACACACTGAAAGAAAAACTAAACAACAACTTGAAACATAAACAAAATTATCAGAAGCGGAAATAATGAAATGACAGAAAGAGAAGAAAAAATAAATAAAGGAGGCTGAGGCACATCGATTAGGCACTAATCCATGAACTTAGATCTATGAACCTTAAATCAATAAAGTGAAATCAGTTTTCTCATTTCATAAAAGAATAGCCTCATACATTTCCGAAAGTTTGATCACTGACTATAATAATAAAAATCTCATTAGCTTCCAAGCACGTTCCAACTTGCATCGACCCCTTCCTAGATCTATCTCTAATTTATTTATACTACAGGGAAGCTACCAACAACTCCCTAGAAAATAGTGATTGACTCCACTTAACTCCAAGTAAACAAATTTTGAGTGCACTCCTGCTTGAGTTGCTTCGCTACTTCTAGAATTCAAATTGTGAGAAAGAATATTTTGGATCCTTTGGCTTCCTTTGAAATTTGAGTTGCTGGAGAGAATACTTGGGATCCTTTTGTTGCCTTTGAGAGTTAAGGAGGGTGGAAAATCCTCCTATAATTTCTCCTTGTTGTCTCCTCCAAGTCTTTATGATAAAATCCTTATAAAAATGCTTAATAATTCATGATTTTCTACACTTCAACGTCATGTTAGGCACTTATAGTATGTTAGCCTTAATCACCACCTATACCAGCATCATAAAACCAAATAATAATAAAATTCAAGAAAAATGGATCTAAGAAGGAAAAAGGGTGACCATTCACCCCTCCAAATATGTGTAATGATGGAGCTCATCAGGTTCTCTTCTACTAAATTTGGTACACCGAAAAGCACCAAGTGGACAAGCTCATCAACAAGCTCACTTGTCTGATTTGAACCCTCTTCCCCACTCTCGCTCGACACTACTTTCAGTATTTTATCTTAATTGTGATACAAAAATGGAGTGTAATTTATCATCTCCGCCTAGTTACATCGTAAGGAGTTACCTCTGAGAACCCTGACCTGACATGTGGTTATCCTTCTCGTCACATCACATTCCTATAGTGCCCCAACTTTTGATCATAACGAAAACTTATAGTGACCCAAATAATTGACTCAGGTTTGCTTATTGCATGAATTGAATATGTAGGTCAGGGTTATGCTTCAATCCACTAGTTTTTTGTTTCAATTTCATAGTACTCAAGCTTCCTTTCTATTTGAAAAAAGTTACTCAACCCTCTGTAATTTATTTTTAATGTTTCTTTTTAATTTTTGTTGATCCCTATAATTCATCCATAGGTGAGGCTCATAGAGGTTATAGATATTGTTTCCTAAACCACATCTTGGCCACTTCGACTTATACATAGTTGCAATTTTTTTTTTACTATGTAGGATGCACTAACAACCCTATCTCATATTTTAATACTTAGATTTATTGTCCTGTGTTACTACAGGTATATGTAGAATATTTTCAGTGACTTTTCAAACCCCTTCGAAAGGTATGACCCTGTTTATGATACCCTGCATGTGTTTTATTAATATTGTCTCCCTATTAAATTATGTTCCCTTATAGTCATGGTGGTTTTACAGATATTATGCTGGAGCATTTCTAGTAATAGGGTTTCTTTTCTTGAACTGGTAGACATTACCTCACTTTCCAACCACAACGAATTCCGACGAAATGGGGGTTCCTTATTTTTCTATAAAAGAATCTTACATTGCAGTGGTAAAAGAAAACAATTTCACATGGTAGTTGTAGAGAGCACCACACCAAAAGGTATGCCAAGGTAATGACCAATTACACCTATGTATATAGAGTTCCATGTTGGAGGAATATAGGCATTGGGATCATCAAAACCAACTAACCAATAATTGTTCGTGTAATCACTAATAACCACACTTGAGGTTTCATAACAGACAGCTAAATAATCTCTATTTGTATGCACTGAATTCTCATTTTCATGCAGTGAAAAAACACTAATTGGAAAATTGGTTATAGCCATATTTCAATCATTAGGGTTATAAATCTAGTAAATTTGATCTTATAATAAATGATCCTTGAGAAAATACCCTGAGGCATTTTTTTTCAACCTTACCTACTTGACCGATGAAGAAAAATACATAGGGTTAGAGAAATATTCATAGAAAGAAAAGTTAGGGCATTGGATAAAAGAGTGTTCACTGTCCAAGCATATCTCTCACCAAAACCTAGACAAGTCAACATGTGAATAATGAAAGACTAGTTAATTTGGTCATAGGATTTATCAATTCAGTAATGGGTTTGATCAAAATGAGTTTTCAAGAAGAGAGCTTACTGATATATTTTCCAATAGGTTTGGAAAAATGTTTACCTAAAATGGACTAAATAATTCTCTTTGAGCGAACTCGAGAGTATCTGTTGAAAAATATTGCATAATTGAGATGTTATAAAATATAAAATTGAAGACAATTAGTAATGAAAATATGCCAAATAAACAATAGATGTTAAAGAAAATAACAATATATGAGAATCTTAGTCACTATAAGAACAAAGTTTTTGGATAGAGCTACAATATCTACTTGGATCTTTCTCTCTCCTTAGTAACAATCAGGAGGCATTCCTAACTCTATGAAAGAAAACTCAGTAGACGACAATTTTATATTTGGGGGATTTGGGTCACAAAGTTGTGTCTATGGTTCAATTAGAAAATGGTGAAACCTTCCTAACGTTTTACATTTGTTGGAAAAGTTTTATTTCTTGACAATATGATTTTTTAAAGTTATTTGGATGCATAGGGGACTATTTGAATGGATTGGAGATAAACCTATAATAATATAGTTTTTATTTTAAGGATAACCGCAAAATTTATATAGCATGAAGGCATAAAAATGATGTGGGATATAAAGTTCAGATCATAGATGCATCGAAAGGTTTTAGGTCGCAAGAAAAGAAGAATTTTGTTTAAATCTCGAGTATTAGGGTAGATGATATCAACCAAAGCTTGGCCATCAAAGATTGACTTCATAAATTGTGATTAGCGACTGAGAGTTGTGTAATATGAGAGAGAAATAGGGAATCCAATGACATATTTTGGAGTTTTAGAGTGGTTATGTGGATCGTCCCATTTAATATTTAATTCTAAAAAACTATAACGTAAAAAGTAGATGATTTTTCTCAAGAATGAAAGGGCACAAATGTAGTTTCTTTTGGGATTGGTGTATATTTTCAATGATAATTCAATTGCTCTGGATAATCTGTGTTTTAAATATTAATTTTTTTCCTCATCATCTCGCCTGCAACAGAGAGTGGATAGTGAGATCAACCAGGTAAACTCCTCTATCAGGAAACAATCCTTGATGGGGTAGCTCTAGACCAAACTAGACCTTAGGTCGATGTGTTTCCAATATGGAAACAACAACATTTTTCACTACCAGGAAAGCATCATTGAAAAAATTGAATAATCGAATCGCTCTTCTAGTTTGGAGGGATCTTCACAAGCAATAATGGTTGTGGAGCCACTAGAGAAAATCCACTTTTTTCTTTTCCTGTAATAAAATCATAATCAATATGATTCAAAAAATAAAAGTGTGATATGGTTCATGAGAATTTATTTTAGAAGAGGAAGTGTTTGTCGTCGTAAAAGATTTATGATAAAATCATAGGAAAAAAAAGTACGCCCTAAAATGACTCAAAGTTTTCATGAAGAAAGTCATAATGGAAACTGACTATGTGTGTGTGTGTGTGTGTGTGCGTGTGTGTGTGTTTGTTTGTGTGTGTGTGTGTGTGTTTGTGTGTGTGTGTGTGTGTGTGTGGCCTCCCTAAGTTATGGAAGAAAAATATTGGTAGTGAAATATGTCTTAGTCGGAAAATATACCATTGGATTTTCCTATTTATAATTCATGTATCTAGACGCTCGAGTGTTAATAATAGGAATTCTGAAGCATTTTGGGCAATGGAATTATTTATATCATTGGAAAGGATTATTACAACTTCTTAGGTAGTCCCGGTATAGTTAATTGGGATGCATCAATATTAATCTTCATTATAATGGATGTTTCTTTCATAACTATATCAATTTTATAAACTGCAGAGACAAAGAAAGATGGGGTCACGCATTTTATGTCATTAGATATTTTTTAATAATTCAAGATGGAGAGGAAAACATTTATTGAAATTGGATCCATTTATATGTATGGAAATATTCCATAAAAAAAAATGTTACTGAAAGGAGAGGGATGATATCTCACAATATTACTTTTACCATCTTACTGTTGTCATTTATATAGTTTTCATAAGAAGATATTTTATAAGTGGTTCTATAGAAAAAAAAAAGTAATTCATGGAGTCGAATTTCTATTTCGCACATGTTACTTTTGATCTATATCATTTTTCACGAATTTGATCTGAAATACAGTGCACTTAAGCTCTTCATTCAATGAATTTCCAAAAGCTATAAATCATATTGACAACATTCTAGGCATAGATTTCAATGTAATCCTAAAACAAATGTGGTTTGGAGGTGAGTGCGGTGGGTGACATATCTTAGGAAAAGGTGATATTTTTTGTTAGATATGGTATAAGGAACTATCATGCTTTCAAAATTCATTTAATATAATACATTACCACAATGTGTTAACTCTTAGAAGCATTATTGAAGGATTTGTTAGATATATAGCGAAAAAAACGAGTCTCTAATACTTAAAATTATATATGTAGAGATGAAGTATGATTGCAAAGACAAAGTGTCTGAATTTTAGGTCAATGGATTGGCTTCAATAGGTTTTTACCCTGTTAAGGTCCATGCACATGGAAATCATTCTACTGGTAAAGAAACTACAACTTAAAGTTTTGTATAGATGGCTTGATGACTAAATGGATGAGATCTCAAATATCTAGGATGTGTATCATGTATTGAAATGTGGGATTACATGCCTGGAGAAATGCCAAAATGTTGTAGAGATTTTTTCCATGACATTAAATGCCAGTAGCATCCCAACAAGTCAACAGTGCAGGCCGGTGATGAGGGGCATGTAAGGGTGTTAGAGGGAGGTCCTTATCCTGGAATAACAAAAAAAAGTATTGATAGATACCAGGATTCAAACAAATGTGAAGTTATTTTTTCAATTTCATGATAATTCCATTGAGGCAAATTTTCGCCAGTGGAATAGGTTCAATGGATTTAGTGGGGTTATGTATGCAATGAAGAATACAAGCTCATTTTTTCTTTGGTGACTGGTGTATAGTTTCAATTAGAATTCAATTTCTTTGGAAAATATGAGTCTTGGGTCTTCCCTTTTTTCCACATCATCTTACTTACAAAAGAAGAATGGACACTGAGATAAATCGGGTAGAGACCTCTATTAATACTACCATGTATGTAAGACCAACATTTTTTTTATATGAGTTTGGAAAGACACAATCCATGATGGGGGAGTTGGGGACGCATTTGGAAGTTATTTCTATGGGTTCGCTGCATGGAAACAATAGTGTTCACTACCAGGAGAGCCTCATTATCTGAATTCAACAATTGGAGAACTTTTCTAGTTTGGAATGATCTTCACAAGGAAAAATGATTGTGGAATTACTAGAGAAAACCCACTTTTGTCTTCTCCAGTAATAATATCATAATCAGTATGTTTCAAAAACTCACAGTTTCATAGTGTTCAAGGGCATTTATTTGAGAAGGAGAAGTGTTTTTTGTTGTAAAAGGTTGACGATATAATCATGGGATAGAAATTAAATACTCCCTAAAATGACTCAAAGCTTTGATGCAGAAAGTAATAATGGAAACTCACTATCTATATGTTTTTCCTCCTAAAGTTCAGGAATAAAAATATTGATAGAGAAATATGTGTCAATAAAAAGATATACCTTTGGATTTCCCTGTTTAGCATTCCTATATCTTGATTCTTAAGTGTTAATACTAGGAATTGTGAAAAAATTTGGGCAATAGATGCTGTGAAGGGAATCATTGATCATATTTGTTTTGTTTACATTATTATAAAGGCTTATTAAAACTTCTTAGACAATATTAGTGTATATTTATACACCTAAGCAAGGTGAAATCCTTGGCTAAGAGAGGATTTCTATTGAGGGCTATAAATGGTGTGAAGGAAACAATTATATTCATTTCTAGTATTATTCTATCTGTCCTCGCCAGTTCTTCTAATATGTTGGTCGACTTAAGAATTCCTTATCAGTTTTTTTCATCAGTATAATTTATGACTTTACAACAAGACGTGAATGAATAAATCAAGGGTCGGTGCACCATGTGACATGTTATAGTTATGAAATAGTTGTAGAGTTTGAATGCAATAGTTAAAAATATTCACATAACGATTAATATGTTATCCCTAGAAATACTAGGAGGAAATGAAAGACAAATTCAGCTCATAGGGGGATGAAAGCAGGCATAAAAGATAAGACGAGAAGTTCAATAATTACATAAAAGTGCATATTTTCTTTCTAATGGTTTATATCCTCTTACACAATAGATCAATGCATTTTTCTAGATTATTATTAAAGGAATAAATGTGTTTCTTGATAGCCTTAGATGTTTTGGACCCAACGACATGCAAATTGAAGATGAACTCCTTAAAAATTGAAAATTTGGAGTTGATCAGATACATAATTTTTATTTTCTTGTATTTTTGGTTGTTGGATGGGTTTTCATCTACTCCCATAAGTTACCAGTGTATTGAGGTGCGTGTTATGCTCAAGTCTTACTACTGGTTTTTTAGATGGATGATATTTGCACCATATGTATTTGTATACATTTATGGAAATATATATGTAATGTTTTATTTCTAAAATATATACATAAGATTTGAGAATTACACGATGGCCCTAAATATTACATTATATAAAAATCAATGAAAAATATCCCTCCTAAATCTCTATACAAAAAACAACCCTGCATTTACTCAATAGATTACAAGGAGACTACAACAATATTTTTCATTTTCAATGTATTCATTTGATGCATTTTCTACTATTACAGAAAACCAAAATTTGTTGATTAAACTCCCAGAAATATTCAGCTAAATTTTCTGCATGTCTGACACCTACTTAATCAAGTATTTTTCAACTAAGAGCTAGTACATTTAACCTATTTTGTAAAATTCCTACTTGATTATTTGTAAAAAAAAATTCAATGCATCTACCATAATTTATGTTGTAAAATACACCCTATATACTTATTACTTATCGATTTATTTATAAATGAAGTGGTACTGTATCCCTATATATTTAACATTCCCATGATACTTTGAATGGTTTGTCATGGCTATACATCTCTTGTTGGAACTCTACAATATTGTTGGTTGGGATTGAATGAGCCCAATTTCTTGTAATAATATTCTCCACCATTTGAATTCATTTGCAGTTTGACATGTTGATATGTATTGTGCTTCTACAGTAGAAATAGAAATTGTCGATCACTTTTTTTGCTACCCCATTAAATTTTTCCTCCACTAAGGATAAAATAGAACCCTAAAGTTAATATCTTGTTATCAATGTCCCATGTTCACTCTAACTCACAACAACAAGTTATGGAGCTTATTTTGAATTCCCACTTAATGTAATTTTATGCTTAAATGTTCCTTAAATATAGTTGAAAACCCTTTTGACTGTTACACAATGGTGTGGTCGAGGATGGATGGAAAATGGGCTCACGATGCTTACAACATGTGCAATATAAGTTCTTCTACAAACCTTGGCATAAATTGGGCTCCCAACAAAATTGTGATATGGATTTATACTCATATGATTTTCTTGTTCTTATGTATGAAAACATATTTCCAACAAATGTTTCTTATATACTCACAATCATTGATTTTCAATTTACCTTCCCAAATGTTTGATAACATCCCTAATGTACCTTTTTTTATTAAAATGTAATTTATTTTTCTTCCTGTATCTTAATCACGGTATCATAATGATAATATCATCAACATATAATGTTAAAATTATCACCAATATGCTTGATGTAGACATTCAAATTAGCATTTCAGTTGACATATCCTTTCTTTTTGGGAAACCCATCAATATGCTCATACCATGCTCTTCAGCACCATTACTGTCTATAATATGTCTTATAAAATTTTCATCCCTTACGATCCTTCCCTTTTTGTATATAACCTTTTGTTTGTTCCATATAGGCTTCTTCATTAAAAATACATCGAAAAATGTTGTATTCATATCTTGTTGATATTACGTGAAGATTAAACGTTGTTGCAATGATAAGTGAAGGAAAGCATTCAAGGGTGGAGAATACCTCCTAGGTTCAATCCTTTGTCAACATGGTGACAACCACTACAAGTGTCTAGTAGACTGCGGGCCAGTGGACATACGTACATACAGACACATATATAGTTATAACACAAAAGATTCTATTTTTATTGACTGCAACAAAAATATTACAGATGATCTCCTGATCGTTTTATATATTGACATGTGGTCAACCTTGCTGCATATGATGAAAATATGGATGTCTTTTCTTAGGAAACGATGATATCTATCTTCCAGATATGGTAGAAAGGACTTCAGTTCTTTAAAACTTCATTCAATCTAATACACTACCACCATTTGTTAACTCTTAAAAGCCTTAGTGAAGTTGATGTTAGATCTATAGAGAACAAAATGAGTCTCTAATACTTCAACATCATATATGTATAATTGAAGCATTATCGGAATGAGAGAGTGTCCTAGTCTCCGATAAAAATTAATATTTTTGTGTATGGTAAAAATTTTCCCCGTCAATCCATAACACCACATTATACTATATCCATTTGCAAAATAATTTCTAGTAACAACACCTAATGTTGCAGATCTTAAAACTTTGCTGGTGATGTCATGGATTGTGGATTCTGCGTAATGAGCCCTACAAGAAGTAAAGAAACCAATCCCCTGCATCTCTAGCTCTACACGAAGCCATTTGGTGAAGCGAAAAAGCGAATTTTCTCCATGCATTCTGTTGTACACATCACATCTCATAAGCCGTGTAGAGGATGGCAAAGAGGTTGAGGTCCTAGTAAATGAAATATTGTTTGATGGGTTTCTTTCTTGCAATATATTTTTATGAACTATAACATTTTCGAGGTATATTGGGCACCTATCATTATGTGATACTAAATTTATTTGTGCATTATTCGATGAAGACTCATTTTTTAACGACCCAAAATTTTGAGTATCATCCAACTGCTTTACTATGATTAATGAAGGGCCATATGATGAACTTAGTATGTCAATAATGTTGTTTAATAATGAGTTTTGAGGTAGAGTTGAAATGGATGCTTGTGAAAATATGTTCCTTCTGATATTTAAGGGATGGTAGTCACTGTTGGAGGAACTTTGAATATAATATTTGTTGTAATCAGTTAAAAAAGTGGACTAACATTTATCATTGTTTGAATAAAGAGGAGGATATTTTGGGGAATCAAATGGGGAGTGAGAGGCTCAAACAAATGTTGATGAATATCAATATGAATAAATATTAGTTTCATTATTCTTTTTTGTTCTGATTCCAATGCTTTCTAGCTGAAGCAACTCAATATTTCTCCTCGCCATAATACCTTTTTTTTCCTTTTTTTTTTTCTCTCCGCACAAGCACTTTTAATTCTAAGAATAATGTGAGAAAAATATTTCTAAACCAAAGTTGTGTATAGTTTAGTCCTTGAATTTTAAGCACCACCACACAACTGCACATAAAAATATAAGTTAACTGAGAAGATACATCTTCAACCACTTTCCCAGCCTCAACAAAGAATTCTTGTTCATTATATTATACTCTGCTAAACTTTTCTATCCTTCCGCCTTATGGTTTTTCCTTTGAAACATCTCATGCAATTTCAAGAATAAAATTATATATAAAATGATAGGTATTAATTTCATATTGAAGTATGAACAATAATGCAAGTACAAAATTCACTCATGGTGAGTTATAGAAAGTAGATGCGTGAGAATTTAAAATATAGATGAATATTCAATAAAAAAACATATATTTTATTTTTAAAATTTGTAACATTTTGGAGAATATTATCAATTATCATGTGTGTGAGAATTTTTAATCAATGAACGGACATATTTTTTAACAATGTCCAAAAGGAGCCAATCAAAAAAAATTAGCCCCTAAAAATTTCCCTAAATTACACATTTCGAGTAAACTACACTATAACAAGTTAAATAAAATAGAATTAATGATATAATAGGTTGTCTATTTGAATATGGATTCCATAATTTTCACCTTAATGGATGGTAGGGGTTTAATTTCCATAGAATATTATAGAATATTCATAGTAATATATACAAATCTAAGGTTGAGATTTATATCCAATGTGGTTATGATCATTTTTGAATTTAATTAAATTGATTAATTATAAATAAAAAGGCATATAAAAAAGTATCATATTAAGTTATTCATAGTCTTTTGGGCTTGTGGTATTGTAACAAAGCCCATTTCCAAATTGAGAATCTCCTTGGTTGAGAATATTGTGGCATATTTTTAAATGAATAAATGTTTGACTTATACATTGTTCTTTCTATAATATGTTAATTGAGTTTAGCTTCGGTGATTGGGTAGAATAGTTGTTATCTTCTCCACTCATGTTCAAGTATGGAAGTTGACATGTTACGCTCTAGAATAGAGCAATTTTGTTGCACTCTTAAGTGAGTATATATTGAGGGTTGTCCTAGTACCCCCAATAGTCTCTCTTGCCTTCGGGTTGTCCTAATAACAACAATATTTTTTTTTGCATTATGGCTAATAGGGAAGATGACTTTCTAGAAATTTTATATTGATGGTTGTCCTAGGGCCAACAACTGCTTCAGGCTGATAGTGAGGTTGTCCTTTCTAGAAATTTTATACTCATGGTTGACCTAGGGCCAGCAATAGTCTCCTTCAGGCTAATAGTGAGGTTGTCTTTCTTCCCTAGGTGATACACAATGGCCAAATAATAATAATAATAAAATAATTTAGTTAGTTTTTATAATTTTTTTAGTTTTAGCAACATGAAATGTATCATGTAGTAAGTATTTTAATGTTTATTATATACTCATTTTTAGTAGATTTGACAATCAATTTAATTTATGCATCTAACTTAATTAGTTAATAATAGAAATTGATTAAAAAACATCTTCCAATATTTTTATATATTAAATACACTTTTGAGAGCAATCTCTACTTTTTAGTAATATTATTTATTGAATTTAAATTATGTAATATATATGGAAATATGATTGATTCTATAAATATGTATTTCAAATTAAATAAATTATAATAATTTAATTTTTTTTATCTAAAACCGTATTATAATAATATATTTTAATTAAAGTATATAAAAATTCAAATTTAAATTTAAAAGAATTTTATTCAGAAACCACCCCACATATATAATGATCTTTTACATCATATAAAACAACACATATCTAATAATGTTTTACATCGTGTAAAAATTATTTAGTATTATATTATCTTAATATAGTATTAAATATATTTGAAAAATATCGAACGGTTGCATCCAATGGTGGAAAGTGAGAAATGTTTCATCTTTGGACAATGTTTGGTTCTTAAAAGTGCCTATCCTTAAAGTAATTGGGCACTTTGAGGTAGTTCTTGAACCAAATATGTAACATGATGAATATTCTTAGATGATATGATGATATGTCATTTTAGTGGTTCTCAAGAAGGATTGATATCCTCCCAGGTTCAATTTTCCTAAGAAAAAAGTTTATTATGGATTTATTCCTATTAGCATTTAATATCCATTTAATATATATGGTTGTGCTAAATAGTTAATAATAAAAGTAATTAAAAATCATCTTCTAACATTTTCATATATTAAACTCACTTTTCACAATAAACTCTACTTTTAAATAATGTTATTTATATAAGCTAAATTATATAGTATATACAGAAATATAATTGTTGTTACAAAAACATTGTTCCAATTAATTATAATAAATTTGAATTTTTATCTAAAACTATATTATAATAATATATTTTAATAAAAAAAACCATAACAATTTATATTTAAATTTAAGAACATTATATTAAAAAACAATTCCCCGCACGCATACGAAATAATATTTTTTTATTATATAAAAAATATTTTATATTATATATATATATATATATATATAGAGAGAGAGAGAGAGAGAGATAGATATAGATATATATTATTAATATTATATTAAATATTATATAATATTAAACATATATGAGAAAGATCAAAGTGGTTCGATCTAATGGTGGAGAGAGAAAATTTTCATCTTTGGGAAAGGTATAATTCTCAAGAGGACCTATTTTTAAAGCCTTGAAGCCGTGGGACACCTTGACGTAGTAGTCAAAAAAACCTGGGGTATGCACACATAAAAATGGATCAAATCTCACCCCTATGTCATTATAGTGGTTGGGAAAGGTTCAATTCTCGTAAGTAACATGATGAAGGTCCAATTATGGTATATAGCAGTATGAAGTTTTTTAGGTGACATGATGTTATGTCATTTGGTCATTCTAATAGGTTGGAAGAATGATTTTAATCCTTCCCAATTTTAATTCCGTAGCATGATGAATGATCAATAATGGTAAGAAACATGATAAAAATGGATCAAATCCTTATGGTAAGTAGCATGATGAAGGTCCAATTATGGTAAGTAGTATGATGAAGGATCAATTATGGTAAGAAACATGATAAAAATGGATGAAATCCTTATGGTAAGTAGCATGATGAAGGTCCAATTATGCTATTTCACTTAGTGGTTGGGAAGAATTATTTTATCCTTTCCAAGTTTAATTCTAGTAAGTAACATGATGAAGGTTCAATTATGGTAAGCAATTTGATGAAGGTTGGTAAGTCACATGATGAAGCTGATGAAAGTCCAATTATGCTATTTCACTCTAGTGGTTGGGAAGAATTATTTTATCCTTTTTAAGTTTAATTCTAGTAAGTAACATGATGAAGGTTCAATTATGGTAAGAAACTTGATGAAGGTTGGTAAGTGACATGATGAAGCTTTAATTCTCGTAAGCCTTAATTCTGGTAAGTAACATGATGAAGGCATGATGAAGGTTCAATTCGGGAAAGTAACATGATGAAGGTTCAATTCTTGTAAGTTACATGATGAAGGTTCAATTCCCACAAAACACCACAAGAGTGTTGTTGTGATGGCTTTGGATTTTTCAAGTGACATGATGAAGGTTCAATTGCATAGGTGACAACATGAAGGTTCAATTCCTTTAAGTGACATGATCAATTTTATTTTAATGGATTTCAATTCAATTCTTTTACTGTAATAACTTTGAATTTTATTGATAAGCTTTGTTGTATTGATTTAAAATTTTGTTTCTAATTCTTAATACTTCTAAATAACCAAAACATGTATTTCTTATTTGGCATATAAAAGCATTTTTCATAGAAATAAATCAATTACATTTATCTCAGGCCGTTCAAAAAAATATTGTTATCCTCCTCTTTATTTTTCTTATAACATATTTATTCCTCATTTAAAATTTAAAATTATTAAAAAAATTAAATTAATTTAACTATATATAATAAAATAATATAAAATATTTAACTAATAGAAAGTAACAAGTTAATTTTTCCTTATAAATCATATATCTTAATACAATTTTTAATAAATTATATATCTTAATACAAATTTTAATAATAATATGTAAAAATAAAATAAAATGGTATTTTAAATTTAAAAAAAATACAATTGTAAATATAATAACAGAAATTTATTTATTTCAAATTTAAATTAAACTTAAATGAAACCAATTTACATGATATTTTAAAAATTATTTTATATAAAAACAAAATATTATCAACCGACATCAAATAAAAGAAAAATATTTTATCTAAAAAGTGGATATTATTAAGCTACATCAAACTCGAATATTTTTTAAATAATTGTTATTGTCATAATTGATTTCCATGGTTTATACTTAAAATCAGATGATAACTAAACTTTACGCAAATCGACCAATATATTCCTTATAAATATCTGAATTTAATGATATACAATAAAATAAAATAAGATAAAATATTTCGTAAAGATACCAAATAGTTATCATATATATGGATTAATCATAATGATCTTTAAAATAATCGTTTATAATTTATGGAAGTCTCGAGACGTTATTTATTATTGAATGGTAATATTAATTTTAAAATATTAAAATTTACATAACGTTATTTATACAAAATTATTTAAATGGACCAGTGAGATTGAATGTTTTGCCACCTATCCTTCGTTTTAGTGTCAGATCAAAGGTGGTGGACTGAGGGAGAGTTAAGTGCCGGGAAGAAAATATATTAATTACAAATATTGTTAAGGCTCTGAAGCAATACGTGTGATTCAACATCACAATGGTTGATTAGAAAATTTATCGATAATGTTTTATTGTATATGATTATTATTAAAAGAATTCTAAATATTTATAAAAAATTAGAAAATCATAAAAATAAAAAATATATATTTTAAAAATTTTCTGTGCAGTTTTTATCGCTGCTTGTGAAGTCTAAAAGCCATCCACCCGTTACAACTTGCTTGACCTCTATGATCGAAGAGCCTGTAAGCTGAAGAGCCTGTGTGTCATCTGAAGAGCCTGTGTGTCATCCTAGAGTCTCAAGCACCCATAGTTTGTCTGGAAAATAAATAGATATTTAGAAATTTTCATCTTAAAATTGACATTGTATGAGTCTGCTTCAGTCCATCTAATTCAATTATTAGTGATGGGAAAGGCCTCTCATAGTAGATAAAAAAATATCCCAAGACTTCATTTTCACCTTATACCGAATTGAATATGACATGTGGGCCGTGATGAGATCTCAGAAGAATCAATAATATATATAATGAAATTTGTAATTATAATAGCCTGCAACTAGTGTTATAATATTTTGCCACATCCTGGGAATATGAAAACACAACATAGTCTTCACACCCTACATGACACTTAATTCAGACAAAGCAAAGGAGAAATCAATCATAAGCCGTAGAAATGCATAGCAACAATGAAATCAAATCTTCTGCATGACAGGCCATTGCCATCAGTGTTATTCGTAGTGGGTGTTTTCCATAAATTGGGTATTTTCATGTATATTAACAGGTTAATAAATCTAATTATTATGAAAAATGTAATGAATTTCTTTGAGTAAAATTCAAAATCTGAAATAAATCTGAACTTGAGTTTGAATAAACATGTTTGATTTCAATGTTTACAATTTTCTTTTAATATAATTTAAGATTGAGTTTAAATTATCTAGGTGTGATAAAATACAGGGTGAGTGGGTCTAATAGTTAAGATCACTTGTTTTCTCTTAAAATGTCATAGGTTCAAAACCAGAAGAGATAAAGTATGTATGTATCAGTAAATTTAACAGTCAAATTTCTATCTAGAAATAAATTCTTTGTTCTACAAACAAGAAAGTCTCATACACCAATTTGATATCTAACTTAGTTATGACCTTAAAATTGAATAATAATAATAATTTTAATAAATAAATTAAATTGAAACCTAGATACATGTAATCTAAATAAATGAGACTGAAACACATTGAAAATCTAATAATTGGTACCTCTAAGCTAATGGTTAGTTCTTTACACTCAAACACTTACCTCAAAAAGTTACCTCTAATAGTCACACATCGGCCCCTTCCTAATCACTCTCGTTAAGTATTTATGATTGTGTTTCACAACTAATATAAAATTTAGAGTGGGTCTGTATGAATATATTTCTGTTATGTACTCAACCACTTCCTAATCACTCTGGTTAAGTATTTATGATTTCTCTTCACTATCAATATAAAATTTAGAGTGGTTTTATGAATATATAAATATGAAATTTAAAATAAAAAATAATTATGTATGGATTTTGGGTTAAATAATTTTGAATATATTACTTTGTTAGTATTAGTTTTTATTAACTATTTTTACTTTTTATATATTTTACTTTTAAATTTTTTTTAAGATTTTTTCTTTTAATTTATTTATTTTAGTGAAGTTTTTAATAATATTTATTTTCTAATATATAAAAATTTATTTCATTAATTAACAAACAAATCGAATTCTCTTTTCTGGGGACTTAACAAAAAAATCAAATTCTCCAAACAATTAAACAAGAAGAAAGGCATTGGGGTTTCCCTACAAGTAAACTAGGTTTTAATATATTTTTTTGACATTTTCTTTTAATACATTTTATTATATTGGATTTTGATACTTAATTTTAAATATTAAAAAATTAAATATTTTAAATATTTTTTAATTTTTTATAATATCTATATGATTGTTGAAATAAATTCATGTGCAATGCAAGTAAATTCATATTCAATTTAAGAGAACAATTATTGCATTAGATTTCATGTCTCTCTTCATTGATGACATGCCACTCACCCAACAAAATTCATGGCCTATGAAGGTAAATTGTCATCATTTGTGTTTCTCTATAAAATATAAAATTATTATGAAATTTAATAGTTAAAGTGCGGTCACATTCACATCCAAAATATTTGTTTTTCTCCATTTGGTTGTAGATTACTATGAAGGTAAATGGTCACCATTTATGTTTTCCCAATAAAATATAAAATTATTAAGGAGTTCAACAGTTAAATTGCAGTCACATTCACATCCAAAATATTTATTTTGCTCCATTTGGTCGTAGATTATTAAAATATTTAATGTAGTTTTTATTTTATAAGTATTTTTTTGTTTTTTTTTTTTTATATAGACAAAGACATTTTTGAAGAGGAAATTATCAAGTTTTATATAAATGTTGCTAAATAAAATGAGAAATTTGTGAAGTTTATCCTTGTGTTGTTATAAATTATATTAATGTTCATTAGAAAATGACTTGAATAATAACTAAAAACTGATTTGAATAATAACTAAAATAATGTTGAGTAAAATAAATTTTTTATTATAATCTAAAATAATATTAATATTTTGAAATTTGATATTTTATTTTGAAGCTGTCTACCTACGAAATAAAATAGTTCAGATGGTAGTTTTTCGCTGGAATCCGGTAAAAAAAAATTCAAAAAAAGAAAGGTGGTTGGAGTGTTTGAATTGCATTTTGATGGTGGATTGATTCGGCACCATCATCAACGCTCAGGGCACCCAAAATATTGAATTTTAACAGCTATAACCCATATTTTCAAAAATATTTGCCAAAATTTTCATAATCTTACCATATATTGGGTGTTTTAGACTACGGCTTTTATTTTAATAAATAATTTAACATGCATTTTCAATTTTTTCAATGAGTTTTTGATATGGAATTGAAAATTAGTATGTTATATGTTTTAGTAATTGTAAATACAAATATTATAGTATTATCTAATTAATATTAATTTATATTATTGAATATATTGGTATTATTCATTTTTTTATTTGAATTTTAAATATTTAAGTTATTATTCTTATTAAAAAGTATTATTATTAAAATTAAAGTGAATGATTAACAATATAAATTAAAAAAATAATTAAATAGTTAATAATATCAATAAATAAATTAAAATATATATATATATATATATATATATATATATATATATATATATATATATATATATATATATAATGATGATGATGATGGTTATCGATCACGTTAAGACCAACGCAGTTTATTAGACCTTAAGAGGAGAGAGAATCTAATTTTTGATTCTTAAAATCTTGTTTCTATGGGTAAAGAGAAGGGAAATAAGTGTTCCAAGCTCGCTATAGGTGGGTTGGCTTAATAGTTCAAGAAAATTGGAAGTGTGGCAGAGGGTAGGGAGTTGAGAGTGAATGTGAGTAACAGTGGGGCAGTCTAAAAAGAAATTATTTTCATCTTCCACCTACTTCGAATCACAAATCTAAAAGATTCTATCATTTCAAGGGGCCTTGGGAATAGACCACCACTGCATGGAAATCAAGCTGTGTGATGATTCTTAACTCAGCGATATTTCACTTTTCTTTATAAAACCTTAGAATATAATTTTGATTATCAAGGGTGTGTTTGATCAGTTCCTTATATTTTCTTAGCTTCCTTTTACCCTCTAGCTCCTGATCCTCCCATAGCTTGTCCTTAAAATTGGAGGTAAGAGTATTTTTTATATTATCTTTTCTTCCCATGCTGAGATCCTCCTTAATCCCCCAATGGTTGAGCCAAGTATGGGCATCCTTATGCCACCCGCGCATGAGGCAAAGGTGAGGGTTTTGATTACAATTAGAAGCAATTTTAGGGAGCCTTTTTTATTCCATGTTGTGTAACTTCTCTTACCCATGTTAACAATGTATCATGATAAAATAATTGTTTATTATAATTTAAATAGTATTTTTAAAATTAAATGTTGCATATCTATTTCAAGCATAATCTTTAAACTACAAGTATCATTAATTGTACACAAATATGAGTTTGAACGGAAGATATAGTTTTCAGAAGATGTCCTTCCTTGTAAGTAATTCAATAAAAAATATTTCTCGCAAAACTAAATCTCTTTTAGATATTTTATTAATTATTTTATTAAATATTTCATAAATATGAAAACAATATATTTAAAAATTTCAATCATATTTGAATAATTTTATTTATATCTAAGCTCAACATTAATTTTTTTATAAGTATTTAATTGTTTGCGTAAATAAAAATATATGTTCTAATAATGTTTCACAAAGTGACAAAGATTGTGTCAATATGAAAATAAATCATGGGTAATGATGGTCAGTCATCCTCTATTTTTGGGTTTGTAATATTTATCATAGGGTTTATTAACCTTGAGTTTATATTAAGCCATATTAATATTATTCCATTGGGTTTATAATCCCTTGGGTTTTTATAATTTATCTCTTTTGTTTATTAGTTCCTTGGATTTATTAATCTAAGGGTTCATATTGCTAGGGTATAATATTATTCATAGGACTTATAATATTAATCTTAGGGTTTAATATAAATCCTTTGGGTTTATAATCATAGTCAACCATGGTCCAACATCACATTATGACAAATATTTTCTCAATATGGAAATATACCATGTTCAACCATCATCAACCATTTTCAACCATCGTAATTCATAGCTAACCATATTCTAACATCACATTGTGGCAAAGATTATCTCAATATGACAATCAACCATGGTCAAATGTCACATTGTCATAAATATTGTCTCAATATGTGAATCAATAGTGGTCAATATGAAAATCAACCATGGTCAATCATTTTCAACCATTTTTCATCATCACATTATGATGAATATTGTATCACTATGAAAATCAATCTTTGTCAACCATAGTAAATCATTTTCAACCATGGTAAACCATGTTCCAACATTGGATTGTGCAAATATTGTCTCAATATCAAAATCAGACATGGTGAACCATGGTCCAACATCACAATGTGACAAATATTGTGTCAATATGACAATAAACCATGGTGAACGATGGCCAACTATGTCCATTTTAGGGTTTGTATTATTTATCCTATGGTTTATTTACCTTAGGTTTATAATACTAAAACCTTGGGATTAATATTATTCCCTTGGGTTTATAATCTCTTGGTTTTTTAGTATTAATCCCTTAAGTATATTAGCATATTGGATTTATAATATGAAACCCTTGGGTTTATTAATCTAAGGATTCATATTCCTAGGGTATAATATTATTCATAGGGTTTATAATAGTAATCGTAGGGTTTAATATATATCCCTTGGGTTTATATTTATGGTTAATCATGGTCCAACATCACATTATGACAAATATTGTCTCAATATGAAAATCAACCATGTTCAACCATCATGAAAGCCATGGTCATTCATAGTAAACAATAGCCCAACGTCACATGGTGACAAATATTGTATCAATATGAAAATAAACCATGGTCAAATGCCATATTTTGGAAAATATTGTCTCAATATGAAAGTCAATCATAGGAATCCATGGTCAATCTTGGTCAATCATGGTCTAACACTATCAATCATGATAAATATGAAAATAAACCATGGTCAACCATTGTCCAATTTCTCATTGTGAGATATATTGTCTCAATGTGAAAATCAACCATGATCAACCATGGTTAACCATGGTCAATAATCATCGTCACATTGTGAAAACATTTATCTCTTGGTCCAACTTCACATTATGACAACCATGGTCATCCATGGCTAACAATGGTCTACCATCGCATTGTGGCAAATATTGTTTCTGTATCAAAATCAACCATGCTCACACATCGTCAACCATGGTCCAATGTCGTATTGTAACAAATATTGTCTCAATATTAAAATTAATCATGGTAAACAATGATCCAATGTCAAATTGTGACAAATATTGTGTCAATATGAAATTCAACCATGGTCAATGATGGTCAACCACGCTTATTTTAAGGTTTATAATATTTATCTTATCTTTTATATACCTTGGGTTTATAATATTAAACCTTTGTGTTCAATATTATTCCCTTGGATTTTTAGTATTAATCTCTTGTGTTTATTAGTCCCTTGGGTTTAAAATATCAATCCCTTAGGTTTATTAATCTAAGGGTTCATATCTCTTGGGTATAATATTATTCATAGGGTTTATAATATTAATCCTAGGGTTTAATATAAATTCCTTTTGTTTATAATTATGGTCAACCATAGTCGAACTTCACATTGTGGCAAATATTATCTCAATATGAAAATGAACCATGTTCAAACATCATCAACCATTGTCAACGATGGTCTTTCATGGTCTACCATGGTCCAACATCACATTATGTCAAAAATTGTATCAATATGAAAATCAACTATGATAAACCATGTTCAATTATGGTAAACCATGGTCAAGCATGGCCAAATGTCACATTATGATAATGATTGACTCAATATGAAAATCAATCATCATCAACCATGGTCAATCATTTTCAATAAAAATGAACTATTTTCATTATGGTCAACTGTGGAGCAACGTAACATTGAGACAAATATTGTCTCAATATGAAAATAAACCATGGTAAAGCATCACAACCATGGTCAACCATGGTCAATTATTGTAAACCATGGCCAACCATGGTCAAATGTCACATTGCGACAAAGATTGTCTCAATATGAAAATCAATCATGGTCAACCATAGTCAATCATGGTCAATGATCGTCAATAGCCATGGTCACATTGTGAGAAATATTGTCTCACTGTCCAACTTCACAATGTGATAATCATGGTCCAATGTCGCATTGTGAGAAATATAGTCAATAATGAAATCAACCATGGTCAGTGATGGTTAGCCATGGTCAACCATTGCATTGTTACAAATATTCTCTCAATTTGAAAATTAATCATGGTCAACCATGGTCCTATGTCACATTGTGACAAATACTATCTCGATATGAAAATCAATCATCGTTAATAATCATGGTCCCATTGTGATGATGATTGTCTCTTGGTCCAACGTCATATTATGAAAACCATGGACACCCATGGTCAACCATGGTCGAACAACGCATTGTCGCAAAGATTATCTCCATATGAAAATGAACCATGGTAATCAATCGTCAACCATGGCCAAATGTCACATTGTGACAAACATTGTGTCAATATGTAAATCAATCATGGTCAACCATGGTCCAACATCTCATTGTAACAAAGAAATTATGCCAATATGAAAATCAAAGATGGTCAACCATGTTTATTTAAGGGGTTTTAATAGTTTTTTTAGGGTTTATATGCCTTTGGTTTATAATATTAAACCCTTGGGTTTAATATTACTCCCATGGGTTTATACTCCCTTAGTTTTTTAGTATTAATACCTTGTGTTTATCAATCCCTCAAGTTTATAATATAAATCCCTTGGGTTTATTAATATAAAGGTACATATTCTTAAGGTATATCATCGATTATTCCCTTGGGTTTAAAATCCCTTGCGTTTTAAATATTCATCCCTTGGGTTTATTAATAACTTAGTTTTATAATGTTAATTGTAAGGGTTATTATATTAATCTTAGTATTGAATGTTTATTTTAGGGTTTAATGTTTAGTATAGTGGTTATGAATTAATTCATTAACTCTTTATTAATTGATTATAAATAATATTATTTTTTCTTAATTAATTATTGATTAATTAATTTTTAATTATTATTATTATTAATTTTTAAATATTATTGACCATTAATTATTATTAATTAATTATTATGAATTAATATTGATAATTATTATTATTGTTATTATTATTATTATTATGAAGAACTAGTTTCATTACGGTCAACCATGGACCAATGTAACATTGTGACAAAGATTGTCTCAATATGAAAATAAACCATGGTAAACCATCACAACCATGGTCAACCATGACCAACCATGGTCCAATGTCGCACTGTGACAAATATTGTCTCAATATGAAAATCAATCATGGTCAATGATCAGCGATAGCTATGGTCACATTGTGAGAAATATTGTCTCTGTCCAACGTCACATTGTCATAACTATTGTCTAATGTCGCATTGTGACAAAGATTTTCACTATGGAAATCAACCACGGTCAACGATGGTTAACCATGGTCCAACGTTGCATTGTTACAAATATTCTCTCAATATGAAAATTAATCATGGTCAACCATGGTCCTATGTTGCATTGTGACAAATATTATCTCAATATGAAAATCAACCATGGTCCCAATGTGATGATAATTGTCTCTTGGTCCAAAGTCACATTATGAAAACCATGGTCGAACGTCGCATTGTGACAAAGATTATCTCCATATGAAAATGAACCATGGTCAATGATGGTCCACCATGGTCCAATGTCACATTGTGACAAAGATTGTCTCAATATGTAAATCAATCATGGTCAACCATGGTCCAACGTCTCATTGTAACAAAGAAATTATGCCAATATGAAAATCAACAATGGTCAACAATGTTTATTTAAGGGTTTAAAATATTTTTTTTAGGGTTTATATGTCTTTGGTTTATAATAATAAACCCTTGGGTTATATATTATTCCCATGGGTTTCTAATCCCTTTATTTTTTAGTTTAAATCTCTTGTGTTTATCAGTCCCTCGGGTTTATAATATAAATCCCTTGGGTTTATTAATCTAAGGGCACATATTCTTAGGGTATATCATCGATTTTTTGCTTGGGTTCAAAATCCCTTGGGTTTTTAATATTGACCCCTTGGGTTTATTAATAAATTAGGCTTATAATGTTAACCCTAAGGGTTATAATATTAATATTAGGATTTAATGTTTATTTTAGCGGTTAATATTTGTTATAGTGGTTATGAATTAATTAATTAACAAGTTATTAATTGATTATAAATAATATTAATTTTTCATAATTAATTATTGATTAATTAATTTTTAATTAATATTATTATTATTAATTTTTAACTATTATTGACAGTTAATTATTTCTTATTATTATTTTTTAAACTGGTATAAATTCTATTAATTAGAAAAATATGATACATTCCATGGTCTGAGCTAAGGAATTTAGCCTATTCCTCCTTGCATTTGTTTTGGAATATAGAAAAATAAGGGGTTTCCGTTTATAAGGAAACTAGCCCATTAATTCTCTAGAGAAGTTTAAAACAAATATTCTTTCTAAGACATTAATGAAAACTGGAAAAACTAAATATGTCAAATATATCAAAAAGAGAGCTATGGCGCATAAACCATGACCTTCAATCCTTGTTGGCTTCTTCATTCTTGTCCTCGTCAAATCCTATAGGGTCTTATTCAATCACTAGGCATCCGTAGATGCGTGTAATTTATTCCTCCTCCTTAGTGAAGATGTATAGGGCCTTGGGTGAAGCTTCATTTTAATTGACCCTACTCCAAATCCCTTCAACTAAGTAATGCTAGAGGTTGGGAATGTATATTGAGGAGGCCTTAACAGGCAGGCACTCAAGTTTCACCCCACTGAAATCACTTCCTTTTCCATAATAGAAAAATAGACTCACGGTAAAAAGAAACTCAGGCGAGAGTTAGTTGAGACGAGAATCAGTTAAAATAGTTACCCCCAACCCTCGAGACGCAAAGTCTCCCGAGGAAGAGGTTGATTTGGTAAGCTGGAGAAGGAAATTTATAGGGGAAAAACTCCCCGGGCGAAGATTAACGCTTGATGATCTCGATTTTCTAAAAATTGCTTGGTATAAGAGACTGCATTGGCTTGTCCCAAGGTCTCTTCCAGAACTTCGGTCAACTCACATAGCTCAGACTTGGAGAACGCGGGAGAGACAAGGACATGATTTCCACTCTCGAGGTAGGTAAGAACAAAATTAGTCAGAGAATCGAAGAACAGATATGTATATTGTTAATCGAATTTTTTCCTAGTTTTTATAAATGGAAAAATTAAACCAATAAAGGAATTAAATCTAAGCAATTATTGTACTTAAATGGTGATATTACACGTTATATATATATATATATATATATATATATATATATATATATATATATATATATATAAATATATATATATATATATCTATACATACATATATGTATGTATATATATATATACATATATATATATACATATACATATACATATACATATATACATACATATATACATATATATATACATATACATATACATATACATATACATATATATATACATATATATATACATATATATATACATATATATATATATATATATATATATATATATATATATATATATATATTTCCTTTTTGTACAACTAGAACAGATAAATGGGTCTTAAACTTATTTCCAAAAAAATGATATGACAGGGAACTGTTAACTCAATACCTTCGAGAAAAAGGGTTCGAGTTGATCGTTCCTTGTGATTAGGGTAAACACAGATAGAATGATCTTACCATTTCATATATAACCTTAAAAGGAAAATAATCTGTATATGACTAGTGAATATAAATATTATGCTAAGAACATAGGCAAGAGAAAGAATCATGCAACATTGATTTAAAAATGAGAACTGTGTGTGAATGGAAATGATTTCCTAGAATCAATATAGTAGTCTTTGTAGTCTGAATGTGAGAAAACAGATTCAAACCCTTATATGGAAATTATAACGAATATTGTAATTCCTAACTCTCGAATTTAGAAACAATGAACTAAAGAAGTTGTTCCTTGAAATACATTTGAGTAGAAGGTGTTGGAAATACTGAGAGGAGGGTGAATCAATAGTCCTTTTCAATTGTTCATTATTTCCAGTTATATTCTTCACAATTAAAGACAGAGAGTATAATAATAATATTAAGGATTAATAAGAACTTAAATCCCTTTTTTTAATAATAGTATACAATAGATGAGTGAGGGCACCAACCCTTTTAATGAAACAGGCACCAACTTGGACTTTGATGAGGCTCTGACCTCTAGAGCTTTGACCCTATCTTCTCAAGGCACCAACCTTGCATTTAGGAGCTCCTACTCCAAGGACACCAATCCTTTTTTCTCTTTTAATAGAGAATGTGAATAGTATTTACTTGAACATCCTTGACATAATTCTTCATTATTTAATCACTTCCAAAATTCTTCATTGTCTAATCACTTCAAAATTCTTCACTCTCTACTTGTTCACCACTTCACCTCAATTCCAAAATTATTCACTGTCTACTTGATTTTAAACTTTAATCAGGCCTCGAATTATGCTTCAAATGGTTTTCCGAATTTAGCTCAATGATGATGTCTTCAACCGTTCCTCAAATCAACCCAAGTCTTCACAAAGATGTTTTCAACAAACTGCTTCAAATATGATGCCCAATACTCTCAAAAGCTTCACTGTGTAAAGATTCAAATAAATCACTGTTCAAAGCTTCAATTGATTTCCATGATCTTAAGAACATTGGTCTGAGTATAATAGCCCTCACATAATTCTAAGCCTTCTGCAAAATTCACTGCAGTGATACCAGTCTTTAACAATTGTGACAAGTCACTTTTTATGCCACTGTTCAATATTTCTCAACTAAACAAAACATAGTCAGAGTTATGAGGCTATAATTCGTAACACATATTATAGCTTTGTCCCTCCACATATCTATCTGATCCGAGCTCAAGATAAATGTTGTCTTCACTCCAGATTCACTATTGTCAAAGTTCCAAAATTTTGTGGTGAGGTCTAAAGATCTATAACCTTGGTCTGAGCTACACAAAACCATAACTGAAGTATTGTAGGTGGTCAGAGCTATCTCAGCATGGAAAATTTTAGGGGCTAATATTTGTAGGTGGGCTGATTTTCCATGTTTTTTCCAAAAAAAAGATTCGCCAATTTCCATTTTTTTACAGAAATGATTCGCCCAAATTTTACAATATAAAATTATTTTACATTAAAAATCGCCAATATTATATAGAAAATATATATAATATTATTATAAGTTTAAATAATTTTACAAATTAATCAATAAAAATTTTATAGTTTCCATATTAGGGACTAGTGAGATTCGCCATTTTTTTAAACATCAAGATAATTTTCCATTCTTAAAATTATCCCTGTATCTCAGTCAGTATTCCAAAGTGTTGTAGGTTCCAAAAGAGTCTGATCTTCAGGTTCAGCTGATCTGAGTTCTATGTATGGAAATTTTAGGTCTGCCATCTCAGGATAGAAAAACATATTTAACCCAACCAGTAACTCTTCTATTCCTTCTTGGTCTCCTTCAGTTCACGAGTTGTGAACTCTAGTTGTTGTGCTATATATCTATTTTTTTCTTTACCTCTTCACTGTATTTTTCACCGAATTAATGATTTGAAAATGAATTTTCAGTCGTATATTTATAGTTATTTTCGACTAGAATGACGTGCCACGTCTTTTGGAGGGAGGCCGACATGAAACTATGAGTGTAGGTCGGCTAGATAAAAAATATATTTTCTTAAAATTTAAAATTTAATATATCACAAACCACCGGGAGTTTTAGGGCAAGTAAAGTATCATTGGAAAGGGGAAAAAATCCTCTTTCAGATGGTCTAGTTCTCATTGTGATAGGTTGCCTCCAAGATGACAAAAATATAATTTCTTTGTGAATGTCCTTAAATTTTATGTATCAAAATTTTAGGATAGCATGAGGAATGTTTGGGGCAGCGTGGCTTCTACATTCTTTGGTTTCTTAATTAATGCAATGTAGCATCATGTGCCAGCAATGTCAGCATATTCTAATTCAATGATATGTCATAGTGCAGCCTTCATCTCAGTCAAATTCATATTGACATCAATGAAAATCTAAATTAACAATATCCCCCTTTGTCATTGATGGAAATATTCTTGCCCTTCCAAAATTTTCTCCCCCTTTGTCATCAATGGAAAACGGGGTGCCTAAGTACTCCCCCTGTCAAGTTTCTCCCCCTAACATATTGTACTCCTAACACGCTGCATGATTTAATGTGATGCAAGAGCAATAACCCCCATCTTTTGGCGAAGAAACTCAAATTATTCTCGTGGAACGGGTTTTGTAAAGATATCCGTAATTTTCTCTTTTGTATTGATGTATTCCAACCTGATATTGTGTTCAGAAACTTGTTCACGGAGAAATTGGTATTTGATTGCAATATGTTTGGTCCTTGAGTGCATTACCAGATTCTTTGAAAGACTAATGGCGCTAGTATTTTCACAAAAAATAGTAATTGGTTTCTTAGTTTCTATGTTGACATCCATCAAGGCTTCCTTCATCCATAGAATTTGTGTACAACAATCAGCAGTGGCTATATATACAGCTTCAGCTGTAGAAAGAGATATAGATGATTTCTTTTTGCTGAGCCAAGATACAAGATAATCTCCCATAAAGAATGCATTTCCATTAGTACTTTTTCGATCATCCACACTTCTGGCCCAATCAGCATCAGAATAAGCTATCACAATAAGATTTGAACTCTTAGGATACCAATAACTGAAATCAATTGTTCCTTTCAGATATCTGAGAATTCTTTTCACAGCTGCTAAATGGTATTTTTTAGAACTTGACTGAAATCTAGCTACCATTCCTATTGCTTTCATCATATCTGGTCTTGTAGCAGTTAAGTATAGGAGAGCTCCAATTATTGACCTGTAAATAGTTGCATCTATGAGAGGAGTATCATCATCTTTGCTTAATTTAAAAATTTTGGTCATCAGTGTGCTCATAGGTGCACAATCTTCTATTCCATATCTTTTGAGCATGTCTTTAGGATATTTTGCTTGAGATATAAACATGCCTGCATAGGTTTGAGATATTTGTAGCCCAAGCAAGTAAGACAACTCACCAATCATTGACATCTCAAATTTTTTGGACATATTTAGAGAAAATTCATGGCTCATTTATTCATCATTGCTAGCAAATATTAGATCATCAACGTAAACAAGAGTGATCAGAAGTTTTTCCTTGTCCATCTTCATGTAGAGATTGCTACCAGCCACGCCCTTTTGTCTACATGTTGTCCTAAAACAAACCCTACTATTGTATGAGAAGCATCGGTATGTATGTGAAACGGTAATGCCCAATGAGGTCCTCAGAGGATTGGAGTCATGCACACCGACCCCTTTATTTTCGTGAAAGTTGTCTCACAATCTTCAGTCCCCAAGAATTTTGCATCTTTTGTTAGCAATTGAAATAGTGGGTGTGCTATTTTAGCAAAATTTTCTATAAATCGTCTATCATAACCAGCACAACCAATAAAAATACGTACCTATGTGGTTGTTTTGGGTACCAGGAAGTGTAATATTACCTCTACTTTAGCAGGATCAACTTGAATTCTAGCAACTGAGAGCAAATGTCCCAATACTACCCCTTCTTCCCTCATAATATGACATTTGACTGTACTAAGAGATACAATGGTTTGTTTACATATTTTGAGTACTTTCTCTAGATTTTCCAATCCTTCCTCAAATGAGTTTCCATATGAAGTAAAATCATCCATATATATCTCAACGCTATCATCGACCAAATCAGAAAAGACTCCCAAGATTTCCCTGCGGAAGGTAGCAGGAGCATTGCAAAGGCTAAATGGGAGGACCCTGTATGCAAAGGTTCCCCAAGGGCATGTGAAATTTTTTTTATCCTGGTCTTCTGGGGCCATCTGGATCTGGTTATATCCACTGAATCCGTCTAGGAATGCAAATAGCTTCTTCCTAGCCAAGGTATCCAGGACTTGGTCAATGAATGGAAAAGGGAAATGGTCTTCTTGCGTTTCCTTATTTAGTTCCTTGTAACCTACACAAATCTCCCATTTACCATTCTTTTTAGGAATAATAACTAGCAGGGATACCCATTGGCTATCTGAGATGGGGTAAATGAATCCTACATCCAATAATTTATGTAATTCTTCCTTGAAAATGTTTTTTAGAGCAGGTTTCATGCTCCATTGAGGTTGTCTTATAGGGCGGAGATATTCCTTAATATAAATATGATGATTGCATAAGTTGGCAAGGATCCCCTTCATGTCATTATAATCGCAGGAAAAAACTACTTGATGATATTGAAGGACTTTCAAAATATTTTTTGTCTGGGATTCAGACAGTTTTGGGTTGATATTAAGTGTTTTCCCTAGTTCAATCTCAATTGAAGTACTATCATGGGATGAGGTTACAAGAATGTCTTCAATGTCATATTCTGGTTCAATCTTTTCCTGTGTCTCATAGCTCATAGCAGATTCTAGAATAGGTCGAGTTGAATCAGAAAAAAAATTTGGAATCGTTAATGAAAGCATTAATGGCATCATCCTCGGTTTCTATTTTGAATTGAAGGACCTGCCCAATAGTGAGGATGTTGTGAAACCAACAAAAAAAATGGAAGAAAAGAGATCTCAATGCCTTAGAAATAAGCCACTTCGAGGGGTCAACCTCCAATACATTACATGAATGAACAATTCTTGGATGATACAAATTACAAAACCTCCTTTCTATATATAGGAGTCCATGGGGCCACAATGTAATCCTAGTGGGGCCACAATGTAATCCTAGCCGACCTAAAAATAATAATGTAAAGGCACAATAATAACAATATGGGGGTTACAGGGGTACAAAACTAACGATAAGCGGGGCTACACTAACATAATAAGTGACTAAACTATTAATATAGGGACTTAACATGCCCCTATCTGTTGGAGTTCCCATGTTTTGGCAAGTTTGGCAATACCAAAAGAATAGACAACATCAAAACCACTTTTATACCTCAGGATCTAGCCCTCCTGGGTCCAGAGAGGGATCTCTCTATAAGGTCAAAGGTATATGTCTTTGAAGTTCAATTTTAAGGTTTTAGGCTAGTTATAAGGCACAAGGTTTGTTTTTTGTTTGTTTGTTTGTTTGGTTGTTGGGAAACAGGAATGAAGGGTTTAATATAAGACAAGGATGAGCAAACAAGATTTTAGGCAAAGGAGAGATAATTCAGGGAACACTCGAGACCATTAGGCAATGGATTTAGGAAAATGTTTACTTGCTATTCAGTATTCAAGGCTTTCAATTGGGCTAGTCATAGAAAGCATAGGATCTTAAAGATGATATTGTGGTATGAAATGATAAGGAAAGAAGGTGAATGACAAGGAAACCTCCAAGGTGACCAGTTAGGAATCATATCTACGGAAAAGACATGCCATTAAACATCTATGATCCAACCCCTAAAAAGGTTAACTCTTTAGAAAAAGGGAACACAAAAGATTTAAACACAAAGGTGAAAGCCTGAGATCAGAGAGAGGGTTTGAACTCTCAATGCTTCGACATCCAACTTAAGGGAACTTAGAAAGGTTCAATTGATCGAAAAATACCCTCGTGAGATAGAATCAACATTCTAAACTCCCAGTATCCCAATTATTTCAATTGAAACCCGACAAGAACATATAGGAACAGATTCACAAATTCATACATCAGCTAGCAGTGAAAAACAGCTACTACACTGGTTAAATTATCTTGAATCAATACTCAGATAGCACAATGAGTAGAAAAAATCAAAGGTAAGGAGCGAAGAAGCATTAGGGTACCATGCAAAGGTATATCCTAAGCCATATTTCTGATGCTTACCAGAGAAATGAAATGTAATGAATTACAGAAGGAAAACAGAAACAAAGCGATGCAAGGGCATTAGATTCTAGCCAGCAATGTGAAATCTTGTTCACATGTTGTGGCTAGCTGAGTTAAAATTCATTCACTAATGGGTGAAAGTCAAATGTTTAATGAGAGGATTTAATTCCTCAAACAAATTAATATTATTATTTTTTTGTAATAAATTAGGAGAGTATTTAGGGATAAGTAGTTTGAATAGGTATGAGCTTGTTGAGCATATCTAGCTGCAGTTGATAGATTTTAGGAGGATATTGGGCAAGTAGGATTTTGTCTCAATTTAGGAAATCTGATCCTAAATTGAGGAGGTCTCTTTTTTGTAATAAAACTATAAATTAGAATCTTTGTAATGGAGAAATTCGGAGTTGGCCGTGAGGAATTATTGTGAGGATTGGAATTAATAAAGATTGCAAAGTTTTGAATTATTGGTTCATACTGGCAATCCCTGGAGATCTTTTATCTTCGAAATTTTATTGGTGTGATATTACTGTACGAGTTGAGGGAAATCAAACTTCCGTGGTCTCTGTTAGAAGAAAACTTTATTCTTTTTAAATTCGTGAATTATACAGTTCGATATCAATTTGAGTGCAACGCAAATCCTATGAATACTTCTTTATGTTTGCAGATGCTTATATTCCTGCATCCTCTCTGTTAAGATAAAACACATTTTTTTAGTGTGGAGTAATTATTTAATATCAGAGATCAATTCTAATATCAATAAGAATTTGTATAAGCATTCTGGTTTGATCAGCAAGAATCAATGTGATTCTGGCTTTAAAAGTTACCAATGAAGAATCTGTGATGTTGCTGAAACACAATCTTCAGCATAGAGAGAAATTCATTTTGTTTGTTAATGTTGCTGAAACACAATCTTCGGCATAGAGAGAAGTATGTTTGAAAGGAAGCAATTCATCTTGATTGCTGGAATCAATTTCTGTTTATGTATATTTTTGATAAATCGATGTATAGAAGCCGATTTCAAGCTTTGATGCAGAGCGATGAATTTCTCGGTGAATCGAATTAAAGTCTATGTAATTCAACTTCAAAGCAGTCAGAAAGTTAAGCCTTGAAGAAGCATTTTTACAGCCAACAACGCAGAGCTCTGGCATATTAAAAGTTTATCATTTCAGAAATTGCAGTTCTATCAATTTAGTGTTGTGACATTTATGAGACAGCGTTGGAATTTTAACGCATTGGAAAATTTAGGTATGAGCCAGCATTGTTTGAAATGAAAACTGGGTTGTAAGAGATTAATTTAAAGAGATTTTAAGTTGATTTAGAATCACTTTATTTAAAGCAAAGATCATATTGTGGAATTTTTGGTAGATTTCATTAATCAAATTTTCCAAATTTGATGAATGAAAATGAAAGTGAAGAATTGAATCCAACTCCTCAGGAGTTAGAAATCATTGTTGATAAATTTGAAAGGCTCTCCTTAATTCCTGCACCATCACCGCCATCATTAGTGGTATCAGAGCCAACTTCAAAGCATTTTCCAGAGATTGAGTAGACTTCCCAGAGTCAGAAGAAGGAATCCATCATGGCTGTCCGAATTGGTAGAGGTGCTGCTGGTAGAAGAAGAGGTAGGCCAGTTGCTAATGCAGAAGTACTGGAGACTATGCAGCAGATCCAAGTCATATTGGAAGGAATCGAAGTAGGACAACCAAGGGATCCTAAAGATTTCAGTGAACCAGAAGATGAAGAAGAAGAAGGAGGAGATGTTGAGCTTACTCCTGAGATGAGATTCTTTAAGACAGTTTTAGGATCTACATCCAAGACTAGACTTGAAGTATCAACTTTTGCAGGAGGATTGAATCCAGAAGAGTTGATAGAATGCATCAATGAGATGAATAAATGCTTTTATTATGAAGATATGGCTAAAGAAAAGAGAGTCAAATTTGTAGTCACAAGATTAAAGGGACATGCAACACTTTGGTGGGATGGAGTGCAAGCAGAGAGAAGGAGAGCTGGAAAACAACCAATCAAAATTTGGGGCAGAATGGTGGCCAAACTAAAAGGTAAATTCTTGCCTAGTGATTATCAGCTTACATTGTTTAGACAAATGCAGAATCTTAGACAAAGACTAATGACTGTGAAAGAGTACACCGAAGAATTCTACAAATTGAGCATAAGAGCTGGACAAATCCAGGACACAACAGAGAAGATTTGCAGGTATGTAAATGGTCTCAAATTGGAGATCCAAGATGAAATCAGTATTTTGTCTCCTAAGTCAGTTGAAGACGCTTATCAAATGGCCTTGAAAGCTGAAGAGAAACTACTGAGAAAGCAGTCTGCCAAAGGAAGAGGTAATTTCCGAGGAAAGGGAAGTCAAGGTGGTAGAGGGAGATCTACAACACCAAAGGATGGAGTTGGCAGTAGCTCACCTCAGCATGCACAAACAGATGGTGATGCAAGTGGCAGAAGAAATTCCCACAGGGGAAGAGGAGGCAGAAGAAGAGGAAGACAGGTAAGATGTTACCGATGTAACAAATTGGGACATAGAGCCTTTGAGTGCTCATAGAAAGAGAATGTGGGTACGAGTCAAATAAATGCAATTGTTGCTCAAACTGAAGAAGCAGCAAAGATGCCTGAAGCTGAGAGAGAAATTGTGCCAGAGAAGGGAGAATCTTTGGTTGTTAACAAAGTTTTTCTGAAGCAAGCAAAGGAAGTTGTTGAACCAGCACAGAGGAAAAAAAAATTTAGAAGTGTATGCAAAGTTCAAGGGAAATTCTGTCAACTAGTCATTGATAGTGGCAACACAGAAAATATGGTCTCTATAGAGGCGATAGAGAAATTGAAGTTGAAGACCAGGGAACATCCAACACCCTACAAGGTGTCATGGCTTCAGAAGGGCCATCAGCTGATTGTGAAAGAACAATGTGAGATAGAGTTGCAGATGGGCAGCTACAAAGATAAGGTAATGTGTGATGTGATGCCTATGGATGTGTGTCACATACTGCTGGGTAGACGTTAGCAGTATGACAAAGGAGCAATGCATGATGGTAAGCGAAATACTTACTAGTTCTTCAAGGATGGTATGTATCAAACATTGTTGCCAATGGAATAAGGAGAAGCATCAAGAAAAAAGTCTGATCCAAAGGCTTTATTGCTGAGTGGGAAGGAATACTTGCAGCAGATTGAAGAAGAAGAGGTAAATTTTGCTTTAGTTTGCAAGCCTAAAGTAGTACTTACCTCTACAAAAAATTTTGATTTACCAATTGAAATTCAAGAAATGTTGGACAATTATTGTGATATAATTGTGGATGATTTGCCCAATGAGTTACCACCAGTAAGAAGAATCATCCATCAGATAGATTTGATTCCAGGATCAAATCTGCCAAACAAAGCAGCTTACAGAATGACTCCAGCTGAAAATGAAGAAATCAGAAAGCAAGTGCAGGAATTGGTTGACAAAGGTTTTGTTCGAGAAAGTTTGAGTCTTTGTGCAGTACCTACAGTGTTGAGCCCGAAGAAATATGGAGGCTGGAGAATGTGCACTGATTCAAGAGAAAACAACAAAATAACAATCAGGTATAGATTTCCTTTGCCTAGAATTGAAGATTTAATGGACTGTTTGAGTGGAGCGAGATATTTTTCAAACTTGATTTGAAAAGTGGGTATCATCAGATTAGGATAAGGGAAGGTGATGAATGGAAAAAAGCCTTTAAGACAAATGAAGGATTGTATGAGTGGATGGTAATGCCTTTTAACTTATCAAATGAACCCAGTACTTTTATGAGACTCATGAATGAAGTGTTAAGAGAATTTATTGGTAAATTTGCAATAGTATATCTAGATGACATACTAATTTACAGCAAAACAAAAGAAGAACATTTAAGGCATCTTAACTATGTCTTGAAGAAATTACATCAAGAGAAGTTGTTGATAAATCTGAAGAAGTGTTCATTCATGAAGGAAGAGTTGGTGTATCTGGGTTTTGTTGTTTCTGCTGAAGGATTAAAGATGGATCCGGAAAAGGTCAGAGAAATTGTGGAGTGGCCTTCACCAAAAAGTGTCTTCGAGGTAAGGAGTTTCCATGGACTTGCTAGTTTTTACAGAAAATTCATAATTAATTTTAGAAAGATTAATGCACCAATCATTGAAACCATAAAGAAGGACAAACAGCCATTCAAGTGGACTGCTGAAGCTGAAAATAATTTTCAGTTTTTAAAACAGAAAATAAAAGAGAAACCTGTATTAGTGTTGCATGATTTTACTAAAACATTTCGAGTAAAGTGTGATGCCAGTGGAGAAGCTATTGGAGCTGTCTTATGTCAAGAAGATAGACCTATAGCATATTTCTGTGAGAAGTTGAATGACACAAGGAGAAAATACTCTTCTTATGACAAAGAGTTTTATGCAATAGTACAATCATTGAAAAAGTGGAGACATTATTTAATGTCTAAAATTTTTTTACTATATTCAAATAATCATTCTTTGCAATACATTATGCAGCAGCCTCAGTTAAATCAAAAACATGCTAAGTGGGTTGAATATCTTCAAAGTTTCAACTTTGTTTTAAAACACATAAGTGGCGAGGCAAACAAGATAGCTGATGCCTTGAGTAGGAAGAACATTCTTGTTCAAGAAAGTAAAAATGAAGTGGTAGGTTTTGATTTTCTTAAGGAATTGTATAAAACAGATTTGGATTTCAAGGAAGCATTTGAAGCATGTTTGAATCCTGTTTTGATTAATAGAAGTCAATGGTTGGGTTATTTCTTGCAAGAGGGTTTGTTGTTCAAGAGAAATCAATTATGTATACCAAACTGTTCCATGAGAGAAAATCTCATTAGAGAGAAGCATAGTGGTGGACTTGCTGGACATTTTGGTACTGATATAACTTATGAGCAGCTGAGTCATTTTTATTATTGGCCAAAAATGAGATCTGAAGTGGAAAAGTATGTGAAGAATTGTAAAATTTGTCAGTATGCCAAAGGTAGAAGCCAGAATGTAGGTTTGTATATTCCATTGCCTATTCCAGACAGACCTTGGGATATGGTAAGTATGGATTTTTTTTTAGGACTTCCTAAGACACAGAGAGGGAATGATACAATTTTTGTTGTTGTTGACAGATTTTCAAGGATAGCATATTTTATTCCATGTTATAAAACCAGTGATGCTACTCATGTTGCTAATTTGTTTTTCAAAGAAATTGTTAGATTCATGGGTTGCCTAAAATCATTGTTTCTGATAGAGATACCAGGTTTTTTGGTCATTTTTGGAGGACATTGTGGAGAAATCTTGGTACTAAACTGAGTTTCAGCTCACCTTATCATCCTCAGACTGATGGGCAGACTGAGGTAGTAAACAAAATTTTAGGTAATCTTTTGAGAATTCTTGCAGGAGAACATCCTAAGCAGTGGGATCATATCTTACCACAGGCAGAATATGCATGCAATGATTCACCAAACAAAAGTACAGGACAGAGTCCATTCCATATTGTTTATGGGAGGCACCCAAGAGGAGTTTCTGAATTGAGGAATTTGGGAAAAGCAGAATTGAGAAGCGCTGAAGGTGAAGAATTTGCTTCAGAGATTCAAGAAATTCATGAGCAGGTAAAGCAACAACTACAAGACAGCAGTATCAAGTACAAAAGCAGAGCAGATTTGAGCAGAAGAGAAGTTCAATTTGAAGTTGGTGATTTAGTTTTGGCTCATTTGAGGAAAGACAGATTTCCAAAAAAGAGAGTATAACAAGCTGAAGTTTAAAAAGATAGGACCATGTAGAATACTGAGAAAATTTTCTGCTAATGCCTATGAAATTGAATTGCCATCTGATATTGCAATATCTCCAATATTTAATGTTGCAGATTTCTACAAGTGTGAAGATGGTGGCACAGATGAAAGACTAGAAGACAAAGAGCAGATTGATTGGGTAAAATAGTTACCTACAGTGCAGCCATTACAACCGGAGATGATCTTAGACAAGAAAGTGTTTAAGAGAAACAGAGGATGAGATTATTTCTAGTATTTGATCAAGTGGAAAGATCAGCCAATTGAAGATGCTACATGGTTGACAGAAGATATGTTGCAGAAGCTGGGCAGTTTTGTCAAGGAGCTCATGGACAGGAGCACATGAAGAATTTTTTCCTTGGGAGTCTGATGCAGGGGCATTAGATTCTATCCAGTAATGTGAAAGCTTGTTCACATGTTGTGGTTATCTGAGTTAAAATTCATTCACTAATGGGTGAAAGTCAAACGTTTAATGAGAGGATTTAATTCCTCAAACAAATTAATATTATTATTTTTTTGTAATAAATTAGGAGATTATTTAGAGATAACTAGTTTGAATAGGTATGAGCTTGTTGAGCATATCTAGCTGCAGTTGATAGATTTTAGGAGGATATTGGGCAAGTAGGATTTTGTCTCAATTTAGGAAATCTGATCCTAAATTGAGGAGGTCTCTATTTTGTAATAAAACTATAAATTAGAATCTTTGTAATGGATAAATTCAGAGTTGGCCGTGAGGAATTATTGTGAGGATTGGAATTAATAGAGATTGCAAAGTTCTGAATTATTGGTTCATACTAGCAATCCCGGGAGATCTTTTATCTTCGAAGTTTTATTGGTGTGATATTTCTGTACGAGTTGAGGGAAATCGAACTTCCGTGGTCTTTGTTAGAAGAAGACTTGATTATTTTTAAATTCATAAATTATACAGTTCGATATCAATTTGAGTGCAACACAGATCCTATTAATACTTCTTTATGTTTGCAGATGCTTATATTCCTGCGTCCTCTCTGTTAAGATAAAACACATTTTTTTAGTGTGGAGTAATTCTTTAATATCAGAGATCAATTCTGATATCAATAAGAATTTGTATAAGCATTCTGGTTTGATCGGCAAGAATCAATGTGATTCTGGCTTTAAAATTTACCAATGAAGAATCTGTGATGTTGCTGAAACACAATCTTCAGCATAGAGAGCAATTTGTTTTGTTTGTTAATGTTGTTGAAACACAATCTTTAGCACAGAGAGAAGTATGTTTGAAAGGAAGAAATTCGTCTTGATTGCTTGAATCAATTTCTGTTTATGTATAGTTTTGATAAATCGATTTATAGAAGCCAATTTCAAGCTTTGATGCAGAGCGATGAATTTATGGGTGAATCGAATTAAAGTCTGTGTAATTCGACTTCAAATAAGTCGGAAAGTTAAGCCTTGAAGAAGTAGTTTTACAGCCAACAACGCAGAGCTTTGGCATATAAAAATTTTAGCGTTTCAGAAATTGCAGTTCTATCAGTTGAGTCTTGTGATAGGTATGAGACAGCGTTAGAATTTTAACGCACTGGAAACTTGAGGTATGAGCCAGCATTGTTTGAAATGAAAACTGGGTTGTAAGAGATTAATTTAAAGCGCTTTTAAGATGCTTTATAAGCACTTTATTTAAAGCAAAGATCATATTGTGGAATTTTTGGTAGATTTCATTAATCAAATTTTCCAAATTTGATGAATGAAAATGAAAGTGAAGAATTGAATCGAACTCCTCCAGAGTTAGAAATCATTGTTGATAAATTTGAAAGGCTCTCCTTAATGCCTGCACCATCACCGCCATCACAAAGGTAGAAAAACATCATCGCTACTTTAAATCAAGATCCAAAGAAATTTCCTTGTCATATTAAAGAGCAACACCAGTCATCTACAACATTGTTAATTAGCTTGATATTCAATCTGAAAACATCTTCCTCATCCTATATTACAACTTTACACATAGAACTATATCTCAAGAGAAACAACTTAAAATTCACAGTTATCCGATCAATAAGCAACAACAACAACTCTTACAATGTGTTTTTCTTGAGTTCTTATAGCTGAAAGAGAGGTAGGGGAGGTAGATGAAACACTAAATGAAAAATTAAAATAGAATTTGCAGAAGAGGGCTTGAGGCCCATTCTGTCTTAATATATATGCATTAATCTTCAGTACTCTTTGGCTGAAAGAGTGGTCTTCGATAGGCTACAGTACTCTGTAGTACTCTGGTGATAGGAACAAAGGCAGATAAATGACTTTGAGGTCTGCCATACTGCATAACAAATGCTCTGGTAGCATTAGGACCATTCTGTCAAGGTGGAAATATTCTCAAGAGCATGGTATAGAATGAAAACAGTATGAGTACTTCGTCCTTTCTCATGAGCGAAACTTCTGCTGATGTGAAACATTGATAATATTGTTTTATGTGTGTTAGGCCTCTTTAGGCCTTTTATATTAATCATGAGGTCTTCAATATGGTGAATTTGCCTTTAAATTATTGAATTAAGGCTTAAGATCTTCAAAAACATTTTTAAAACCTCTTAACTCTTCACAGGTACTCTTTGCCGCTTCTTTGACTGTCTCTGTCTGTGAAAATTAAGCTTTAATGGTGCTGGAGCATTTTACGGAGAAAAAAATGTTCTTTTAATGAAAATTTTGTTCTAACACAATTCCTAGGCGTTCCTCTGTAATCTCAAGCTCTGAAAATTCTTCCTCTGCACTATTGTGTCACTAACAGTGACTGTGTAGGAGAGAACAATTTTCACCATCTATATTCCCTGCAAAACACACAAAAATGTTAAGAAATCCATGTGGGAACGGGGTTGAATGCTATGGAGGATCATGGAAATGGTAGCGCACCAATGATGTATGTGGTGGATGCAGTGAAAATGGCGAAAAATGCAGTATAATGGTGAAAAAATGATCAGATGAAGGTTCGGTGGAAAAATGGACATGGACAGTTCGATTAGTTCTGGAGGAGATGATCGACGGTGGGGATTAACTAATGGAATGACTTTAGAAAGTTGTGTGATATTCAATGAAATTTAATGTAAAACATTAAAGTTTTAATGTAGGTGGAATGATATAACCCTTTAATGAAAAAATTAAATTTTGATGCGGGCGGAGGAAAGGTTTTTGATGCAAAAGATTCTATCTCGACCTTTGGACAGAATAAAAAGGAAATGCATGAAAAACATATGAAATCACATTGAATGGTGGGACCCAGTCATGGGCAGAGGGAAATTTTATTAGGACCTTTAGATCTCAGGAGGAGATCAACGCTTGCGATGATCCGATGATGTTCTATGGTCGCATGATGAAAAACAATGAATGGAACATGAGATGCATTGTGGGTCGTTGATCTATACAGATCAACAGTCGAGATTTGTAGATGGGCCTTTGGGGGCCGGAAGTTGGGAAGTGGTTTTTCTGAAGAAACAACTTTTTTCGCGCGGCTAGAGGTGGGTAAGTCATTTTTCACTTTTCGAACGCGATATAGGTCCCCAGCTGACACGTGGATTTCAGAAACCACCCATATCGTGTGAATTTTAGACATTAAACATTGAACGCCCAAACTACACGATATTGATGCTGGCCATTAGATCTGGGACTGTGAGATCCAACGGTGATGGAGGAGCACGATATGAGGAATGTGCATGGTCAGTAAGGTCGGGTCAATCAGAAGGTGGTTTCATTGTAGATCGTCCGATCAGTGCGATGGACGGATGAGATCTACAGAGGAGAAACATAGGCAGAGGAGTTGGTTGGTGGTTGGGAGTAATCCTAGCCGTTGGATCAAAGGAATGAATGGTCAAGATCTAATCGGAAGCGGAGGAGGCAGGAGCCAAATCTTCGATGGGCTCATGAAGTGATTGGCTCTGGACCATTGGATTGGCTGTAGATCAATGGCTGTGATTGGATCGGAGAGTGACAAATCAAGGAAGCGGGGCGGAGCAAAAAGAAATCTAAGCCATAGGATCAAATTGGATGGACGGCTCAGATTCAGTCGGGGATTGGCCAATTGGGGCATCAGAGGGCGGAACATTCTAAAATCTCCGATTGGCAATGAGCGTGGTGCTGCGATGGCCATCGGATCGCTTTAAGATCAATGGTGGAGATTGCCCTTCAAGGGTTACACAGGAATGTTAAACGGCGCAATGAAACATGCAAAAGCCATCAGATCTGTATAGATCTACAGTCAATATTGCACCAAAGGCCGACATAACAAACACCATCGCATCAGAACTTTTTCACTTTGCAAAGGGAGCAAGCACTCTGACCGATCCTTCTGATGCGATAAGCACTTTATGCCTTAGCGCTTGGTCTTAGCACTTGGGTTCATGGAGGGGAAGTGGTAAGGGGCTGGGCCAAAGGGGGCTAGCCTATTATATGTAAAAAAATGGGTTTTTTTAGCTTAAAAACAGAGTTTTTAAGGCTGAACAGAGGTTTTTGGCATAGGGAAAAATGGGTTTTTAAGCCAACAAAGGGTATTTGTAGGGTTAAAAGGGGAGATATAATGATTCAGAAGGCTTGGGAAGGGATTTTGGGGGTTAAAGGGAAACTTTGAAAAAGGGATAAAAGGTTAAAATGGGGAATTTTGTAGGGATACAAAGGGGCAAACACAGGCCTTTCTGAGCATAATGTTTTCATAGACAGCAAGGCTTTTTGGATGGAAACAGCAGTGAAGATATTTTCAAAGGAAAAGGACACACAGAGGCTTCAAGAATGAGATATTTTCATAGGAAATGTATCTCTTGAAGGCTTAAAAACAATTTAGCCACCTATTTTCTTAACAAATAATTCATAGGTGGCTAATAGTGGCTCCACATGGGGATGGAATATTCTTGAATGTGTCAAGAATTCAAAAAATAATCTTTGGAGTAGGCCAGATGCCTGATCTTTGAACCATATTCTCTTCTTTGATTTCATTTTTTACAGACATGATGGATACGAATTAGCAGAAAACACTCCCTAAACAATTTACCTACCCATCCTACATTCCTAACATTTTTTCTTCAAGGTGCATTTGAATTTGTAGTCCTTCTTCATCATTTTTTTTTATTGAAAGAAGAAAACAAACTAATCTAATTCTACCCTTATTCCTCCATGAGACCAGATTGAACATTTTCCCTCATAGTTTCTCTACCTAATCTAATATCTGCTAGGATTAAACTGTCTAGTAGATTTCTTTCTCTACATTCTACAACAGAAATTTAAAAACAATCAAATAGGGATTAGACAGTCTAGCTTGCTTTGGATCCATGGCATAAGGACAGCTGCACATGAACTGAGATTGCAGAAACTTGAAAACAAAATTTTGAAGGCTTGAAATCTTTAAGCTTTGAAGTATCATTCTTTTCTTTGTGACTCAAGTTTTGAGCTTGTTAGAGTCACTTTCTTCTTCATTTCAGCTTTGGTTTTGGGCTTGTTAGATTTGATTCTTCTTTCATTTCAGCTCTGGTTTTGGGCTTGTTAGAGCGGATTCTTCTTTCTTGTTTGTTGGTTTAGATTTTGGGCATATTAGAACTAGCTTCTTTACTTCCTTTGGCTCAGGTTTTGATCATGTTAGAGCCAATATTTTTCATTTCAGAGGTTCATTTTTTGAGCATATATGAACCTCTCTTTCTCTCTTTTTTGAAACATTTTCTCGTTTTCTTGAAAACAAAACATAGCAATGGTATTTACAATGGAAATGAAAACTGTGAAACTGGAAATCAGAAGTAGTAATGCTTGAGCATCCTGCCATTTACAGGACCCCCAAATAGATCTGTACCATCTAGCTCTTGCAGAAAAAAGGCATTTGGACAAATGGTGGATTGGATGATGTAAAGACCTTGCCACAAACTATCAAATTTTCCATGCTTTCCTTTGTCTTCTCTCCTAGAGTCACATTTAAGAACTTTATCTCCAATTTTGAAGTCACAATATTTTGTTCTTTTTTCAAACAACTTCTTTATATTTTCCTACACTTTCAGAGCTCTATCATAGACTTCTTCTCTTGTTTTTTGGAGATGAATTGTTTAATTTATCCTCCTTACCATACTGTCCTCTTCTGTCTGAATCTCTTGGACTAGTTTAATCACTGGTACCCCAAGGCTGGTAGGAAACACTGCCTTTGTTCCATAAACAAGCTGATATGGTGACATGCCAATGGATTTCTTTGTTGTTAGCCTGTCAGCCCACAAAGCATGCACTAATTTATTATGCCATGAATTCTTATTCTCTTCAAGTAGCTTTTTGATAATGGTCACCAAGCTCTTGTTTGATGATTCAGCTAATCCATTACCCTGTGACAAAAATCAGTCATTTTCTTGGATCCGAAAGAAACAGCGTTATCAGTGATTATTTTCCTTGGGCAGCCAAATCTAGAGAGGATGTGGTCTTCTAGGAACTTAATGATAACAGAATCTGTGGCATTACTAGAAGGTATGGCCTCTACCCACTTTGTGAAATAGTCTGTGGCTGTAAGGATCCACTTGTGTTGTGCAGAAGAAGCAGGGTGTATTTCTCCTATGAAGTCTAGGCCCCATTGTTGAAAGGGAGCATCACAGTAATGGGTTGTAATGGTAAGGGGAGGAGGTTTATTTTTCCCTAAAAAATCTGGCACTTATGGCAAGAAATTATTATTTTGTGGATGCCATTGAAAAGTGTAGGCTAGTAATAGCCAACTCTAACTATTTTGTTAGCAGTGGCTTTCTAGCTTAAATGGCCTCCACACTCTCCTGCATGGAACTCTTATTTAATCCTCTCTACTTCAGTTTCAGGAAAACATTTAAGCAATAGACCATTTTCATTTTTCCAGTATAAACATTCATTCAGTATGCAATAGTTTCTGGCTTTTAAATTTAGGAATATGGCCTTAGTCTTTGATAAATCAGGAGGGGCATTGAGGTTTGTGAGCACATACAGGATATGAAAATACCAAGGAGAATTCTGAAATTGTTCTTCAACAGTAGGATCGGGAAATCCTTCCTATTCATCCAAGGCATCTACCATGTTTATTTCAAGGGCTTGCAGGTTAGATTCAGCCATTAATTGAGCTAAACCCTGACCATTGATTAGTTTTGTGGATTTTATTTCTAGGTCATACTCTAATATTATAGCAATCCATTTGCCCCTCTTTCCATCCGGATCTTGGGACAAAATGTCTTTAACCACTATGTTTGGCACGTAAGCTATGATGTGAGAATGCAATATATACACCATAAAGTCTTTCAAGGCCTTTACCAGGGCGTAGGCTTGTTTTTCCATTATGTTATATTTCAAGGGTGCATCCCTCAGAGCCTTGCTAAAGAAAGAAATAGGCTGTTCCATTCCCTCTGGATTTTTCTGTAGCAAAACTGTAGCCTCTGTATGCTGGGAGGAAAAGGAAAATATCAGAAAATATTTTGAGAAATCTGGGCTGATTAGGACAGGCGCCCGGGTGAGTGAAAGTTTAACTAATTCAAAATATTTTTTAGCCTCTACAGTCCACTTAACCCCTACACCTTTTTTCAGTATGTTTGTCATATCCCTGAGGTGTTCATCTAAGTTGGGAATAAACCTCCTCAAGAAGTTAATTTTCCCAATAAAGGACTGCAGCTCTTTTATGTTTCTCGGGTGTGTAATCTGTAGTATTCCGTCAACTCCTTATGGGTCTATCTTAATTCCCTTCACTGATATAATATGACCAAGGATCTTGCCTTCTTGAAGCTCGAATATGGTCTTCTTGGGATTTAATGACAAACTGAACCTTCTACATTTCTCAAAAACCCTTCTCAGATGTTTTAGGTGCTCCTCATCAGTCTTGGAATAAATTGTTATGTCATCTAGATAGATGAAAATGAAGTGCCCTATTTCTTATGAAAAGGCTATGTCCATTGCTCGTTGGAAGGTTGCACCAGTGTTCATTAGTCCAAAAGGCATTTTTACGTACATAAAAGTGCCCCACGGAGTGGTGAAAGCTGTCTTGAGTTAGTCTTCTGGGAGTACTAAAACTTGGTTATAGCCTGAAAAACCATCTAACAGGGAGATCCTTTTTCAGCCCACTACCCTCTGTAGGATGTGTTCCATCTTTGGTAAAGGGTAATTGTCTTTGAGTGAGGCTTTGTTAAGGTTCCTAAAATCAATGCATAGTCTCATCTCACCTGTCTTCTTTCTCACAGCTACAAGGTTGGAAACTCATTCGTAAAACCTCACAGGCACTATAATTCCTTCCTCGCACATCTTCTTGATTTCCTTTTCAACTACAGGCAGTTGTTTCGGGTTAATTCTGCGAATTTTTTGTCTGAAGGGTTTTCGGTTCTCTTTCAATGGTATTTTGTGCTGTATAATGTCTGTATCGTATGCTTTTAAGTCCTCGTAGCTCCAGGAAAACACATCGATGAATTCTTTAAATAAGTCAATATATTTCTTTTTCATGTATGCGGGCAAGGACTTAGCCAATTTAATCACCTTAGGCTTATCTTCAGTGCCTATGTTGCATTCCTTGATGTCAGAGTCTGAGTGTTCTATAGTAGGTTTTTTCACTATGTCGTCGAAATCAAAAAGGTCCTCTAAAGGTGCCAGTCCTCTCGGTATATTCTTATCTTTGGACTGCAGCACCTCTGTTTCCTCTTTTCCTGCATTCTTATATTCTTTGGTTGGATTTCCAAGTTGTTAAGTTAAGGTGTTTATTTATACGTTATGTGGTGACTTTTATTTTTTCGGGGGCTCTTCACTCATACATCTTTCACTGGATTTAGAGTCTGAATCAGAAAATTCAAACTCATTCCTGCCAGTTAGGAAATCCTCTATCTGCTTGTCGCCCTCAAATACCTTCCAATATTTCTCGTTATCAGGCACTACAGGTCTATATTTTGTCTGAATGATTATTTGTTTGTCACTCGGATACTTATGATACGAACTAGCTATGCAGGCTAATGCATTCATAATTATGTTCTGACTCCTAGGAACAAACAGCAGTTCATACTCTACAAAGGTTTTCAGTAAATCCATAGCATCATTCCTGTATGCTCTCAATCTAGGGTGTTTAGCTATATAATCTCCATTCACTTGTTTTACGATTAACTCAGAGTCTCCGTGTACAGCTATCCTTCAGGCTCCTAATTTTTTCAACAGATTTAAGCCTAGGATGAGGGCCTCATACTCTGTGATATTGTTTGTACATTTGAAGTTCAGATTAAAGGCATGAATCTCAGCATAGTCTCTCTGTGTTTTATGTAACCACACTCCTGCCCCTGCAGTCTTTCTAGTGCAAGACCCATCGAAATTCATTTTCCATAAGGGGTCGTTTTCAGGTTTAACATCATTTTCATCCCTAATGTTGAGTTCACTCTTGTGTTGTAATATGGGGTCTGCATCGCGGTGGGCAGTGTTTTGTTCTTCGTGATGTGTATGGAGTTCAAAGAGATGACCAGCCGGATGTTTATGGTCTTGGATCTGTTTACTCTGAGTTTTAGATTTAGTGCACTGTCCAGAGGTTTCTTCTTCATTTTCCTCTAAGTCTAGAGTGGCCATTATGTTGAAATCTATTGGCTTGACTCTATAGTTCACATCTTTGTCTTCTAGCTCTGGCTCTTATATGGATTCATCATTGCAAAGGATAAAGGATTCCATATCTGTGTGTACAGAGTATAGAGGTGAATTTTCAAAACTTTCAGGGCTGCTAACCATGAAATTAATTTGTGCCTCTCTATATAGTCTCCTAAGCTGGCTAAAGATAGGGATAGCGGCATATCAGCCATCCATCTGCATTGTACCTTGCAGCTTGGATCCCCATGATCTCGATAGCAACATGCCATACTTAGGTGGCACATCTGCCACTAAAACATCCATAACCATACATTTGGCTGGAATCTGGGTTAGGTTCACACACAGGTCTTTGATTAGGTCAAGGAATTTTACTCTGCTAGAGTCAAATGAATATAAATATTTATAAGGACGAGTTATCTCTAGGCCTAACCTCTCCATAACTACCTTAGGCATTAGGTTGTGTGATGCCCCAGAGTCATGCATTGTGTTGTGAAGGATCTTGTCATGGAGGTACTACCCCTTCCTGAAACTTCCCTTCTATCTTTGGACCAAACAGAAGGGCTGGTTGGTCATCACTTAGATTGACAGTGTCACTGTTTTCACCTAGATTTAAAGCTTTCAAAATTTTGCCTTTATATACATCCTTGGTGGCCAGCTCAGAGAGTGGGACAGAGATTTTAATTTTAGCAATCTCACTCTCCAAATTGAAGGAAGATTGACTCTTTGTAAGACTCAATTATGTTTTGTTAGCCACTACTTTGGTGGCAGAATCAGTGCGTTGATTCTCACTATGTACAGTGTTCGTAGTTGTTTTATCAAGAGCATTAGCTGCAGTGCTAGTGCTGCTAGTTGGTTGACTTTGTTTATCAGTATTTTGGCTGTATTTTTCTTTGTTCTTCCCAGAACTATCAGTTGCTGATTTTCTACTTTCAGCAGTCACCTTAGAAGTTTTCTCAGGCCTTTTCTTAATGGCAATCTCAGAAGCTTTTGCTTTGGATGTGTCTAAGCTCTTTTTGCTTCTAATTTCATACTGTTCTTTGACCTGCATGATGGAATTTTCAAATCCTAGCCTGTAATCCTTAGATTCTAACCTTTCCTCATCCCAATGTGAGTGTGAGGTCTGATCTTCCTCTGTGGAACATTTGTGGATTGAGTTTTCTATTTCAAACATATTTATTGTGTTTCCCTCAGACTCTTCTATTATCCCATCATCTTCATCAAGGAAGTTCTTTTTAAATGGGGGTATGACTTGCTGATAAAAGTCACTCTGTCTATTAGGAGGGTTGTTTCTCCTAAAGTTTTGGTTCTGGTTATGGTTTCTATTCTGGTTGCTGACTTGGACAGTCAAATTTTCCACCATTTTTCCTAGTCGCTCCATGGTTTTGGCTAGACTATCATACTTGGGATCAGATGTGGAAGTTGATGTGTCATCCCTATATGTTACCCTTTTCTCAGCCCTCATTCTAGCTTTCTTCTCAATCAAGTTAGCCTCTACACTCACTACACCCTATTGCATATCTTCCAATGTGTTGTAATCTCTCTCCCTAAGCTAGTAGGCCATGTCAGCATCAAAGCCTTTAGGATATTTCACTAGATCCATACCTTGGGGAGGTTTCATGTGTGGAGGAAGAGTGTTATAAATGCTGTTAAACCTTGTAGAACAATCATGGACACTCTCTCCTACATTTATTTTAAGATTCTTCTATTCTGCTAAGATTTGGAGAGGCTTGGACTTGACTTCCCATTTGTTTATGAAGGACTGATATAGGGAGGGAAGATCATGGATACTATTAGGAGGTAGGCCTTTGAACCAATTCTTCACATCACCTCCTAAAATCTAGGCAAAAATTCTCATATTGACTGTCTCCTCATTTATCTCCATATAGTCAAAGGAATCTTTCGTCCTATCTACATGGTGTTGAGCTGTGGTAGACTCTTTTGCAGTGAAATGTGGGATTTTTTATTGATAATCATTGCGTAAAGGCACTATAGGTTGTGGTAACGCTAGAGGTGCATACCAGGCTGCCATGCTGGTGTTCTGAGGAGGTAAAGGATTGGCTTGAGCAGCTGGTATGTGGATGACAGGAATACTAGGACCAGCAACACTTTGCTGAGATGATATAGGATGACAGAGCCCCAAGTTTTGAAATAAATGAATATCTGGAGGTGTAGACAGATGGGTCTCTCTATCCCTAATATGTTGACCACTGTGAGAGGGTGAACCTGGAAGCTCAAGGTCGACTGGTCTAGATTAATGAATGACCTAGTTCTTGGTAAACTTCTTTGTAGGTCTAAGTCAAAAAGTGTGTCTGATAGAGCTGTGAAGTCTTCTGGTGCAGAGTTAGCTCTATGGATGTGTCTAGAAATAGTTGGTTTCTTAGGTGTAGGAGATTTCCTAAGAATTCCCTCAGGGTTGTCAACTATTTCAGGTGGGTTTGGGTTAGGATAAGCTCTTGTCTAAATGGTTCTTGAAGCCAGAATGTTGTCTTCAAACAAAGAATCTTAATCCTTCTTGTTACTTCTAATATGGCTGATGTTGTGATGGAATCTAGTCTCCCAGTGGAGTCTTATGTAAACCAATATAATCAACAGACCTACTGATCACCAGTGGATTCTCTTAACCATTGAAGAACTATGGAGTCGCCAGGTGGAAGGTTTAGAATGTTTCAAGAGGGTATACTGTCCACCATAGTGATTAACCACCAAACTAAGGCTACTATGGTCTTCTTTGAGTCTCTGAAGTGTTTCAAGGTGTGTTTTACTCAAATATTCCCCAGTGGAGTCGCCATTATGTTGGAGACTACAATGGGACACAAGACCAGATATAGCAGTTAAGGGCACTCAAATTTTTTTCCCCAGCAAAGTCGAAATTATGTTTGAGTTCCCATGTTTTGGCAAGTTTGGCAATACCAAAAGACGAGACAACATCAAAACCACTTTCAGACCTCAGGATCTAGCCCTCCTGGGTCCAGAGAGGGATCTCTCTATAAGGGCAAAGGTATATGTCTTTGAAGTTCAGTTTTAAGGTTTTAGGCTAGTTATAAGGCACATGGTTTGTTTTGCTTTGTTTGTTTGTTTGGTTGTTGGGAAATGGGAATGAAGGGTTCAATATAAGACAAGGATGAGCAAAGAGGATTTCAGGCAAAGGAGAGATAATTTAGGGAACACTCGAGACCATTTGGAAATGGAGTCAGGAAAGGGTTTACTTTCTATTCAGTATTCAAGGCTTTCAATTGGGCTAGTCATCTAAAGCATAGGATCTTAAAGATGATAGTGTGGTATGAAATAATAAGGAATGAAGGTGAATGAGAAGGAAACCTTCAAGGTGACCAATTAGGAATCAGATCTAGGGACAGGACATGCCATTAAAAACCTATGATCCAACCCCTAAAAAGGTTAACTCTTCAGACAAAGGGAACACAAAAGATTTAAACACAAAGGTGAAGGCCTGAGATCGGAGAGAGGCTTTGAACTCTCAATGCTTCGACATCCAATTTAAGGGAACTTAGCAAGGTTCAATTGATTGAAAAAGACCCTAGTGAGACAGAATCAGCATTCTAAACTCCCAGTATCCCAATTCTTTCAATTAAAACCCAACAAGAACATCTAGGAACATATTCACAAATTCATACATCAGCTAGCAGTGAAAAACAACTACTACACTAGTTAAATTATCTTGAATCAGTACTGAGATAGCACAATCAGTAGAAAACATCAAAGGTAAGGAGAGTAGAAGCATTAGGGTACCATGCAAGGGTATATCCTAAGCCAGATTTCTGATTCTTACCAGACAAATGAAATGTAATGAATTACAGAAGGAAAACAGAAACAAAGGTAGGAAAACATCACCGCTGCTTTAAATAAAGATCCAAATAAATGTTCTTATCATGTTAAAGAGAAACACCAGTCCTGTGCAACATTGTCCAACAGCTTGATATTCAGTCTGAAAACATCTTCCTCAGCCTATCTTACAAGTTTACACATAGAACTATATCTCAAAAGAAACAGCTTACAATTCACAGTTATCCGATCAATAAGCAACAACAACAACCCTTACAATGTGTTTTTCTTGAGTTCTTATTGCTGAAAAAGAGGCAGGGGAGGTAGATGAAACACTAAATGAAACATTAAAACAGAAGTAGCAGAAGAGGGCTCGAGGCCCGTTCTGTCTTAATATCTATGCATTAATCTTCAGTACTCTTTGGGTGAAAGAGTGGTCTTCGACAGACTGAAATTTAGTCCAGGTATGTTCTTTGATGTACGTTAGGCTATAGTACTCTGTAGTACTCTGGTGATAGGAACAAAGGCAGATAAATGACTTTGAGGTCTACCATAATGCATAAAAAATTCTCTGGTAGCATTAGGACCATTCTGTCAGGGTGGAAATCCTCTCAAGAGCACGGTATAGAATGAAAACAGTATGGGTACTTCGTCCTTTCTCATGAGGGAAACTTCTGCTGATGTGAAACACTGATAATATTGTTTTCTATGTGTTAGGCCTCTTTAGGCCTTCTATATTAATCATGAGGTCTTCAATCTGGTACATTTGCCTTTAAATTATTGAATTAGGCCTTAAGATCTTCAAAAACATGCTTAAAACCTCTTAGTTATTCACTGATACTCTTTGTCGCTTCTTTGACTGTCTCTGTCTATGAAAATTAAGCTTTAATGGCCCTGGAGGATTTTACAGAGTTGAACACTGTTCTTTTAATAAAAATTTCATTCTAACACCATTCCCAGGCGTTCCTCTATAATCTCAGGCTCTGAAAATGCTCCCTCTGTGCTACTGTGTCACTAACAGTGACTGTGTAGGATAGAATGGTTTTCACCGTCTATATTCCCTGCAAAACACACAAAAATGTTAAGAAATCCATGCGGGAAGGGGGTTGAAAGTTGTGGAGGATCATGGAAATGGCAACGCAACAATGATGTATGCAGTGGATGCAGTGAAAATGGCGAAAAATGAAGTATAATGGTGAAAAAATGATCGGATGAAGTTTTGGTGGAAAAATGGACGTGGACCGTTCAATCAGTTCTGGAGGAGATGGTCGACGGTGGGGATTAACTAATGGAATGACTTTAGAATTTTGGGATATATGCAATGAAATTTAATGTAAAACATTAAATTTTTAATGTAGGCAGAATGATATAACCCTTTAATGATAACATTAAAATTTTGATGTGGGCGGAACAAAGGTTTTTGATGCAAAACATTTGATCTCGACCTTTGGACAGAATACAAAGGAAATGCGCAAAAAAAATATAAAATGGGCTTGAATGGTGGGACCCGATCATGGGCGGAGGGTGATTTTATTAGGACCGTTAGATCTCAGGAGGAGATGAACGGCTGCGATGATCGGATGAGGTTCTGTGGTCGCGCGATGAAAAAAATGAATGGAATGCGAGATTCATTGTGGGCCATTGATCTATACAGATCAACAGTCAAGATCTATAGATGGAACTTTGGGGCGGGAAGTGGGGAAGTGGTTTTTATGAAGAAATAGTTGTTTTCGTGCGGCCAGAGGCAGGTAAGGTAGTTTTCACTCTTCGAGCATGATATAGGTCCCCGGCTGACACGTTGCTTTCAGAAACCGCCCATATCGCGTGAATTTTAGACATTAAACTTTGGACGCCCAAACTGCATGATATTGATGCTGTCCGTTTGATATAGGACTGCGAGATCTGATGGTGATGGAGGAGCACGATACGAGGAACATGCATGGTCAGTAAGGTGGGGTCAAGTGGAAGGTGGTTTCATTGCGGACTGTCCGATATGTGCGATGGACGGCTGAGATCTGCAGAGGAGAAACAGAGGCGGAGGAGTTGGTTGGTGGTCAGGATTAATCCTGGCCGTTGGATCAAAGGAATGAACGGTTAGGATCTAATCAAAAGCGGAGGAGGCAGGGGCCAAATCTCCGATGGGCTCATGAAGCGATTTTCTCTGGACCATTGGATTGGCTGCAGATCAATGGCTGCGATTAGATCGGAGGGTGAACAATCGGGGAGGAGGGGTGGAGCAAAAAGAAATCTAAGCTATAGGATCAAAATGGATAGACATCTCAGATTCAATCAGGGATCGGCCAATTGAGGCATTGGAGGGTGGCACATTCTAAAATCTTCGATTGGCGATGAGCGCGGTGCTGCGATGGCTGTCCGATCGCTTTAAGATCAATGGTGGAGATTGCCCTTCGGGGGTTACACAGGAATGTTAAGGTGCGCGATGAAACATGTGTAGGTCATCATATCTGTATAGATCTACGGTCAATATTTCACCAAAGGCCGACAGAACAAACAACATCGCATTGGAACATTTTCACTTTGCAAAGGGAGCAAGCGCTCTGACCGATCCTTCCAATGCAATAAGTGCTTTATTCCTTAGCGCTTGGTCTTAGTGCTCAATTTCATGCAGGGGAAGTGGTAAGGGGCTGGGCTGAATGGGGCTAGCCTGTTATATGTAAAAAATGGGTTTTTTAAGCTTAAAAACAGAGTTTTTAAGGTGGAACAGAGGTTTTCGGCATAGGGAAAAATGGGTTTTTAAGCCAACAAAGGGTATTTGTAAGGTTAAAATGGGAGATAGAATGATTCAGAAGGCTTGGGAAGGGATTTTGGGGGTTAAAGGGAAAATTTTAAAAAGGGACAAAAGGTTAAAATGGGGAATTTTGCAGGGATACAAAGGGGCAAATAGAGGCCTTTCTGAGCATAATGGTTTCACAGAGAGCGAGGATTTTTGGATGGAAACAGCAGTAAAGATATTTTCAAAGTAAAAGGACACACAGAGGCTTCAAGAATGAGATATTTTCATAGGAAATGTATCTCTTGAAGGCTCAAAAATAATTTAGCCACATGTTTTCTTGACAAATAATTCATAGGTGGCTAACACTCTCCTTCAAACAAGTGTTGTCCTCAATGTTTGATTATTTCTTGATGCATCTATATAAAATTATCATCCTCCAAAGTGGAATCTTCTACAAGAAAGTTCTTCCACTCTCTAAAATACTCTAAAATTGATCGTACTTGTCAAGTTCCTTTTTCTATGATTTCTTCAGAACTTCTTTCGAAGTGATGTTGATCTTCCTATTGTTTCATTAGATTCTGCACCAAAGTAAGGTTATCCTTTGAGAGTTCGAGAGATTTTTTTTGATGCTCGATGTGATCTTCCACTAATTTATCATCCATATTAGCTGTTATTTGATCCTTCAAACTATCCAACTTAGCCTCCATTTCTTCTTTTAAACCATCTATGTCATCTTCGGTTTCTCTTCGTAAGATCGAAATTTTTTGCATTTGGTACCGCAATTTTGATATCTCATACTGCAATTCTTCCTCTTCATGCGTCAAGTATAAATTTTTCAAGGCTTAATGCGTATGGAATTATTTTTTTGGAGGGATTATAAAACCCAATATTGATAAAAATTATAAAATATGCCCTTAGAATAACTTCAAACTGCTTATTCAAACAAATTTTATGCAATTTTAAAAACCAAATACACACCTTTTGCTTTCTTTTGAGGAGCTCGATATTGAAACTGGATTATCTATGTTATTTAGCATCTTAAATATCTGAAATTTGGCAATGAAGTATCCCTCTAAATCTTCTTTTGAATGCCACATTTCTGACCTAATTTTGATTCTTGAAGACAAAGTTGTGCCCAATCTCCTAAGATGACCTAATTATGGACTGGTTCAGTAGAGAAAACTTGTATGACTTGCCACGTTTCAATGTTTCCTCCTTTGGCTTTGAAATTGATAGAAAGGCAACTACAATCCGTGTAATTGTGGAAATTTTTTACAAAATTCCAATCTGATGATCAGAGAGACAAATCTGAAGATTTTCCCACGATCACGTCTTTAAGATGAAATTCAGGAGCCTGCAAAAGACCTAAATTGCATAGTCCATACCTCCGAAAATATTGCGAACCAAGGTTTGAAATTTTTTGACAATGTTCCTTGGGATTTCGGCTTCTCACTATAAAAATTTCAGCTTCTGAAACTTCGTAGAAAACAAATTACAATGAAAATTCCATAATAACCTATTTTTGGCAGCGAAACCCTAGAATCCAAAGCTCTGATACCAAATGTTGTGAAAACAGCTCCAAAAATAGAAGAAAAGAGATATCAACGCCTTAGAAATAAGCCACTTCGAGGGGGAAACCTCCAATACATTACATGAATGAACAATTCTTGGATGATACCAATTACAAAACCTCCTTTCTATATATAGGAGTCCATGGGGCCACAATTTAATCCTATTGGGGCCACAAAATAATCCTAGCCGACCTAACAATAATAATGTAAAGGCACAATAATAACAATATGGGGGTTAGAGGGGTACAACAATAACAATAATGGGGGATACACTAACACAATAAGGTACTAAACTATTAATATAGGGACTTAACAGAGGACTGGTATAACGTCTTCATTTTCAAGTTCACGCTCTACTATAGGTAGAGGTTTCCAATTGGGCAATGATTTTTCAGATGGGCTTGGTTTCGCAGGAGGATAAAGCTTAAGATTATTTGTAAATGTCCCATTTGATATGATCATGTGCCCATATCGACACCCTATGTAAGTGTCTGCAGTTGCAAGCCAGGGTCTTCCTAGGATCAATGGGTGACCCCCTACTGAAGATCGAGTCTGTAATATAAAGAGGTCCATAGGGTAATGCCATGAATCAAATAAAATAATCAAATCCTGTAATTTCCCTACTGGTTTAACTGTGGACCTTTCTGCAATTTCCAGGATAGTAGGGGTTGGTTTAATGTTTCCTAGTGCTAATGTGTTCATTGTTTCAGCAATGATAATGTTGATAGTGGCTCCCAAGTCTACCAGTACATTTGGGATTTCAACTCCATTAATCTGTACTGTTAGAATTAGGTTCCCAGGGTCTCCATATTTTACAGGCATGATCTTTCCTAACATGATATTAGATAGTCTTCCCATTACATGAATGGTTAATGGATCCTTAGGTTTCCTCCCTACTTTCTTAGAGCAGTATTCCTTAAGAGTTTTTGCGTATATAGGTACATCCATCATAGCTTGTAGCAGGGGTATTTTAACAAAGAGATTCTGCAATTCCCCTAGGAGGTCAAATTCTACTTGAGGGTTTCATTTACTCAAGGTCAATCTTTTAGGATTTGGAGGAGAAGTTGAATGACCTTGATTAGGAATAGCTTGGCAAGGAGTCTGATTTATAATTTTTTAGTCTGATTTCTCCCTCACTGTTCTTTGTTCTCGTTCTGTATCTTCACTGTCAAATTATTCTGTAAGAATAGGTGAAGTAGGCGCATTTACTACCCGGCCAGACTGTAGATTTATCTCATTGAGCCCCGCGGTAGAAATGTTGTAAGATGGAAGGTTCAAAGGGTCTGTTTGTTGGACCCCTTTATTATTCGGGTTTGGGTTGGGCTGGATAGGAAGATGGGGTCTAATGGCTGGGTTTCCTGGAGGTACATTGGAGGGAAACTAAATTTATTGTTGAGGCATAGAACAAGGAAACTGTCAAGTAGAAGAAGGTCAACGCTAGGTCTGATTCCATGAAGGATTCAGACTGGCCCAAGGAACCCATTGTTTCCAAGGGGGATACTGATATTAAGACCACATAGATAAAAACGATGGATATTGGGGGCCCATATTAAAATTGTTAAAGTACTGACATGGGTCCTAAAACATACCTGGATTCATAGATGGTGGTCGAGGTTTCCATGGCTTCTTCTGCCCCATGAAGTACAGCTGGTCTACCACGCTTTCTTTACTTTCTCCTTGGAAAACTGCTTCAGCTCAGGAAAGGAAGGACATGAACTAGTCATGTGAGTCTTCTCACAAATTGTGCAGGCTTCCACCGTGTTCAATGGGCATTCCTTCAAAGGATGCTTCTTTGTGCACTGTGGGAAGAATATGGCCATGGTTTTTTCCAACTCCATCTAATTTTTTTTTGCCTACAAATTGTCCATCTGGGTTGATAGTGTGCTCTGAATATCAGTCCTTAGATTGTCTAGTAGATTTCCAATTTCTTCTTTTGTAACCCCTCGACTAGAAGTCTTTGATGACTGAATCCCTTATCCACTCCTTGCAGCCCCCCATGAACACTTAATGCAATAATCACAGATACTATCAAAGTCTTATTTTAAAATATCCCCTTTGCCTATTATATTCAAAAGTTGTATTGAGTCTTCTCTAAGTTCTCGAAGAAGAATGATCTTCAGGATGTCCTTATCCAGGTCATTGTGTCCAGACCTCTGAAATATGTATTTAAATCGTTCTACATAGTCCTCCATATTTTAATCCTATTTCTGTGCGAACTTAAAGTTTTCCTCCTTAATGTCACAGGATTTGTTAGAAAATTATATATTATAGAGCACTGAAACACATAAAATATGTGGAAAACACAAGCACACAAAACACATAAAACCAAAGAGACACAAATATATGTGGTTCACCCAGTTTGGTATACGTCCACCTAGAATAGCCAGTCCTTCCTTTCTATTATCCAGCAAAATGAAGAGACACAACCTATAGCAGGTCCGCTGTAATACCCTCTTTTCTCTCTCACAGTCTCCCTATCTGTTTCTCTCTCTGAGAATACATGTACAATACCAAGCCGCAATATAATACCCTCATACAAAGTGAGGGGTTTCCTTCTAGGGCAAAAAACCCTAAACTAAATATAACTTCTACCATCAGATCGTCTTCCTAATCAACGGCCCAGATTGACTAGAAATTACTCTACTTTTACAAGGCAATCTTAGATTTGTTTTTAGCTTTGAGGGCGCTGCCCCCGAAACCCCCCGCCAAGGGGGGGATCCATAAAGTTGCAGCCACCCCCCCTTAGACCCCCCAAGCAGCATTAAATTATGGGCAGCGTTGCCACCACATTAAGGTACAAGGGTTCAATGCTGTGATACTAAATAAACAAGATAATCAGGCTCCATACCGAACAGGGTTTACAGTATTCTTGGTATTTATCCAAGAAAGCTTCTTCCATTCCTTCCCATGAGGTAATTGTGCTCCCTCCTAAACCCATGAACCATCTCAGGGCTATCACATTTAGGGTAGCAAGAAATATCTTTAATTTCTAAGCATCATCAATGTAGTCATATCCTCGACAAACAGTATAAAATTCAAAGAGGAAAGTATCAGGGTCTTCAAAAGAAAGCCCAGGGAAAGTAGGCAGAGTTTTTAAAGGGATGGGTCTCATTGGTTCATCACCTGTAATTTTTCCAATTGGAAAATTAATATAGGAACTTATAGGTGCCATAAATACCCTCCAATACTCACTTGGAATTTCGACTGGTTCTGCAGCTGGTATTCAGAATGATTAAACCATAGGAGGTTGCACCGTAATCCCCTGGTTCCTCAGTTACTCAAAATCTTTCAAAAATTCCTTTACCAAATTAGAATTGTTTGATTCAGCTACAAGGATTCTTACAGCACTACCTTAGTCTCATGGGGATGAAAACCCTTTTAGAGGTTCTTCTTCCCAGTTAGAATTTCTCAGTTCTTCTGATTCCCTACTTGCTACTTCCTCCCCTTCTACTGTTGATAAGGATGTTTCTTCCACTAATACCCTATTTATTAAGTCTTCTGTCATAGAAATAATACCTTTTGGTATCGTGGATAGCAATGGTTTCTCCACATACTGCCCTTGGGACTTCGTATGAACTCTGACCCTAACAGGAGCACGTGATGATGCCCCAGATCTAGATTTTTCAATGATTTCCTGAATCTATGTCTTCCTTCCCAGATACCTTCCTTTATTTGGGGGTCTTCCTCTACCCCTCTTATTCAGATCCTTGTTCATACAAATTGTGAAGAGTGTTCATCAAAGTACAACAACTGCTCAAGACCTAGAGCAAGATAAATAGCTTCCTCCCCGGGATGAGAGAATAGGTTCAAACAGACAATAAAAAAAAAGGGAAATCGAATTTCAAAACCTGAAGTAGGGTAATTACATACCCTCCCCAGTAAAATAATTTGGCCCAAAGAAAATAAAATAAAAACAAAAAACTGGAAACTATGCCCAGGACTTAGGGCAGGGTTACAAAATACCCTCCCTAAGACGAGCTATTAATTTTAATGGAAAAGAAGAACAAATCAGAAAGGAAAACATCATGCTATGCTCAGTACTTGGAGCATGGTAATAAATTCCCTCCCAAACACAAGAGATCAATTCTACAGAAAACAATAGGAAAGAAAAACACAAAGCACTTACACTCAAGACTTGAAGCAGGGAAATAAATTTCCTTCCCAAGACAAGAGATCAACCCTTAAATCTATTGCAGATCCTATTCTTTCACCTGTTAGCCTTCTCCGGAAATGGCGCCAAAATGTCGGTGTCTGGATATGAAAAAAATTCAACCCTTTTTCAACATAAATTATCAACCTGACAACATTAGTTGTTTCAAGACTAATGACACAGTACATGTAGACACAAGCACATGAGGTGTTGTAGATCATAGGTTTAAATCCATAACACTGACTACTGTAACAAAAATTAAATAAATCGTAGAATTAAAATATATTCACAACAATTAATAAATAATTTTAACAACAGTAAATAAATCACACTAAAACATAAATAATGCAAGAAAAAGTAAAACGCAGAACCTGGTCAGAAGAGTGGGCCCAACTCTCTGATCGGGGTTGCGGTAAACTCATGTATTACAGAAGAAACAATAAGTTGTTGTGCATTCAATTAATAAAAAAATAGATTTGTTACAAGATCTATATGTAAAAGGGCTTAACCCCAATTCACAGCCTGCAGGCCTCTTTATACAAAGGTCTTGGAATCCTCAATTCCCCTCAGCAACTCCATAATTACAAAAATACATTTTGCTACAACGACAACCTAGTTTCCCAAGAGGAAACTATAAAAATGCCTGAAATGGTGCTAATATAAATAGATTTTGTTACGCTGTAACAAAAAATGAGGATAGCACTGTATATAATGGGTTTTTCCTCGACTCACGGCTGAAATGCTCCTATTCTCGCCGAATTTGTAGAAATATCAGAGTTAATATGAAAAAAGGTAAAACATCCACGACAATTACTTCATTAATCAAATATCCCATGAAAGACAAGGAAAAAGGTTTTACCTCATGCGTTTAAGAATAATAATGGTACAAAGAGATAGAAATATAGGGTAAAATGGGAGAGGAAAGTATACAAATCCGGTACCCAACAACCGACCTGGAAAAAAAAAACACAGTTGCAAATTTCTTTTCCAGATTTCAAAATATCAAATATGACACTCCAGTTGAAGATAAATTCCCTCATGAATATATTTTTGCAATAACTACTCAGACTCCTTGGTTTTCAAATATTTCCAATTACTTAGTTACACGAAAATTACCTTCATATTTTATTTCTAGAGAGAAAAGAAAAATAATTCAAGTAAGTGCAAGATATTCATGGATTAATAATGAATTGTATAATATAGGTCTAGATCTCATTATCAGAAGATGTGTTCGAGAAGATGAAGTGCCTTAAATTCTTAAAGCATGTCATGATGAACCTTGTGGTGGACACTTTGCTAATAAGAGGACAGCCTATAAAATCCTTCATTTATGATATTATTGGCCATCGATCTTCAGAGATGCCAAATAATATGTCAAAAGGAGTGATAGCTACCAAATGGTAGGGAAACCTACTCCATTAAATGAAATTCCATTACAACCTCAGGTACTCATAGAACCTTTTGAAAAATGGGCCTTGAATTTTGTTGGACCTATCAATCCTCCATCTAAAAAAAATAAGTATATTTTGGTATGCAATGATTATGTCACTAAATGGGTAGAGGCTAAAGCATTAACTTTTTCTAATGAGATATCTTTAGTAAATTTTCTTTTTGAGGACATATTTACTCGTTTTTGTTGAAAATGCAGCAAGATGATGGAGCTTAGTGAAATGAAGTCACCTTCACTAAGTGGGCCCGCAGGCAAATTCTGGCGCAAAATCTATTTTTAGACTATGTCTATTTTTAGACATATGGAGCATGGTCTGGGGATTGCAGCATGTTATTCTTGGAGTATTGTTCATGTTGGTAAAATAGATGAGACTGTATTTTTTGGACCTCTAGGTCGAAGTCTATTTTTAGACCGCCTCTCCTCAAAATAGGGAAGTCAAATATTATTTACCCTTAATAATATTTGGACTATAAACTTCAGTTTACTCTCTTGGAGCACTTCAGTTCGAGCCATGGAAGTGGCTCATGCATCTGACAGAGGAATTACACTATTCCTAGGGTTTGATGGCATCATGCATGGTTGACTTTAGTTAGGACTTCAGTGGCAGAAGTTTGGTGGAGTTAATGAGACAACTAGTGGAGTTGTGTTCTGTTTATTTTAGTTGAACTGGTTGAGATTAGTTTAACTAGCTAATCAATTAGTTATGAGTAGAGTGAATTAAATATTATTTAATTCATTAATTAGTAACTCATTATTCAACTCAAGAACACATCAGTTCACTACAGTGCATGGACAGTTCAGTGGAGACCAGTGAAAGAGGTAGATGAAAGGGTGGAGTTAGCTGTCAGTGGCGACATCAGTTGTGCATGAGATTTGCACCACACTTGGAGAAATTTCCCATGATGATTGCACTGTCAAGCCAAGGAGATTCGAACCTTGGATCTCTATTTAGACAGGCCATGATTGCACAATAGAGGCAAGGCAATTGGTGGTGAGTTTTGAACCAGTGACTTGTTCAAAACCAAGCTAGTTTGTGTGTAACTTCATGAGATAGTACTGAGTACTTGTGAGGAGTATTGTACTGAGTTTGTTACATGCTTTCTCCATTATAATATACACAATAGCTGCGGGGTTTTCAGCTATAAGCTTTCCCCATACATACTGTGTTAATGTGTATGATGATTTGATGTGTTATCGCTTGATTTTATTTCCGCATGTTTGATGATCTGAGTGGAAGAGATTATGTGTTGCATATAAATTCGAATTGTATGTGATCAGGATAGTCTCGGTGGATAATTAATCATTATTCAGCAAATTTCTACATGGTATCGGAGCTATTGAAGCAGAGATTGATCATCACAGTGATTACAAACTTATTTCGGTAGACAGAGTTTGCATGCGAGCCAGGTAGCCTCCGGATTCATCTTTCTTCGGAAAGTGAAAGGTCTGGTAAATGCCCCTTGTAGTCAATCTCTGTGCTAGAAATAATTTGTTCTCACAGATCTAGAGCGGTTGAGCTTTGAGGTGGAATTCGAAATTTTGCAACAGTTTTGTTTTCTTGGTGCCAGTGTTGAAAATGTCTTTCAACGGTTTGCGACTCGAATATGCTCTTGAAGGCAGTTCGAATTATGTTGCATGGAAGGATCGCATGGAGGCGGTATTAGAAGATAATGGTCTGAAGGAGTTCGTAGATACGGATGTCCAAAAGCCCACTGATCCTGCTGAAGTCGAAGTATGGCAAAAGAAGATGGCGAAATGTCGAAGGATCTTGTTGGAGGGCGTCAAGGATCATATTGTATCCAGCCTGCATGGAAAGGCTACTCCATATTTAATGTGGAAAGCTTTGACGGATCTATTCCAGAGTAAGAGCGACCAAAGGAAGCTGGCGCTCAAAGATAAGCTAAGGAACATCAAGATGGAGAAGGGCGACAGTATCGCCAAATACCTCACGAAGTTCACTCAGTGCAGAGATGAGCTGGGAAGTGTGGGGGTGACTGTCGAAGATGAGGACATGGTTGACCTAGCTCTCCATGGTCTTTCGAAGGCTTGGAACTCATATCAAGATAGTGTTAATGGTCGGGAGAAGCTGCCGGGATGGGAGCGCCTTTGGGCGGATCTCATGCAGGAGGAGATAAGGAGGACTACTCGAGATGGATCTTCATCAAAGGGAGCTGATGAAGAAAACTGCGCTTTGGTGGGCAAAGCAAAGAAGGGGAAGGGTAAGAAACCTTCTCATTCCGGTGCAAAGGGAAAGAAGCAGGATATGGCAAAAGTGAAGTGTTTTCACTACCATGATCACGGACATTATGCTACCAATTGTCCAAAGAAGAAGAAGAACAAGCAAGCGGGTAGATCTGTAGATGGAGAAGCTTTGTCTTCATAGTTCGAGCTTGAATTTTCACTTATCGCATGCTTGGTTTCAAGTGTGATGGGATCAGTATGGTTCTTAGACCGTGGTGCATCATTTCATATGACGGGAGATCGGGATTTGTTCTCAGATCTGGAGGACAAAGATTTGGGTGTGCACATCGAGATGGGCGATGATGGTAGATACAGTGCGACTGGTATTGGTACCATATCCTTTCATAGGGAGTCTGGTAAGCCCTTTGTACTGAAGAATGTCATGCATGTACCTGGATTGAAGAAGAACTTGATCTCTATGGCGATGTTGGAGGATAAGGGGTATGATGTGGTCTTCAGCGAAGGAAAAGCCTTCCTACGCAGTAAGACTACTGGAGAGACCCAGAATATAGGGGTTAGAACCAAGAACCTTTATCATTTGCAGGTAGATGGCTGCGCAGCTATGGCATGCAAAGCGGGAGAAGTGGTGAGTCGGGATGATGAGGGCGAACTGTGGCATAGGATATTGGGCCACCTTCACCATGGAGCTTTGAAGATTCTGCAGCAGATTTCTACTGGGCTTCCTAAGGGTACCCTTGTACAGTCAGATCAGTGCAAGGGGTGTACTTTAGGGAAGTATGTGAAAGCCACATTTCACGAGAAGGATAGTCACACCACGACGATCCTTGAGAGAGTTCACACAGACGTGTGTGGTCCTTTCTCAGTTGCTTCGACAGCAAAGCACAAGTATTATGTGATCTTTGCTGATGATTTCGCTCGAAAGTGTTGGATCTTCTTCATGCAGAAGAAGAGCGATACATTCGTGAAGTTCTGTGAGTTTAAAGCACTGGTCGAGAAGGAGTCGGGGAAGAAGGTGATTGCTCTAAGGAGTGATAATGGTGGTGAATTCATCTCGGATGAATTCAAGGAGTTCTGCAGCATAGAAGGGATTTGGAGAGAGCTCATCGCACCCCATAACCCACAGCAGAATGGGGTGGCTGAGCGGAAGAACAGAACGATCGTGGGTGCTGCACGGGCGATGTTACATGATCAAGGCCTACCCCTTCACTTGTGGGCTGAGGCATGCAATACAGCAGTGTATGTGCAGAACCGTTGTCCTCACAAGGTTCTTGGCATGAGTACACCGGAGGAGGCTTATTCTGGCAAGAGGCCTGATATTTCCCATTTGCAGATTTTTGGTTCTCTTGTCTACATGCATGTGACGAAGGATGCGAGAAGGAAGCTGGATCCGACCGCAGAGGTTGGAATATTTGTGGGGTACACTGATACACCTCACAACTATCGGGTGTATTTGTCAGACAGTCGAAAGACTGTTGTGCGACGAGATATAAAATTTCGGGAGGAGAAAGCCATGCAGTGTTCGCTTGAGAGGGAGCTACACTTGCATGCAGATGAGGAGCTGTTAGTTCCTAAGGAGGAGCTTCCGGATGTGGATCAGCCACAAGAGGAGGTTCAGGAGGTGGAAGAAACCACCCAGGCAGCGCCAACCATCAGAGGGCGCATACGCACTACAGAAGCTGAGCGACTGGCTCGGGATGCAGAGAAGGTTGTAGGACCACCTACAGCACAGCGCAGACAGAGGCAGTCACCGGATCGGTACACTGGATACATGGCTCTTGTAAGTCAATGTGTTGTGACAGAGCCATCCTCTTTTGAGGAAGCTGTGGAGGAACCCGCATGGGTTGATGCCATGATCGAAGAATATGATTCGATCATCAGGAATAGTGCATGGGAGATTGTCCCAAGACCGGAGGGGAAATCAGTGGTGGGTTCGCGATGGATCTACAAAGTGAAGCAGGCGGCTGACGGGAGTGTGGAGAAGTACAAGGCGAGATTTGTCGCCGTGGCTTCTCACAGATCGAGGGGATCGATTATGAGGAGACCTTTGCACCTGTCGCAAGGTACTCTTCCATACGGACGATCCTTGCTCTCTCAGCGCAGATGGGGTGGCACATTCATCGGATGGATGTGAAGACTGCGTTCCTCAATGGAGTCATTGAGGAGGAGGTGTACATAGAGCAGCCTGAAGGTTTCGAGATCTTCAGCAGTGAGTCGCATGTGTGCCGACTCAAGAGAGCACTGTACGAGCTGAAGCAAGCACCTCGTGCTTGGTACACTCGCATAGACAGCTACTTCACCGGGCTTGGATTCTCCAAGAGTGAGGCGGATCCTAACCTGTACCAGATTGTGGTGGAGGGGAAGCTGTTGATCATCGTACTGTATGTAGATGATCTGATTTTAACTGGCGATGAGCAGTTGATACTTTCATGCAAGGAGGATCTTGCACGAGAGTTTGAGATGAAGGACTTGGGCATCCTTCATTATTTCCTGGGATTGGAGATTTGGCAGCGCAGCGGAGGACTGTTTGTTTCTCAGGGCAAGTATGCCCGGGAGATTCTGGATAGGTTCAACATGCAAGGCTGCAAGCCTGTTGACACTCCTCTTCCTGGTGGTTGGAGGAAGGAGGATGCTACTTCAGCGGAGGTAGTGGATGCCACTGTCTATCGACAGTTGGTGGGGTCGCTTATGTATCTGGTCAATACACGACTCGATATATGCTATGCTATTAACCAGCTTTCGCAAGCTATGGTTAAGCCTACCAAGCTCTTTTGGAAGGCAGGCAAGCATGTATTGCGCTATATTAGAGGCACATCGGGATATGGTCTATGGTACAGACAGGAGGATGGAGCGAAGCTTTCTGGCTTCACTGATGCAGATTGGGCAGGGAGTCCAACGGACTGGAAGAGCACATCTGGAGGAGTTTTCAGCATTGGGTCGACAACAGTTTCCTGGTACAGCAGGAAGCAGAGATCCGTGGCACTCAGTTCAGCAGAGGCCGAGTACATGGCAGCAAGCTTGGCTACATGCGAGGCTATTTGGATGAGGAAGATCCTCGCAGGATTGTTCAGGTTGCATTTGGAGCCTACAGTGATCTACTGTGATAACCAAAGTTGCATTAAACTCTCGGCTAATCTAGTATTTCATGATAGGTCCAAACACATCGACATCAGGTACCATCATATCAGAGATTGTGTTCAGCGGAGAATCATGATGCTTTCATATGTTCCCACGGAGGATCAGGATGCCGACATCCTGACGAAGGCACTCACCAGGAGCAAGTTCGAATTCCACAGAGGTAGGATAGGGGTTGCAGATAATCCATATCTTGCTGAGAGGGAGTGCTGGAAATGCAGCAAGATGATGGAGTTTAGCGAAATGAAGTCGCCTTCACTAAGTGGGCCCGCAGGCAAATTCTGGCGCAAAATCTATTTTTATACTATGTCTATTTTTAGACATATGGAGCATGGTCTGGGGATTGCAGTATGTTATTCTTGGAGTATTTGTCATGTTGGTAAAAATAGATGAGACTCTATTTTTTGGACCTATAGGTCGAAGTCTATTTTTAGACTGCCTCTCCTTAAAATAGGGAAGTCAAATATTATTTACCCTTAATAATATTTGGACTATAGACTTCAGTTTACTCTCTTGGAGCACTTCAGTTCGAGCCTTGGAAGTGGCTCATGCATCCGACAGAGGAATTACACTATTCCTAGGGTTTTATGGCATCATGCATGGTTGACTTCAGTTAGGACTTCAGTGGCAGAAGTTTGGTGGAGTTAATGAGACAGCTAGTGGAGTTGTGTTCTGTTTATTTTAGTTGAACTGGTTGAGATTAGTTTAACTAGCTAATCAATTAGTTATGAGTGGAGTGAATTAAATATTATTTAATTCATTAATTAGTAACTCATTATTCAACTCAAGAACACATCAGCTCACTACAGTGCATGATCAGTTCAGTGGAGACCAGTGAAAGAGGTAGATGAAAGGGTGGAGTTAGCTATCAGTGGCGACATCAGTTGTGCATGAGATTTGCACCACACTTGGAGGAATTTCCCATGATGATTGCGCTATCAAGCCAAGGAGATTTGAACCTTGGATCTCTATATAGACAAACCATGATTGCGCAATAGAGGCAAGGCAATTAGTGGTGAGTTTCGAACCAGTAACCTGTTCAAAACCAAGCTAGTTTGTGTGTAACTTGATGAGAAAGTATTGAGTACTTGTGAGGAGTATTGTACTGAGTTTGTTACATGATTTCTCCATTATAATATACACAATAGCTGCGGGGTTTTCAGCTATAAGCTTTCCCCATACATACCGTGTTAATGTGTATGATGATTTGATGTGTTATCGCTTGATTTTATTTTCGCATGTTTCATGATCTGAGTGGAAGAGATTATGTGTTGCATATAAATTCGAATTGTATGTGATCAGGATAGTCTCGGTGGATAATTAATCATTATTCAGCAAATTTCTACAGTTTTGGTGTTCCAAGAGAAATTGTGACAAATCAGGGATCTAATTTTACATCTAAGGTGGTGAGAAGTCTTGTGGAAGATTACAAGATCAAGCACAGAAAGTCTACTCCTTATCATCCACAGGAAAATGGTTAAGTTGAATCTACCAATAAAGTGATTGAAGGAATTCTCAGTAAGACTATACATCTACATAGAAAAGATTGGGAAGAAAGGCTTCTTGAAGCCTTATGGGCCTATAAAACTACATGGAGGAACACAATAGGACACACTCCCTATGAATTTGTTTATGGGAAGAAATCCATGTTCCCTATAGAGTTTCAGATCTGAACTTTCAAGATGGAAGTCCAATTGGGACTTGATTTATCAGAAGCACAGAAACATAGATTGAAGCAACTCAATGAGCTAGATGAAATCAGGCAAGATGCAGTTCAAAGAACCAATATAGTCGAGCAGCAAAGGGCTATTAGTATGATTCTTTCGTCGTAAAATATCGCTTTAGCTATGCATATCAAGTAGCCCTAACATCAAGTATGACTGCAAAATATACTTAAGTTTGCTGCATAAAATTAGATCTAAACATAAAAGATATTAAGTAGATAAGATATAAAATGGCTCCATGCATCGAATGAACAAGACAAAAACATTGTATAAAAAGAATCTTATATTATATTAAAGAATGGGGCACCTGAGAGGAAAGCAAGAAAGGTGTTTTCTAGTTCTCCTCAGTGGGATGGGTTCTTGGAAGTCCTCAGTGTTTCAGATCTAAAATTCCTCTCTTTGGTTAATGTGGAAAACCCTAACAAACATGGAACTCAATGGGAGTTCAAAATGCAAACAAATGGAAATGGTGACCAAGAGTAGATCTAGTGTGATCTAATGCAATGGAGGTGACTAATGAATGGGGAAAACCCTCCTATTTATAACAAAATATTGGGGTGTTCTAGAACTTGATGCATGAATAAAATATTATTAATCAAATTCTAGAATCACCCTTTAGGAATATTTTATTATATTTGTTGGAGGGAAAAGGGATTTTGACTTGGGTCAATTCCTTTATTTATAGATAACAAATAAATAAATGATTTATTTATTATTTTAAGGGAGATGAGGGGAATATAATTAAATAAATAATGGTTTTTTTAATTATTTATATGTGATTTAGTCAAATTTAACTAAGAATATTATTTAAATAATGATTTAAATAACTTATTCTTAGGAAATAATTAAACAAATAATGATTTATTTAATTTATTACGTTGTTTTGGGTTAAATATGACCAAGAAACGTAAATAAATGTGGTGAAAGCAATTTTACTTGGGGCAAAATTGGTCTTACATGGTGTACTTGAGTTCATCTAACGATAATGGGTTAGCTGACCAAAAAATGGTGTAACAGATTGCCCCCCAACGCACGAGTGTTAGGAGAAAATCATATGACCAAAGTACGTTGTAAGAACTTAAGCATTAGACAGTAAGATAGAAATGAAAGAGAGGAATGTAAGGTAATCTAAAGTGGTGGAGGACTAGACCCAAAGGAGACGAGACTTACAGGTGCAACAAGTCTCAAGTGTATGATGTGGTACCAATGTGAAAGGCAATGGGGAAGGCATACCTATGCCCGCCGAGACAATAGTACAAAGGATAAGGCGCCCAGAAAACCACGGAACGCAATAGTAAAGCTAGTGCTGGCATAAACATGAGCCAAAAAACAATAAAGATGAATCCCACATACATGGTATGCCTCGAATAATCGTCAGGACTTATACAATACTTTTGTAGTACATGAGATATAAATACACCCAAATTCCCCCGACACACGGGGAAGGGCTCGCGAAATCGGACCGACACGTGAAAATCGAAGAGGTGCTACAAGTGACTGAGGCCGATATCATCAAAGGAGAGGATCTGCATCAAGGGCTGGAATGAAGAAGTCATCCGGGTATGTGGGGGCCTACCTACAGAGCCACCCCCTCATGAGGGCTGAGACATCTCACACATAGTCGGGTATCACTAATAGCTGCGGCTGTAGCACTGAACCATCAAGTGTGTAGATCGCGATCAAGTTGAAAAGAGCTCAAACCAAGGTACACTGCCCCCCTAGACCTGACTTCTGGAGTAAATGGGCTGATGTTGACAGAAGTAGGTCCGCCATAGGTGAGGTAGTAAGGGAATCACAATTAAGGCACGAGAGAAAATAGTGGAGCGACGCACAGACGTAACTAAGGATGATGATGAAATGAGGGATGGTGGCAATGGGGACCATAAAAATCATGAGTACAAACTGGTAACTCATGACAGAAATTATCACGAACGGAGATGAGTGTGTGGGAAAAGTGGTGCCCCCCACTAAACTATGGTGTAAGTGAGAAAATCTGATTTTAAGGGGATGTGAGGGAAGAATTCGTGGACAGCGGGTGTCCTGGGGAAGTAGCGAAATGTGAAAAAAAATATATGCTGGCTATCTACAAGAAAAATAAAATGTGCATTTCAAGCGGGAAATGCTAGGGGTAATATTTCTTGAGATAGAGTGCATTGCGAGGATTAGGAAGGGGGTGGCCTTCAAAGTCCTCTAAAAGATAGGCCCCCTTCCCAAGGTCTTTACTGATAATGTAAGGACCGAGCCATAGTGAGTCGAACTTCCCATGACCAAGGGTATCATGGGCCTGGTCATAGACTAGAACAAGGTCACCTTCGTGAAATTGGCGAGGGTGTAATTTTCTGTCATACTGAGCTTTGGTGTGCTTTTTGGCTGCTTCAAGAGTTTGCAATGCAACACGACAGTATTCAGAGGCGCGCTCGAGCATGATAAGTCGTTTTTCTAGAGGTTGGGTATCAGGGAGGAGTTCGACGGCCAGGTGAAGGGAATGGATTTCACACTCGATTGGTAGAACTGCCTCCTCACCGAAGACAAGGTGGAAAGGAGTGAAACCAGTGGCGGTTTTAACTGAAGTCCGATAAGCCCACAAAGCAGGGAAGAGCATAAGGTTCCAATTTTTTTTGTGCTTATTCACCATTCTTTGAAGCATGGTCTTAGGATTTTTGTTGACCGCTTCAACTTGGCCATTACCTTGGGGGTAATAGGAAGATGAATATTGGTACTCAAAACCCAAGAGGGAGGATAGCTCATGCCAGATCTCATCTTCGAAATGTCGCCCATGGTCAGAGACTAACTATTTTGGAACTCCGAATCGAGTGATGACATGGTTAAAGAAAAAGAGGGCTGCGGTGGTTGCTGTATTGTTGAATGTCGGCATAGCTTCAGCCCATTTGGTGAAATAGTCAACTGCCACGATGATGTATTTGTGGTTACCGGCAGAGGGAGGTCGACATTCCATAAAGTCAATGGCCCATTTGCAAAAAGGGCCAGCTGTGATGACATGATGGAGGGGAGCGGGAGGAGCTCGCGCCCTGGGGGTGAAATGTTGGCAATTGGAACAGTGTTTGACTGCTTCAATGCAATCACTGAAGAGAGAAGGCCAAAAATACCCGGCGCGCATGATTTTTTGGGCAGTAGCAAGGCCAGAAAGCTGGCCCCCACAAGCACTGCGTTGGTAGGCATTGAGGACTTGTTCAAATTCAACGTGTGTGAGGCAACGACAAAGGACATTATCTACTCCACGATGATAAAGGTTGTCGCCGATTAGAAGGTAGCGAGAGGCTTGGTGTCAGATGCGTCATCGGGTAGCGTGATCAAGATGAAGGGAAAACTTTTGGGTTCGCAGGTAATTAAGGATATCAGCATACCAAGGATCATCGGTGGTGATGGAAAATAAATGTTCATTGGGAAGAGCATCATTAATAGGAGTGTCTTGCGTCCCGGTAGGCAAATCGGAAATGAGTTCAGCGAGGGCTAAACCTTTCTTACTTTTTGGGGTGACAAATTCAAGGTCAAATTCTTGGAGAATAACGACCCAACGAGCGTACTTCCCACTGAGGATGCGTTGACTCAACAGGAAAGCCATGGGGTTGGAATCAGTCACAACCTTGGTGGAACGCGGGAGGATATAATGATGGAGTTTTTGGACCGAGAACACAATAGCTAGTGCTAACTTTTCTTCATGTGAGTAGGACACAGGTGGGCCAGCAAGGTTTTTACTGACATAATAAATCACATGCTCGAGGTCGTTATCATCTTCTTGAATAAGGACACCAGCAACCAAATGGGTGGAAGCGGAGATGTAAAGGATGAAATATCGGTCAAAGTCAGGATGACAGATCAAGGGGGTAGAGGTGAGAGCATGTTTGAGGGCATCAAAATATTGTTGAGCGTAGGTATCCCAGACAAAAGAAGTGTGGGAGTGAAGAAGTTGAAGGAAACCATGCGCGGTGGTCGCATAGTCTGGAACGAATCGGCGAAGAAAATTAGCTTTGCCTTGGAGGCTTTGGAGTTGTCGTAAGGTTCAAAGGATAGGTAGTTCAAGAATGGCTTGAACTTTCAAAGGGTCAAGAGTTATCTCGTCTTTAGATACGATGAAGCCGAGGAGACGACCGGCGGGAACACAAAAGACACATTTCAAAGGGTTAAGATGGATTTTATACTTGCGACAGCGGAGGAAAATGGTACGCAGATCATGTAGGTGTTGTGCCCGATGTTTAGAATGTGCAGTAAGGTTGTCTAAATAGGCGAGGATAATATCAGCTAAGTCATGGAAACAATAATACATGGCGCGTTGAAAAGTGGCACCAGCATTTTTAAGACCAAATGGCATGAATCAATATGCAAAAGTGCCCCACGAACTAATGAACGCGGTTTTAAGTTGATCAACATGATGGATAACGATTTGGTTGTATCCTGAGAAGCCATCCATAAAGGATAAGACCTCGTGCCTCGCACACTCATCAATGATTTGGTCAATAAATGGTGTGGGGAAGTTGTCTTTGGGACAAGCTTTGTTCAGATCACGAAAGTCAGTGCAAACATGAATGGTGCCTTGTTTTTTGAGAACATGAACTGGGTTGGACACCCAAGTGGTGTACTCAATGGGGTAAATAAAACCAGCCTGCCGGAGCTTATCGATTTCATCTTTGATGGCTTCACGTCTAGATGGATGAATGGGTCTTAACTTTTAACAGACTGGAGTGGCATCAGGCCATTTTTCGATGTGGTGTTCGACAATGGCCGGATCGAGTCCTGGAATTTCTGAGTAGGACCAGGAGAAAACATCACAGAATTATTTGAAGAGTTTGGTTTAGGCTTCAATTTCTTCCCGAGTGTAGTGGGCGCCCATGGTGATGTGTTCTTCGATACCTGGTTTCACAGAAATGTCTATTTTGATGGTAGGGGAGATGTTAGCCATATTGCCTTCTTCAAAAGTGTCAGGAGCAGGGATGGGGTTTTTGAACCAATCAAATTTATTGGGAATGAAGTCTTTGCATTCGAGAGAAAATTGGTCATGTGATTGATGTGGTAGGAAGTATGCATGATGGTGCATATCGTCCCATGGAAAGTCAAGTTCGGTCATGGCTTCCATGATGTCTTCATCGGACTGGAAGAGGGGAATAGTGGATGATATAGGATGACCCGAAGAGGTAGAAATATGAGATATCTGATGTTGAGGGGAAAGGCTTATGGTTGTGTCGATATGAGAAGTGACAGCGGGGTAAATAGTTGAGTGGGTAGGCGAAACGGCGGGGGACGGGGTTAAGGGGTTGGATGTCGGGGAACGCGGTGATGAGGCAAGGTAGGAAATAGTGGCGGAAGGTTCGGTCATGTCAGTATCAAGATGAGAAATGGTAATTGGGGTGGACGTGTGGTCGGGGGTTAAAAAATGTGGACGGGCAAGCGCGGCTTAGAATTGGTGGTAAGCGGCCAAAGAAGCACGATACTCGTTAAGACGGGGGCAAAGGTGGGTATAATGCCCATGGAAGTCGCATAAAGAACAAGGGTGATTGGTGCACAAGTTTTTAAGTTTTGGAAGGGAATCAGGGAGGGTGACCTGGACCGTGGGAATATCAGATTCTGGAAACGGTTCATTGACAACGGTTTTGAGGTGTGGTAACTCAGGACAGGTATGGGTGGCATGGCCGACAACATCACACAAGACACACTGGATGGGACATTTTGGAAGGCGAGAAGGGGTGGAAGTTTTCAACGCCACTGTTTCCTTCGGTGCCCCCCTGCAACATTTGCTATTGGTACCGGACATGGTTGTAACAGGAGGAGGTACTGGGTGAGGAGACTGAGGTGTTGGAGCAGCAGAAGAGGTCATGGGTATTGGTTGAATTGGAGTCAAAGCAAGATACAGCTTGGTTTGACCAAGCAGGGTAGGGGCAAGGGGGCTTAGATACCAGACGGGTATAACCAAGGTCAAGTTGGGTAGGGAGAGGGTAGCCAAGATAGGGACGGAAGAAGCTCCAGGAGGGGGAGTGAGGAAAGGAAGCTGACCAGCAGGAAAATGGCCAGGAGGGACGGGGCCGAGGGGATTGAAATCAGGTGGAATTGATCCACTAGGGAGGGGAGATTCTGAAGGAGAAATACTGGCTAGCGGTGGTGAAGGGCTATGAGCCGAAGGAGTTGGGGAAAGTTTAGGTTGTTGACTAGCCAAAGTGGGATGTGTAAGGTCAGCCCAAGATGATTGCATCATGAAAACACTTACCAGGCTAGGGTCAGAGAGGGTAGGTGGGTCAAGAAAGGTGTCGAGCAAGGAGGAGTCTTTAAAGAGGCTGGGAGAGACACTGGGCCAAGATGTAGTGGTGGTGGAAATAGAGGGCTCAGGGGAAATCTGAGATTTGGGGGTACGATACGATAATTGGTCGATGATGATGATTTTGCCGTTATGCGGGAAGAGCATCTTGCGATAACCTGCGGATGGGACGGCAGACATGGCATAGGTGTAACTACACCACAAGAGGATGTTGTAGTCGAGAGGGGCGTTGATCACTTCAATGTCGACACACACAGTTTTTCCTACAAGAGTAATAGGACAGCGGCGGAAGAGACCGACGGGCTGGGAAGCATGGCCATCCCACGCACGAAGGGTGATTGTGGAAGGGGCCAACGCAGGAGATCCGAGTTGTTGCCAAACCAAAGTGGACATGACATAGGTAGATGCCCCCTCATCAATGACGCATCGAGCAATAGTGGCATTTTGGATTTGGACCAAGATTTGGAAAGTAACAGACGCAGGAAGACGGGGATGGTCAAGTTGACGGGGATCGAAAATAATTAACTGGTCATTGGTAGGGTCGACAGCATCTAGGGCAATCTGATCAAAGACAGCATTTCGGCATAATGGGCCCTTATGAATTTGGGTATGAATCTTGGCATTGGGTGGAGGAATTGGCAAGGGACCATTGGGTGTCGATAGAGGCTTAGTAGGGCCTTCGGGGTAGAAAGAACGAGAGACCGAGTCTGAAGGGAAGGATTGGCGGTGAGAGATTGCTCTGAGGCCATCATGAGGATCTGGTAATCAAAGGAACCAGAAGGAGAAGGTTGAGTGGGTTTCGGGCCATGAGGTGACTGGGTGGCCACGAGTCCTTGTTGAGGGAAAGGATCGGGAAACATATCAGGTTGAGAGGTAGCCGTATGGGAAGGGATAGAAGGAGAAGAGTTTCGTCCCTGCACAGTGGCCTGAGACTCCCACATGTGCCGCATTTGTGGTAACCGGGGACAATCGTGAGTGTAATGATCGTAAACACCGCAACATGAACAGGGCTTATTGGTGCGAAGTGGTCTATCTTGCTTTGGATGAGAGCTCTGAGGCTGGTCAGCAGTGTTAGAATTTCATCCCTACACAGTGGCCTGAGACTCCCACATGTGCTGCATTTGTGGTAACCGGGGACAATCGTGAGTGTAATGACCGTAAAAACCGCAAAATGAACAGGGATTATTAGTGCGAAGTGGCCTATCTTGCTTTGGCTGAGAGCTCTGAGGCTGGTCAACAGTCTTAGAATCAAGACAGGAAGGATTGGGTCGAAGATTATCGAAAGCAAAGGGAGTGCCTTTCCTCTTTCGTTGCGAAGGAAGAGGAGGAGTTACACCTGGCTGCACAAATATGTGCCCTAGAGGGGGAGGTAATTGCAGCTATGGGGGTGGAGGAGGCAAGGGAGCGAGAGGTCCAAATGCTGGAGGAGCTGGGACACCAGGCTACGGATAAGGGTAAGGGTGAGAATGGGCAACATTGAGGTAAGCAGGAAAGTGGGTAAAAGGGGGAGGCATGCCAAATCCTGGATACATGTTACCGGGGGGGGGGGGGGAAGGGGCTGGAAGTGCTGGTCTCACCGGGAGGAAAACCATGGGGCGTAAGAGGTTGAGTAGAGGTATGAGACATGGCTCCAATGATACCGTCGGTAGAGTGAGAGGTCCCGGAGGTGTTAGTTCCCCCAAGCTTGGGGAGATCAGGAAGGATAGTATAAACATAACCAGAATGGGCATATATAAGGTCATATTTTAAGGCCATTTGAAGGGCGGCTTCTTCAGTTTGGGGGAAATGAGAGGCAACATCTTTGCCAATGGGAGGTACGAGAGAGCGAAGGAACCAATCCATGTAAACTTGATCTTCAAAGGGGGGAGCACGACATAAGCTTCGTCGTCGTCACCACTCCTGGACATGAGCAGAGAGACGCGTTGAAGAGGATTGATGAAAGAATGTCAATAGTTCAGTGCTAGTGTCGTATTGAAGAGGGAGTTGGAAATAAGACAAAAAGGCTTGGGCAATGGTTGAAAAAGTGGTATGGGAAGAGGTGGCTTGATCAACATACCATTTGGACGCTTTGCCAGTATGGGTGTGTTGAAATAAATGAAGATGAATGGAGTCATCGGTGATGGAATTAGAGGAGCACCACATGTGGAAAGATCGGATATGATTGGAGGGATCTTCACTAGCAAGGCCTTTGAACTTGGGAATGTCAGAGGGGAGCTTGGTTGGCATAGCAGGCCAACGGACATCATGGCGGATAGGATCATTGATAAGTTGATTGAAGTCGGAGAGACTAAGGCCAGCCATATACAGAAGTAATGGGGTAGTCGAGGTAGGTCCCGTAGTGGTTCCACTGGAAGCAGACCGAGCAGTAGAACTGGGGTTAGGGCTAGGTCCAGAACTAGACATGGTGGAGGAAAAGGGGGGAGAACCAGAAGGATGGGGAGAACCTGAACAATCAGAGGAAGACTCGGAGTGCAGACTCGGGGGGGGGGACTTACTCGATGACGACGGGAAGGAGGAAGTCGACCAACCGAAAACTGAGGGTGAAGGCCAAGAAGTTGCCGGGATAAATGCCTTGGAGGCGAAATGATGACGGGAAGAAGAAAGACCGACAAGGGCAGCAAGGTGCAAAAGCAAGACATGACAAGGGCAAGGAGGTGTAGTTTCGATTAATTTTAGAGTCTTTTCTAGGCGGTGTTAACCAGGCTCTTCTTCACTTAGGGTCGGTGTGTGGCATGCGTTAATTTTAATTAATTAAACCCAGACATTTTGAGAGTAAAATAAAAAGTGTGCTGCATAATGGAAAAGAAATCTGCAGTAAATAAGACTGAAAGAACAGAATATTAGCAACTAAAAAGTCAGCAATCGAACCCAAGAAGGTGGGTCTCTCAATACTATTCTAGAAGAGCATGCTAAAAATAGATCAACAGATCTTAGGTCCGGAGGGACTGGGATCTAATGGAGAAATCTGCTGGAAAGTGGTGCAGAAAGCAGCAAAGAGGTAGGGGCAAGGTTGCTGCTAGAAAATAGGAGATCAGCTAAAAAGAGGGGGGTCAAAGAGGTGACCCTAGAGATGAACCCAAACAAAGCGAAAGGCAGTGTATAGAAAGGGAAGAAAATATGACCTGTGAGGATCTGAACAGGAGGTATCAGATCTGAAATAAGGCTGAAACTTCTGGAAATTCAGATGTCTGAAAACAACAACAAACTCTCCCACAAAAAGTGGAGGGAACTAAATCCCTAGGGGGCAAGAGTCCCACTTAGGTGAGTGAAATAGATCAGCAACAGGTCTGAATAGGTGGAGACAGAAGCTAGAAAACCCTGACAGAAACTTCAGTGAAACCCAGAAAAAGTGCTGGCAGATTGCATAAAAAATTGCAGGTCGCAGGTTTGGAACTGTTTTCAGGCCAGGTAGCAGATTTAGGATAGAAAAGTGTGACCTCAAGGCCAGGTCACACTTTTTGGGCCGATAAGTGCGACCTGCAGATCCGGGTCTGGCGGCGGAAGATTTCAGAAAATTTTGTTGTCTCAGCAGCGGCTGATGTCGGTCACCTGCACAAAAAGGCCAGAAACACACAGAAGTTAGAAATTTGAATGTTTGAGGGTTTTAGAGGGGAAAAATAGCATAAAAATGGGAAAAAATAGGAAAAATAAAAATGGAAGAGAAACCCTAGGGTCTGAAACAGTTGGATATGCAGGAAGATAGAAAACGACAGTGGTCGCAAAAGAAAACCCGTGTGGAGTCGCCAATTGGTATGATTCTTTCGTCGTAAAAGATCACTTTAGCTATGCATATCAAGTAGCCCTAACATCAAGTATGGCTACAAAATATCCTTAAGTTTTATGCATAAAATTAGATCTAAGCATAAAAGATATTAAGCAGATAAGATATAAAATGGCTCCATGCATCCAATGAACAAGACAAGAACATTGTATAAAAAGAACATTATATTATATTAAAGAATGGGGCACCTGAGAGGAAAACAAGAAAGGTGTTTTCCAGTTCTCCTCAGTGGGATGGGTTCTTGGAAGTCCTCAGTGTTTCAGATCTAAAATTCCTCTCTTTGGTTAATGTGGAAAACCCTAACAAACATGGAACTCAATGGGAGTTCGAAATGCAAACAAATGGAAATGGTGACCAAGAGTAGATCTAGTGTAATCTAATGCAATGGAGGTGACTAATGAATGGGGAAAGCCCTCCTATTTATAACAAAATATTGGGGCGGTCTAGAACTCGGTGCATGAATAAAATATTATTAATCGAATTCTAGAAGCACCCTTTAGGAATATTTTATTATATTTGTTGGAGGGAAAAGGGTTCTTGACTTGGGTAAATTCCTTTATTTATAGATAACAAATAAATAAATGATTTATTTACTATTTTAAGGGAGATGAGGGGAATATAATTAAATAAATAATGGTTTATTTAATTATTTATATGTGATTTAGTCAAATTTAACTAAGAATATTATTTAAATAATGATTTAAATAACTTATTCTTAGGAAATAATTAAATAAATAATGATTTATTTAATTGATTACCTTGTTTTGGGTTAAATATGACCAAGAAACGTAAACACATGTGGTGAAAGCAATTTTACTTGGGGTAAAATTGGTCTTACATGGTGTACTTGGGTTCATCTAACGATAATGGGTTAGATGACCAAAAAATGGTGGAACAAGGGCGAAATGGCATGATAATTATATCAAGGAGAAGAAGTTTCAAGTAGGGGATTGGGAACTTTTTTTTGATTCAAAATTCAAAGACTCTCAAGGAAAGTTTCAGAAACAATTGCTTGGGCCATATGAGGTTTAAAAAGTCTTTGATAATGGAGGAGTGAAGGTAAGGACAATATATGAAGAAAAGGTACCTGTTCTTGTGAATGGTCATTGGTTCAAGATATATGATAAGCCAATTTCAAGAGAGGATTTTATCAAGGGTTTCTAAGATAATACTGATATGAAGTTGGTGAAGAAGAATTATTCTTCTTCAATAACTTAGCTTTTATTTTTCCTATATCATAAATAAAAATAAAAATATAGAAATATAAAAATAAATATATATAAAAAAATAAAAATAAAGTGTATAAGTATGAAAAACAATCAATGATTGGCATACTTATACAGAAAATACAGGGTGAAAATCAGAGACTTTTGATATCCTATATTTTCCATTTATTTTCTGTAATAAGTAGTGACACAAAAATACATTCATATTCCATATTTGCAGTTCGTAATCTGCAAATTCATTTCATTTTACAGTTTCATTCCATCTCACTCCACTTTCATTCCATTTCATAGTCATATTCCATTTCCATTTCATTTCATATTCATATTCCATAGCCATACTTCATTTCTTTTTACATATTGCATTCTATAGCTGAGCACATTCTGCAGCTAATTGTATTCTGCAGCCGATCACATTCTGCAGCTAATTCCATTCTGCAGCTAATTCCATTCTGCAACTAATTTGATTCTATGGGCACATCTTATTCAGCAGTTCCGACACAATTGTATAGCCTACAAAAAAATGATAATTGAAAGAAATTGAAGGATTATGTTTTGAATACAAACATGCTAAAAGGGCACCTAAGGATCAACACCAAAGAGAACAACAAATGAAAAGGTTAATTTCTAAAAGGTAAAGTGAAAAAATTTATTTTGAATAGAAAGGTTAAAAGATAAAGCATGTATAATATGGATATTGATATGTTTCCTTGACAAATCATCATTTGATTTGATTGTAGTATTCATCATACTACATATCAGCCACATCCTCTGTATTATGTTTCATAACGGTCCATAATTAACTCCCTTGTTGATCGTTAACGGTCATGACCTATGACATGACATACTTGTCTACATTTCTCCAAAACCCCTACCATCTATTTATTCCTACAAACCCTCAATACCTTTCATCAGATCCGCAGCCAATTCATTTCATAAAATAGAAGGGAAATACTAAAGTTTAAGAACTCTGCATAGTATAAGGCATGGGGTTAATCTTTAGATCAAAACCGGTGGGAGAAAAGTACATGGAAGGATACCCACAGATCAAATAATTGTTGTGGAAGGCTGGATGGCTTAAGTTCATAGCGAAATTCAATGGTTTTCACAAGGAGATTACAAAATCCTTTGCTTAATATTTTGATGGCACACAAGTAGAAATTGGAGATATCAAGTTTGTAGTGACTGAGTCATTCATGGCTGAGGCTACAGAAATTCCAAGGCATGGTGAAATATGGTTCAAAAACAAGGAGTTCCACAATGAATCATAGAAATTAATAATAAAAAACCCAGTATGGATGTATCTATTTTTAGAAAAGGTATCCCCAGTTTAGCTCTTAAAAGTAAATGGAGCAACATGCTCTTGGTTTTACAGAAATTTATCACTTATGAAGGAAGGTTTGGTTGCATGTATGTATACCACATCCATTTACTGATGAATTTCTTAGAAAATGGTGAAATCAATCTTCCTTTCTTTCTTCTAAATAGTTTAAAAAGGATGGCCTCAAACGTGAAATAGAGAATATAGTTCATAGATACCACCATGCATCACCATGGGTTGGTAAAGATACTGATTGAGTTTCATTTAAAAAGCATAGCAGATACGTGAGAGGATTCCTTATTAGAAACCATTTTCAAGAAGCACCAGAGTCACCTAAAGAAGATAATGTTAGAAGAAGCAGAAGAAAGAAGACTAGTATAAATGTTGAAAATAGACCTGAATCTTCATTACAGAAGAATGATGAAAAGCTAATCTCTGAAGAACTCACAGAAATCAGAAAGAAAATCAAGACAAGAGGTAAGATAAGAAAGAGGAGTAAGGTTACAAATGAGGAGAATGTAAGTCCTCCACAACTAAGAAGGAGCTCTAGACTCTGAGGTAAGAAAACATTGTCAAAAGGGACAGAGCTTATAAATTTAGATGAGGAAACCCCAATACCATATTCTTTTAACATTTCTCCTACACACAGTCCTCAAAATTATCCTATTCATAATTTTGAAGGTAGCCCCAATAGAAGATCTCCAGGCATATACCCAGCACAACAAGAAATATATGATTATGTAGAATCATTGGAGAAGAGAAATGCATCAGTGAACCCAGAACCTTCTATCAATCCAAAAGAACCTCTAGTTGATGCTCTCAAACATGATATTTATGAAATAGAGATATTGAACATACATATCAAATAATAGAATGAGACCTTGAAGAAGAAAAACAAGTTGGACAAGGTAATTCATGATACTACCATTCTGCATCTAAGACATTGGTATAAGAAAAATAGGAAATTGAAAAGAATGAATAAGTTGCTATACAGAGAATTCATTAACCTGAAGTATACGTTTATTATGAGAAGGCCCAGGATGAAAGTCACTTCAAAGAATAACAAAACAAGGAAATTGGATGTGCTAGCAGAAGTGCATGAGAAACTGCAATAAGAAAGGAGACTTCACATTTATGGCAAGTTTCATGAGAAAATGCAATGATTTTGTAGTGGGGGTATGTTGAACCTCAGAATTACCCTCTCTTTCAAAGCTTTTCTCACCTTTTTCTCTCATTTTCTCATAATATTACAGACCTCAATCAAAGATAAATGCTTGGTTTTGTCTTAAGGAATGCATTAAAATTATTTCCATATTATATTTTCATGTTCTTAGTATTTGAATAGATTTTTTCAATTTAGCTATAGAACACAGCCTATTCTTTAGCTAACCGTGGATTCCGTAGCTACTCTCATGGTCTGGTAGTTTCCAAGTGTCAAATGAAGAATTAGGCCACATGGGAATTTCTAGAATCATCTCCACATGCATTCTATCTTATTCACTGGATCAATATTGACAGAAAAGCAGGCCTAATATCATGGTCAAAGGTGTGGTAAACGTACGTTATTTGAAATTAGCAGGACTCTTGATTTACTATATCATAGAAAATCAAGATTCAAACAGTCCTATTGCAATTCTAAGTTTAATTAGCCACCTATAGCAAGTTTATCTCTTAAACAACCACGCTATTTTCCTTTAAATACTGATTGTACAGAACCGAGAAGATAGTTCAGAAATAAAGTGTTAAGTTTAAGATTTTTGCTGATACTTTGTATTAAGACTTCATTCTATCATAATAAAAAGTTCGTGTTGCCAATGATTGTTTAAGTGCACCCTTAACCAGCTAGAAATTCAGCCAAATCAGTTGCAGAGGGCCCCTGCACTGGAGGAGGTTTTTCATTTGTTGTTTTTAGTTCAATTTCCATTACCTTTTTTTAGAAAATATGTTCTCTAATTAGGTTAATGTTTCATTTTAGTTTTTGATCAATAGCATAACATTAAATCATATCTATGCAGCCTTATTCTTCTAAAATATTTCATGAAGATAGATAACTTTGTTTTCAAATCAAATTAAGATTGAAGTAATAAGAATACACAGTTGCCTAGTTTTCTTATTGTTTTGTCATTCATTTTCTTAGAACAGAATCATAAATTAATTGTGTCAATGTATTTTTTCAAAATCCATTTCAAGATGATGATCCTAAACTAAATTTTTGAATGTCTAATTCATACAGTGATTGAATTTACTCTGCAGATTGTTAGTTTCTTTCTAGGAACATAGAGACTAAGGCATAATTGACTTCTTACACAACACCTCAAGAGGGTAATACTTCACATTGAATGTTGGAGAAAGCAAAATATACATTAGTTGTTTACAGTGAGTTTTACATGCTTTCACTTTTTTCTTTTAGATCCTCACTTAGTTACATCACTAATATTCCTGAAGGTCATTCCAAGGAGATTGATCTAATCACATTTCAAGATGCAATGATTGAATTTTTAATGAATGTAATTACTGAGTTACCTTCTGCATACTTTACTTGGTTTTAAATCATTAGGTATAATTGGTTACTTAACACTATGTCAAGAAGATCATACTTCATAATTGAATGCTGGAGTAACTTGAAGTACATTAGTTGTTTTCATTTTCTGCTTTTACTTAAGAAAAGAACTGCAACTTCAATATTAGTTTTTATAATTATATCCATGGAATAGGGCTAATCATAAGATAAGATAGATGCTCTGTTTTCCAAACTAGCTTCTAACTAGCCAACAGTTTTTGGTTTATTTTTATGAAAATTAGATTAACTTAGGAACACTTCCTCTTCTTCCTTCTTCAAATTCATTAGATTCATTTAAAATATTTTTATAGTTTTAGATTGAGCATTCTTAGACATAAAAGAATAGAAACCCCCCAAAAACAACATAAAATACAAACAACAAAGTAAGAAGTAGGTTAACTAAGCACATACAGTGCATCACACTTCATCAGTTCAAAAACCTTGGTTGATAATTTATGCAAGCAATTTAAGACATTAAATTCAATAAAGAAAGTGTGATGTGCGATGCGACAAAGTTATCATAGTCGTCTTTGGAGTGGTAAGTCTTAAAAGAAAAAGTAAAATGAAGTGAACTGATATATGCGATGCAGCAAAGTTATCGCAACTGACGTTGGAGTAGTATGTTATGAACATAATTCATAACTAAAGTAATAAATTTAGTCATTAATGGAATAAATACAAATAAATGTAATTACTAGATAATCAATTAGGATTATGTTAAATATTCATTAGGTTTATGAAAAGGCATGTCTAAAAGACATGCCCATTCGTGAAAAGGTACCTGCATAGGTATAAAAGCGGAACCTCATTGTAATCATTCAATCATGTCTTATATCATATTAATAAATATTTATTATAAATACATCTTGTGTATTTTTATAATTTAAAGCTATTTTTGCTATCAAAGTCAATAAGCATACAAGTCTTGCCGCTACAGTCAACCAAATCTATGAATTCTGTTGCTACAGTGGTATCAAAGCTATATCAGAGCCATATTTAGAACAAGTTGAAGCAATGGCACATAACATTGTTTTACAAGTCTACGAACGTAGTTTACAAGCCTATGGACATAAAATACCACACTATGTGTCATTACGTGAAGATCCAAAAATAATTGAGCAAATTAGGAAAGTTCAACAAAAGCTTCAGCAATTAGAGAATTCTTGGGCAAAAGTCACAAACGGTTGTAAAAAAATTTATGCAGATCTTAAAAAAATTTCTTGTAATAGAGAAGAAAATCATGACAAACAAAAATTTGAAAAATGCGGTAGTAATGAGAAAGAAGTTAGTTATGCAAAGGCAAAATCAAGTAGAACATCCATGGTAAATTCAAGTAAATATATTCCCCCACCAATGCGTAATAAAAGAAAAAAGGAAGAGAATTGTTGGAAGTGTAGAGATAAATATTTCATAGGACATAAGTGTGCAATCCAAAAACTTTATAACTGTGAAGCAGATTATAATGATGATGTAGATGTTAAATGTAAAAAAGATTCTGCTAGCCGGAAAACTATTGAAGAAGTTGGGAAAAGTGATGAACAACAAAGTGTTTCATCCTCTGTTTTGAAGGAAACCTGTGAAGAAACAAAACAAGGTGAAGCAGGAATGGTGACAATAACACCAGAGCAACCGATTCATGAGAAAATCCGAGACAACATCAATACATATATTTCATCAAAGATACAAGGATTTGTCTCTAATGCTTGCTACCAGTCAATGGAGACAGCATCAATGAAACCTGGTTTCAGAAGAAATTTTAACGCTAAGAGATCTCCAGCTTACCTTGACAATTCTGGTGGATTTCAGGGAACTTCTGCTGCCCAAAACAATGGTGTTGTTATCGAGATAGAGGACCACAGTGTTGGAGGAGGTGAAAAATTCAAACAGCCATCAAGGGACAACAAAATAGAGAGAAACCCAACTTCTGTATCAATCAGTTATATTCCTGCAGTCGAGAATGATCTCATGCCATGCATCTCAGGCACTTGTCCCGATATGTGTCCTGCCAAGGAGAGGGCACAGAGAGAGAGACTGGGAGACTTGGCATTTTTTGAAAGGTTGAATAGAAACCCACGGAAGACTTCTGCTAGTACTGCTATTGAAAAGTTTTGCAGGACTATTTCAATTTCATATTCTCAACCATCAGATATACGGCCTCTTACAGTGTTATGGAACACACTGAAATATTTAATGAAACTACTTGACACTTCAGAACATGGATTTGAAGTTGTGCATGAGTTTGTCTTTGATCGTACACGTGCAATCCGCCAGGATCTGACCATCCAAAATATTGTTAATCACCAATCAATAGTCATTCATGAACAAATGGTCAGGTTTCTCATTTTGTCACAGCACAAGCTTCAGCATCTTGGCAACAATAAAGATACATCATTTCTTCACCTGAATTTGGAACAACTTTCCAAATTTCTGAAATCCCTTCTTGATCTGTATCATGTCACCAGAAAAAGTGAATCCAGTTCTGAAAATCAAGCTGAATTCTGTTGTTATTATGTTCTTATGAATCTGGGATCTGAAAAGCTATGGCATGGAGAAACACTTGCTGTATGGTTTCGGAATATAATACCATCACTGTGGAAATAAAAAAAGATGGAATTTTCCAGGAATGTATTAAGGTGTTATTGCATGGGAAATTTCAAGGGCTTCTTTAATCTTGTTAGAAGTTTGGATGATTACAGTGTGGCTGTGGAACAAGATTCTAGCAATCTGACCACCAAATTTAATTTCTGAGCTATATTACGTCCGATGAAAACAACATAATTTCCTACTACCATTTTGCTATGGGTTACTCCGTTAAAATAAGCAGTCTAATAACAGGGAAATGCCCGAAGGAAAGGGGTTCTAAGGCATTGGAAGATTTCAGTACATGGTAGAGGATAATTCATCTAGATGCAATACGCATGAATGCAGAATGGATCCCATATTCTCCTTCCCAGGAAAATGTTTCAGAGGAAGAGGCATTGGTGTTAGGTTGTCATGTTGGATTAAAAAATGACAAGCTTAGTGTGAACGAGTACGTGAAAATTCATTCAACTGTTTATTGTATGTGCAACTATGGGGGCGTTCATAATTATTCGCACCAAATCTATGAGAAATACCATGAAAAAACAACTCCTGTTCACATCTGTCGGGCACCGCCTTCACACAAAATGCGCAAGCTCTATTCCACGGCGGCTCTCCAAACCAAAATCCAGAAAACAAATCTACCGTTTCTGTTCCAGCGTGATGCATATAATAAGTTGAAGGGTGTCGTAAAAACTGTTATTAATGGTTGGATAATCATTTTCGTGGATACACGTATATATACAAATACACGGCCTGCTCGACACCAACTACAAGTGGCTCCCGACACCCAGAAGATGCTGCAGGCCCGCACGATTCCACAAGTAATCGGCGGTCAAATGACATGTCTTTTCCTTGACGTCGTATGGTCAACAGACAATTTCGGTAACGGTGAAATGTTACGGGGTTGATAAAGATATACATAACGAAGTTACGTGGTTAAAAGTTATATAAATTTTATATAATTTACAAATATATATTATATATAATTTGTAATTATATATTTTATATAAATTGTAACTATATAATTTAAAAATAACAATAATAATAAATATATATATTAAAAATATAATAATAAAAAAAAAAAAATTAAAAAAAAAATGTGAGCAAAATGAAGAAAAGTGTCGAGATTAAGACAAGATGTCAAATTACATAAGTCGAAATGACAAATGCCAGATGAAGAAAATTGTCGGAACTTAAGTTTTGTTGTTGGGAACAAATTGAGCTAAGTGAAGGAATTGACTAAATGATTAGCGATTAAAGATGAAGATAAATGCCAACAATATAGCTTTGAGGACAAAGCTTTTTAAGAAGGAGGCAATGTTATGAACCTAATTCATAACTAAAGTAATAAATTTAGTCATTAATGGAATAAATACAAATAAATGTAATTACTAGCTAATGAATTAGGATTATGTTAAATAGTCATTAGGTTTATGAAAAGGCATGTCTAAAAGACATGCCCATTCGTGAAAAGGTACCTGCATAGGTATAAAAGCGGGACCTCATTGTAATCATTCAATCATGTCTTATATCATATTAATAAATATTTATTATAAATACATCTTGTGTATTTTTATAATTTAAAGCTATTTTTTCTATCAAATTCAATAAGCATACAAGTCTTGCCACTACAGTCAACCAGATCTACGAATTCCGCTGCTACATGGTAAGTCTAAAAAGAAGAATTAAAATGATGTGAAGTGCGATGTGCGATGCGGTGGACTTATCGCAATTTGCGTTGGACTAGTAAGTCTTAAAGAAAGCTAATAGAAACTACAATTTTGGATCTCACAATATCGCAATATCACAAGGTTGGTGGACAAGGGATAGTGTAGTCAGGAGAAAGGTATGAAGTGCGAAATGCGATAGAGGAAATTTAGAGGAGCAAAGGCCAAGTGCAATAACAATATCGCAATTGGCAAAAAGGAGAGGTAAGTCTTAAATAAAAAGGGAAAAGGTCATGAAGTGTGATTTGAGATTTGTGAAGTACGATAGCATGAGCTTCGATGAGGAAAGGTGGAGGTTGAATTTCAACCTTTTTCACGTGTTTTGCATTAAAAAGGGTAGGGAAACCGTGAACAATAAGAACAAATGAATAAGGAAGGCTGGATGTTTTAAGTGTTTCGAGGGATAAAAGGTGGGTGCAATAGTTAGAATAAGCGAAAAAAAAGGGAATGGAGGGTGTGATAGAAATGCTCAGATTTTGCAGACATAGATGGAGAATGAAGCAGGCAGGCACCACAGAGCTTCTATGGGTTTTAGCGATAATTCCCACAATCAAGGTGCTAAGTTATGTGAAAATAAAATATACAAATGTGTAAAAATACAGTGCAGAGGAATACTTAAAAATGGTAATGTTTCTCTACTTTTAATCTCATAAACAATGAATAGAATCAGTTTTTGGGTCTGTGGAAAGGTTCACCCTCCTCGAGCTCTATTGACGGAGATGAGAAGGGGGTCTTGATCCACATATTTTTGGTTTTTATTCTCTATTATATTATTCACACGAAAATTAACTACAACAACACACTGAAAGAAAAACTAAACAACAACTTGAAACATAAACGAAATTATCAGAAGAAGAAATAATGAAATGAAAAAAAGCGAAGAAAAAATAAATAAAGGAGGTTGAGGAACATGGATTAGGTTCTAATCCATGAATGTAGCTCTATCAACCTTAAATCAATAAAGTGAAATTAGTTTTCTCATTTCATAAAAGAATAGCCTCATACATTTCCGAAATTTTGATCACTGAGTAATAATAAAAATCTAAATACCTTGCAAGGGCGTTCCAACATGCATCGACCCCTTCCTAGATTTATCTCTAATTTACTTATTCTATAGGGAAGCTACCAACAACTCCTTAGAAAATAGTGATTGACTACACTTGACTCCAAGTAAACAAATATTGAGTGCACTCCTGCTTGAGTTGCTTCGCTGCTTCCGGAATTCGAATTGTTGGAAAGAATATTTTGGATCCTTTGGCTTCCTTTGGAATTTGAATTGCTGGAGAGAATATTTGGGATCCTTTTTTTTCCTTTGAGAGTTAAGGAGGGTGGAAAATTCTCCTATAATTTCTCCTTGTTGTCTCCTCCAAGTATTTATGATAAAATCCTTATAAAAATTCTTAATAAGTCACGATTTTCTACACTTCAACCTCATGTTAGGCACTCAGAGTATGTTAGCCTTAACCACCACCTATACCAGCATCATAAAACCAAATAATAATAAAAATTCAGTAAAAATAGATCTAAGAAGGAAAAAATGTGACCATTCACCCCTCCAAATATGTGTAATGATGGAACTCATTAGGTTCTCTTCTACTACATTTGGTACACCGAAAAGAACCAAGTGGACAAGCTCATCAACAAGCTCGATTCTCTAATTTGAACCCTCGGCCCCGCTCTTGCTCGACACTACTTTCAGGATTTTATCTTAACCGTGATACAAAAATGGAGTGTAATTTATCATCTCCGCCTAGTTACATCGTAAGGAGCTACCTCTGAGAACCCTGACTTGACACATGGTTATCCTTCCCATCACATCACATTCCTGTAGTGCCCCAAGTTTCCATCATAATGAAAACTTATAGTGACCCAAATAATTGACTTGGGTTTGCTTACTGCACAAATTGAATATGTAGGTGAGGGTTATGCTTCAATCCACTAATTTTTTGTTTCAATTTCACAGTACTTAAGCTTCCTTTCTATTTTAAAAAAGCTACACAACCCTCTCTAAATTTATTTTTAATGTTTATTTTTCATTTTTGTTGATCCCTATAATGCATCCATAGGTGAGGCTCACAGAGCTTATAGATATTGTTTCCTAAACCACATCTTGGCCACTTCGGCTTATACATAGTTGAAATTTTATTTTATTTTTTATGTAGGAAGCACTAACAACCCTATCTCATATTTTAATACTTAGATTTATTGTCTTGTGTTACTACAGGTATATGCAGAATATTTTCAGTGACTTCTCAAACCCCTTGGAAAGGTATGACCCTGTTTACGATACCCTGCACGCGTTTTATTAATATTGTCTCCCTATTAAATTATTTTTCCTTCTAGTAGTGATGGTTTTGTAGGTAATATGCTGGACATTTTCTAGTAATAGGGTTTCATTTCTTGAACTGGTAGACATTAATTCACTTTCCAACCACAATGAATTCTGGGGAAATGGGTGTTCCTTATTTTTCTAGAAAAGAATCTTACATCGCAGTGGTTGAAGAAAAAAATTTCACATTGTAGTTGAAGAGAAATCCACACCAAAAGGTATGCCAAGGTAATGACCAATTACACCTGTGTAGATAGAGTTCCATGTTGGAGGAATATAGGCATTAGGATCATCAAAACCAGCTAACCAATAATTATTTGTTTAATCAATAACAACCACCTTTGAGGTTTCATAATGGCTAGCTAAATAATCTCTATTTGTATCCACTAAATTCTCATTTTCATGGAGTGAAAAAACACTGATTGGAAAATTGGTTATAGCCATCTTTCAATCATTAGGGTTATAAATCCAGTAAATGTGATCTTATAATAAATGATCCTTGAGAAAATACCCTAAGGCATTTTTTTTCAACCTTACCTACTTGACCAATGAAGAAAAATACATTGGGTTAGAGAAATATTCATAGAAAGAAAATTTAGGGCACTGGATAAAAGAGTGTTCACTGTCCCAACATATCTCTCACCAAAACCTACACAAGTCAACATGAGAATAAAGAAAGACTAGTTAATTTGGTCACAAGATTTCTCAATTCAGTAATAGGTTTGATCAAAGTGAGTTTTCAGGAAGAGAGCTTGCTGATATATTTTCCAATAGGTTTGGAAAAATGTTTACCTAAAATGGACTAAAGAATTCTCTTTGAGCGAACTCGAGAGTATCTGTTGAAAAATATTGCATAACTAAGACGTTATAAAATATAAAATTGAAGACAATTACTAATGAAAATATGCCAAATAAACAATAGGTGTTAAATAAAATAACAATATATGAGAATCTTAGTCACTATAAGAACACATTTTTTGGATAGAGCTACAAGATCTATTTGAATCTTTCTCTCTCCTCAGTGAAAATGAGGAGGCATTCCTAACTCTATGAAAGAAAACTCACTAGATGAATACTTTATATTTGGGGGATTTGTGTGACAAATTTGTGTCTATGGTTCGATTAGAAAATGGTAAAACCTTCCTAACGTTTTACATTTGTTAAAAAATTTGTCTTTCTTGACAATATGATTTTTTAAAGTTATTTGGAAGCATAGGGGACTATTTGAATGGATTGGAGATAAACCTATAATAATATTTTTTTATTTTAAGGATAACAACCAAATTTATATAGCATGAAGGCATAAAAATGATGTGGGATATAAATTTTAGATCATAGATGCATCGAAAGGTTTTAGGTTGTAAGAAAAAATAAGAATTTTCTTTAAATCCCGAGTATAAGGGTAGATGATATCAACCAAATTTTGGCCATCAAAGATTGACTTCATAAATTGTGATTAGCGACTGAGAGTTGTGTAATATGAGAGAGAAGCAGGGAATACAATGACATATTTTGGAGTTTTAGAGTGGTTATGTGGATCGTCCCATTTAATATTTAATTCTAAAAAACTATCCGGTAAAAAGTAGATGATTTTTCTCAAGAATGCAAGGGCACAATTGTAGTTTATTTTGGGATTGGTTTATAGTTTCAATGATAATTCAATTGCTTTGGATAATCTGTGTTTTAAATATTAATTTTTTTCCTCATCATCTCACCTGCAACAGAGAGTGGACAGTGAGATCAACCAGGTAAACTCCTCTATCAAGACACAATCGTTGAAGGGGTAGCTCTAAACCAAACTAGACCTTAGGTTGATGTGTTCCCATTATGGAAACAACAAAATTTTTCATTACCAGGAAAGCATCATTGACAAAATTGAATAATTGGATCACTTTTCTAGTTTGGAGGGATCTTCACAACGAATAATGGTTATGGAGCCACTAGAGAAAATCCACTTTTTTCTTGTCCTGTAATAAAATCATAATCAATATGATTCAAAAATAAAAAGTGTGATATAGTTCATGAGAATTTATTTTAGAAGCGGAAGTGTTTTTTGTCATAAAATGTTGATGATAAAATCATGGGAAAAAAAATGCGCCCTAAAATGACTCAAAGTTTTGATGCAAAAAGTCATAACGGCAACTAACTATGTGTGTGTGTGTGTGTGTGTGTGTGTGTGTGTGTGCATGTGTGTGTTTGTGTGTGTGTGTGTGTGTGTGTGTGTGTGTGTGTGTGTGTGTGTGTGTGTGTGTGGCCTCCTGAAGTTATGGAAGAAAAATATTGGTAGTGAAACATGTCTTAGTTGGAAAATATACCATTGGATTTTCCTATTTAGAATTCATGTATCTAGATGCTCGAGTGTTAATGCTGGGAATTCTGAAACATTTTGGGAAATGGAATTATTTATATTATTGGAAATGATTATTACAACTACTTAGGCAGTCCTAGTATAGTTAATTGGGATGCATCAATATTAATCTTCATTATAATGGATGTTTCTTTCATAACTATATCAATTTTATAAACTACAGAGGAAAACAAGGATGGGATCATGCATTTTATGTCATTAGATATTTTTTAATAATTCAAGATGGATAGGAAAAAATTTATTGAAATTGGATCCATTTATATGTATGGAAATATTCCATAAAAAAAATGTTACTGAAAGGAGAGGGATGATATCTCACAATATTACTTTTACCATCTTACTGTTTTCATTTATATAGTTTTCATAAGAAGATATTTTATAAGTGGTGCTATTGAAAAAAAAAAGTAAATCATGGAGTGGAATTTCTATTTGGCACGTGTTACTTCTTATCTATATAATTTTTCACGAATTTGATTTGAAATACAATGCACTTAAGCTCTTCATTCGATGAATTTCCAAAAGCTATAAATCATATTAACAACATTCTAGGCATAGATTTCAATGTAATCCTGAAACAAATGTGGTTTGGAGTTGAGTGCGGTGGGTGACTTATCTTAGGAAAAGGTGATATTTTTTGTTATATATGGTATAAGGAACTATCATGCTTCAAAATTCATTTAATATAATACATTACCACAATGTGTTAACTCTTAGAAGCATCAATGAAGGACTTGTTAGATATATAGGGAAAAAAACGAGTCTCTAATACTTAAAATTATATATGTAGAGATGAAGTATGATTGCAAAGACAAAGTGCCCTAATTTCAGGCCAATGGATTGGCTTCAATAGGTTTTTACCCCGTTAAGGTCCATGCACATGGAAATCATTCAACTGGTAAAGAAACTACAACTTAAAGTTGGGGATAGATGGCTTGATGACTAAATGGATGAGATCTCAAAGATCTAGGATGTGTATCATGTATTGAAATGTGGGATTACATGCCTAGAGAAATGCCAAAATAATATAGAGATTTTTTCCATGACATTAAATGCCAATAGCATCCCAACAAGTCAACAGTCTAGGCCGGTGATGAGGGGCATGTAAGGGTGTTAGAGGGAGGTCCTTATCCTGGAATAACCAAAAAAAGTATTGATAGATACTAGGATTCAAAAAAATGTGAAGTTGTTTTTTCAATTTCATGATAGTTCCATTGAGGTCTATTTTCACCAATGGAATAGGTTCTATGGATTTAGTGGGGTTATGTATGCAATCAAGAATACAAGCTCATTGTTACTTTGGTGATTGGTGTATAGTTTCAATTAGAATTCAATTTCTTTGGAAAATATGAGTCTTGGGTCCTCATTTTTTTCCCCATCATCTTACTTACAAAAGAAGAGTGGACGCTGAGATAAATCGGGTAGAGACCTCTATTAATACTACCATGTATGTAAAACCAACATTTCTTTATATGAGTTTGGAAAGACACAATCCATGATAGGGGAGTTGGGGATGCAGTTGGAACTTAGGTCTATGGGTTCCCTGCATGGAAACAATAGTGTTCACTACCAGGAGAGCCTCATTATCTAAATTCAACATTTGGATAAATTTTCTAGTTTGGAATGATCTTCACAAGGAAAAATGATTGTGGAGCTACTAGAGCAGACCCACTTTTGTCTTCTCGAGTAATCATATCATAATGAGTATGTTTCAAAAAATCATAGCGTCATAGTGTTAAAGGGCATTTATTTGAGAAGGAGAAGTGTTTTTTGTTGTAAAATGTTGACGATATAATCATGGGACATAAATTAAATACTGCCTAAAATGACTCAAAGCTTTGATGCAGAAAGTAAGAATGGAAACTCACTATCTATATGTTTTTCCTCCTAAATTTCAAGAATAAAAATATTGATAGAGAAATATGTGTCAATAAAAATATATACCTTTGGATTTCCCTACTTAGCATTCCTATATCTTGATTCGTAAGTGTTAATACTAGGAATTGTGAAAACAATTGAGCAATAGATGTTGTGGAGGGAATCATTGATCGTACTTGTTTTTTTTACATTATTATAAAGGCTTATTGAAACTTCTTAGACAATATTAGTGTATAATTATAAACCTAAGCAAGGTGAAATCCTTGGCTAAGAGAGGATTTCTATTGAGGGCAACAAATGGTGTGAAGGAAACAATTATATTCATTTCTAGTATTCTTCTATCTGTCCTCGCCGGTTCTTCTAATATGTTGGTTGACTTAAGAATTCCTTATCAGTTTTTTTCGTCAGTATAGTTTATGACTTTACAACAAGACGTGAATGAAATAAATCAAGGGTCGTTGCACCATGTGACATGTTATAGTTATGAAATAGTTTGAGAGTTTGAATGCAGTAGTTCAAAATATTCACATAATGATTCATATGTTATCCCTAGAAATACTAGGAGGAAATGAAAGACAAATTCAGCTCACAGAGGGATGAAAGTAGGCATAACAGATAAGACAAGAAGTTCAATAATTACATAAAAGTGCATATTTTATTTCTGATGGTTTATATCCTCTCACACAATAAATCAATGCATTTTTCTAGATTATTATTAAAGGAATAAATGTGTTCCTTGATAGCCTTAGATGTTTTGGACCCAACGGCATGCAAATTGAAGATGAACTCTTTAAAAAGTGAAAATTTGGAGTTGATCAGATACATAATTTGTATTTTCATGTATTTTTGGTTGTTGGATGGGTTTTCATCTGCTCCCATAAGTTACCAGTGTATTGAGGTGCATGTTATGCTCAAGTCTTACTACTGGTTTTTCAGATGGATGATATTTGCACCATATGTATTTGTATACATTGATGGAAATATATATGTAATGTTTGATTTCTAAAATATATACATAAGATTTGAGAATTACAAGATAGCCCTAAAGATTAAATTATGTAAAAATCAGTGAAAAATATCCCTCCTAAATCTCTATACAAAAAACAACCCTGAATTTACTTAATAGATTACAGAGAGACTACAACAACATTGTTCATGTGAAATGTATTCATTTGATGCATTTTCTACTATTACAGAAAACCCAAAATTGTTGATTAAACTCCCACAAATATTCAGCTACATTTTCTACATGTCTGACACCTACTTAATCAAGTATTTTTCAAATAAGAGCTAATACATTTAAGCTATTTTGTAAAAGTCCTACTTGATTATTTGTAAAAAAAAATTCAATGCATCTACGATAAGTTGTGTTGTAAAATACACCCTATATACTTATTCCTTATCAATTTATTTACAAATGAAGTGGTACTGTATCCCTATATATTTAACATTCCCATGATATTTTGAATGCTTTGTCATGGTTATACATCTCTTGTTGGAACTCTACAATATTGTTGGTTGGGATTGAATGAGCCCAATTTCTTGTAATAATATTCTCCACCATTTGAATTCATTTGCAGTTTGACATGTTGATATGTACTGCGCTTCTATAGTAGAAAGATAAATTTTCTATTGTTTTTTTTGCTACCCCATTAAATTTTTCCTCCACTAAGGATAAAATAGAATGCTAAAGTTGATATCTTGTTATCAATGTCCCATGTTCACTCTAACTCACAGTAACAAGTTATGGAGATTATTTTGAATTCCCACTTAATGTAGTTTTATGCTTAAATGTTCCTTAGATATAGTTGAAAACCCTTTTGACTGTTACACAATGTTGTGGTCGAGGATGGATGGAAAATCGACTCACGATGCTTACAACATGTGCAATATAATTTCTTCTACAAAACTTGGCATAAATTGGGTTCCCAACAAAATTGTGATATGGATTTATACTCATATGATTTTTCTTGTTCTTATGTATGAAAACATATTTCCAACAAATGTTTCTTATATGCTTACAATCATTGATTTTCAATTTACCTTCCCAAATGTTTGATAACATCCCTAATGTAGCTTTTTTTATTAAAATTTAATTTATTTTTCGTCCTGTATCTTAATCACGGTATCATAATGATAGTATCATCAACATATAAAGTTAAAATTATCACCAATATGCTTGATGTAGACATTCAAATTATCATTTCAGTTGACATATCCTTTCTTTTTGGGAAACCCATCAATATTATCATACCATGCCCTTCAGCACAATTATTGTCTATAACATGTCTTATAAAATTTTCATCCCTTACGATCATTCCCTTTTTGTATATAACCTTTTGTTTGTTCCATATAGGATTCTTCATTAAAAATACATCGAAAAATGGTGTATTCATATCTTGTTGATATTACATGAAGATTAAAGGTTGTTGCAATGATAAGTGAAGGCAAGCATTCAAGGGTGGAGCATACCTTCTAGGTTCAATACTTTGTCTACATGATGACAACGACTACAAGTGTCTAGTAGACTGCGGGCCAGTGGACATACGTACATACATACACATATATAGTAATAACATAAAATATTCTATTTTTATTGACTGCAACAAAAATGTTTCAAATGATCTCCTGATTGTTTTATATATTGAGATGTAGTCAACCTTGCTGCATATGATGAAAATCTAGATGTCTTTTCTTAGGAAACGATGATATATATCTACCAGATATGGTAGAAAGGAGTGGGGTTCTTTAAAACTTCATTCAATCTAATACACTACCATTATTTGTTAACTCTTAAAAGCCTTAGTGAAGTTGATGTTAGATCTATAGAGAACAAAATTAGTCTCTAATACTTAAACATTATATATGTATAATTGAAGCATTATTGGAATGAGAGAGTTTCCTAGTCTCTGATAAAAATTAATATTTTTGTGTATGGTAAAAATTTTCCCCATCGATCCATAACACCACATTATACTATATACATTTGCAAAATAATTTCTAGTAGCAACACCTAATGTTGCAAAGCTTAAAACTTTTCTAGTGATGTCATGGATTGTGGAGTCTACGTAATGAGCCCTATAAGAAGTAAAGAAACAAATCCCCTGCATCTCTAGCTCTACATGAAGCCATTTGGTGAAGCGAAAAAGGAAATTTTCTCCATGCATTCTGTTGTACACATCACATCTCATAAGCCTTGTAGAGGATGGAAAAGAGGTCCAGGTCCGAGTAAATGAAATATTCTTTGATGGGTTTCTTTCTTGCAATATATTTTTATGAAATATAACATTTTCGAGGTATATTGGGCACCTATCATGATGTGATACTAAATTTATTTGTGCATTATTCGATGAAGACTCATTTTTTAATGACCCAAAATTTTGAGTATCATCCAACTGCTTTACTATGATTAATGAAGGGCCATATGATGAACTTAGTATGTCAATAATGTTGTTTAATAATGAATTTTGAGGCAGAGTTGAAATCGATGCTCGTAAAAATATGTTCCTTCTGATATTTAAGGGATGGTAGTCACTGTTGGAGGAACTTCGAATATAATATTTGTTGTATTCAATTAAAAAAGTGGAATAACATTCATCATTGTTTGAATAAAGAGGAGGATATTTTGGGGAATCAAATGGGGAGTGAGAGGCTCAAAAAAATGTTTATGAATATGAATATGAATAAATATTAGTTTCATTATTCTTTGTTGTTCTGATTCCAATGCTTTCTAGTTGAAGCAACTCTATATTTCTCCTCACCATAATACCTTTTTTTTCCTTTTTTTTTTCTCTCCGCACAAGCACTTTTAATTCTAAGAATAGTGTGAGAAAATTATTTCTAAACCAAAGTTGTGTATGGTTTAGTCCCTTAATTTTAAGCACCACCACACAATTTCTCATAAAAATATAAGATAAATGAGAATATACATCTTCAACCACTTTCCGAGCCTCAACAAAGAATTCTTGCTCATTATATTATACTCTGCTAAACTTTTATATCCTTCCACCTTACGGTTTTTCCTTTGCAACATCTCGTGCAATTTCGAGAATAAAATTATATATAAAATGATAGGGATTATTTTCATATTCAACTATGAACAATAATGCAAGTACAAAATTCACTCATGGTGAGTTATATTAAGTAGATGCGTGAGAATTTAAAATATAGATGAATATTCAATAAAAAAACATATATTATATTTTTTAAATTCGTAATATTTTGGAAAATATTATAAATTATCACGTTTCTGAGAATTTTCAATGAATGAACGGACATATTTTTTAACAATGTCCAAAAGGAGCCAATCAAAAAAATTTAGCCCCTAAAAATTTCCCTAAATTACACATTTCGAATAAACTACACTATAACAAGTTAAATAAAATAAAATTAATGATATAATTATCAATTATAACATAATTAATGAAATAATAGGTTGTCTATTTGAATATGGCTTCCATAATTTTCACCTTAATGGATGGTAGGGGTTTAATTTCCATAGAATATTATAGAATATTCATAGTAATATACACAAATCAAAGGTTGAGATTTATATCCAATGTGGTTATGATCATTTTTGCATTTAATTAAATTGATTAATTATAAATAAAAAGGCATATAAGCAAGTATCATATTAATTTATTCATAGTCTTTTGGGCTTGTGGTATTGTAACAAAGCCCATTTCCAAATTTAGAATCTCCTTGGTTAAGAATATTGTAGCATATTTTTAAATGAATAAATGTTTGACTTATACATTGTTCTTTCTATAATATGTTAATTGAGTTTAGCTTCGGTGATTGGGTAGAATAGTTGTTATCTTCCCCACTCATGTTGACGTATGGAAGTTAACATGTTACACTCTAGAATCGAGCAATTTTGTTGCACTCTTAAGTGAGTATATATTGAGGGTTGTCCTAGTACCACCAATAGTCTCTCTTGCCTTCGGGTTGTCCTAATAACAACAATATTTGTTTTGCATTATGGCTAATAGGGAAGATGACTTTCTAGAAATTTTATATTGATGGTTGTCCTGGGGCAAACAATAGTCTGCTTCAGACTGATAGTGAGGTTGTCCTTTCTAGAAATTCTATACTCATGGTTGTCCTAGGGCCAACAATAGTCTACTTCAGGCTGATAGTGAGGTTCTCTTTCTTCCCCGAATGATACACAATGGCCAAAAAATAATAATAATAAAATAATTTAGTTAGTTTTTATAATTTTGATGCAGGAGCATTAGACACTAGCCAACAATGTAGGAGGTTTGTCCACATGTTGTGGCTAGGAGGGTTCGAAATCCTTGAATTGTAACAGCTAGGTGTCAATACCTTAGTTGACTGTTTTTTTTTAGATTAGTTAGGATTGGTAGAAGTCGAATAGTTGGATTCGATCCATCTGTCAGTTCAGTTATTCGAATAAGTTGTAATTATAGCTTTGATTTCTAAAACGGTCCTCTCAGAGGAACCGAAGAGTCATATATTGATGTATATACGTTGTATTCCTCGGATGCATTGAGGAGGAGGAGGAAGAGAGAGATTCCTGCAATAAAATTTGTGTATTAACAATTTCTTACAATTAAATTAATTTCAGTTCCCATTGATTATCTAACTGTCTTGATTCGTTATTTGTGAGGAAATTCATTTGATTGTGAGGTGATTGAACATTGTCTTGTGTATAACTATTGAACTGATATTGTGTGCAGAATTTTGGTGAATCAAGTCACCACGAAACCTCTATAATTCTCTGTCCATTTCTTTCTCTCGAATTGTCTGAGTGAGTGAAGAAATCTCGTGTGTAGATGAGGTCTGTTAATAATGGCGAATCCCATTTAATAAAGAGATGAATTCGTTTATTGTTAATTGAAGTTCGGAACTGGGACTAAACCCTGAGTTAGTAAACGGAGCGGATAAAAGAATAGCGCAAACCAGACTTACACTCATGGTCAAGCACTGTACCAAACCCGCGAGTGGATTTGAAAGCCGGGTTGCCCATATCGCACTGCTTTTGGGGGAGTAAGTGGTATTTTCTGTTTGCGAGCGATTTCGTAGGGAATGCGACACGTGGCAAGGTGGACACACGAAAAACTGCTGTCATAACGTGCCATCGCACATTATCGTTCCACTAGGGAGGCCGAGCGATATCGTGGAGAGCCGTTGATTTGGGAAGGGGCCATCGGATGGTAGTCAGTTGATAAATATGCGCGGAAGATAACCAGGTACGGTACGAGCATTTGATTGGGTCGTCGATTATGTATGTGGGGCCGAAACCGAAGGTCTATTTAAAAATCATTTATTCAAAAATTCATTGGTTATTGATATAAAGCTCAATTATATAATTTAATTGCCAAAGGTTGTGGATAATGTTTATTTATCAAATTCCACGAATTTGATAAATAAATTTCTGAGAAAGAGGAAGTAGACCACGTGGAAAAAGAACGGGGTTTTAGAACAAGGAGATGACAGATCCATGCTACAGTTGACCATCTCTCCTTAGGGGTGACTTCCAGAGTTGTTGCCGTTATTAGTGGTATCAGAGCTATTTTTTTCGAGTTGTTTTTGCAGAGAGCTGACATGGAAATCCGAATTGGTAGAGCTGCTGGCAAAAGGAGACCTATTACCAATGAAGAGGTGTTGGAGATTTTGTAGAGGTTCGAATCCAGAGTGGATGCCGTGGAGCGAAGACAGACCAGAGATCCTGAAGACATTAGCGAACCTGAAACAGAGGAAGCGGAAGAAAATGTTGAGATTCCTCCTGAGATGAAGCTCCTTAGAACTGTTTTGGGGTCTGCAGTTAAGCCCAGAATTGAAGTCTCGAGTTATGCATGGGGACTGAATCCAGAGGAACTGGTGGAATGGATAAATGAAATGAATAAGTGATTTGATTATGAAGAAATAAGTGAAGATAAAAAGGTCAAGTTTGTGGTGAAAAAGCTGAAAGGACATGCTGCACTTTGGTGGGATGGAGTGCAGGCAGAAAGGAGGAGAGTTGGCAAGCAACCTATCAAGAGCTGGACCAGAATGATGGCTAAATTAAAAGGTAAATTCTTTCCTAGTGATTATCAGTTGACATTGTATAAGCAAATGCAGAACCTGAGACAGAGGTTACTGACAGTAAAAGAATACACAGAGGAATTCTACAATGTAAGCATAAGGGTTGGGCAATTCCAAGACACACCAGAGAAGACTGCCAGATATGTGAATGGTCTCAAGCTGGAGATCCAAGATGATATTGGTCTTCTGTCTCTTAAGACAGTGGAAGAGGCCTACCATATGTCCTTGAAAGTAGAGGAGAAACTCCTGAGGAAACAATCTGCCAAGAAGAGAGGTACTTTCCGTGGAAAGGGAAGTCAGGGTGGTAGAGGAAAGCCTAATACACCTAGGGATGGAGCTAACAGTAGCTCACCTCATAATGCATATACAGAGGAGGATGCAAGGGGTAGAAGGGGTCCTTACAGAGGAAAAGGAAGAAGAGGCAGAGACAGAGGTAGAGGTAGAGATTTGAGGTGTTATAGATGTCAGCAAGTGGGACATAAGCAGTATGAGTGTCTAGAGAATGTGCGTGCTGGACCAAGAAATGATGTTGTTTCCCAGGCTAGAGAAGAGGCAAAAATTGAAGAAGAAATTCTTCCAGAGAGGGGAGAGTCCTTGGTGGTTAATAAGGTCCTGTTAAAGCAAGCTAAAGAGGTCATTGAGCCGACACAAAGGAAGACTTTGTTTAGGAGCATATGAAAAGTCCAAGGAAAATGATGCCAGCTAGTCATTGATAGTGGCAACACGGACAATCTGGTTTCCACTGAGGTAATAGAAATTTTGAAGTTGAAGACAGTCGAGCATCCAACTCCCTACAGGGTGTCCTGGCTGCATAAAGGGCACCAGCTGGTTGTAAAGGAACAGTGTGAGATAGAGCTGCAAATGGGAAAATATAAAGATAAGGTCCTGTGTGATGTAATGCCCATGGATGTGTGTCATATACTACTGGGTAGACCTTGGCAGTTTGATAGAGCAACAGTGCATGATGGCAAGAATAACACTTACAAGTTCTTCAAGGATGGGGTACATCATACATTGATACCCACGGAAGAAGGAGAGCCATACAGCAGAGTGATTGATCCAAATACCTTGTTTTTGAGCGGGAAGGAATATCTACAGCAAATAAAAGAAGAAGAGTTAATTTTTTCTTTAGTTTGCAAACCTAAAGTAGTTCTTACTTCTACAAAGATTTCTGATTCACCAGTAGAAATCCAAGAGATGTTAGAGGATTATTGTGACATTATTGTGGATGATTTACCTGATGAGCTGCCACCTGTGAGAAAGATCAGTCATCAGATAGATTTTATCCCTGGTTCAAATCTGCCAAATAAGGCAGCCTACAGAATGACTCCCAAGGAAAATGAGGAAATCAGGAGACAAGTACAGGAGTTGGTGGAGAAGGGGTTGATCAGAGAAATTTTGAGTCCATGTGTAGTACCAGTAGTATTGAGCCCAAAGAAAGATGGAGGCTAGAGGATGTGTATTGATTCCAGAGTAATCAATAAGATCACAATGAGGTACAGATTCTCTTTGCCCAGAGTTGAGGATTTGATGGACTGTTTGAGTGGTGCTAAATATTTCTCAAAGATAGATTTAAAAAGTGCATACCATCAGATTAGAATAAGAGAGGGTGATGAGTGGAAAACTGCCTTTAAAACAAATGAAGGACTGTGTGAATGGATGGTAATACCTTTTGGGTTGTCAAATGCACCTAGAACTTTTATGAGACTTATGAATTAAGTATTGAAATAATTTATTGGTAAATTTTTGATAGTGTATCTGGATGATATATTAGTTTTCAGCAGAACTAAAGAATAACATTTAAGGCATCTTAATCATGTCTTGAAGAAGCTGCACCAAGAGAAACTGCTGATAAATTTGAAGAAATTCTCACTCATGAAGGAAGAGTTGGTGTATTTTGGTTTTGTTGTTTCTGTAGAAGGATTGAAGATGAACCCAGAAAAGGTTAAGGAAATTGTGGAGTGGTCTTCACCCAAGAATGTTTTTGAGGTAAGAAGTTTCCATGGACTTGCTATTTTTTACAAAAAGTTTATAAGAAACTTCAGTAAGATCAATGCACCCATAATTGAGACAATAAAGAAGAGAAAACAACCATTTAAGTGGACTACTGAAGCAAAAAGAAAGTTTAAAGTTTTGAAGCAAAAGATAACAAAGAAGCCTGTTTTGATTCTGCCTGATTTTACTAAAACATTTCAAGTAAAGTGTGATGCCAGTGGAGAGGCCATTGGAGTTGTGTTGAGTCAGGATGATAGGCCTATAGCCTATTACAGTGAAAATCTAAATGAAACCAGAAGAAATTATTCCTCTTATGAGAAGGAATTCTATGCAATTGTTTAGGCACTGAAAAAGTGGAGACATTATTTGATGTCCAGGGAATTTGTATTATATTCTGAAAATCATGCTTTGCAGTATATTGTACAGAAGCCCAAGTTGAAACATAAGCATGCTAAATGGGTTGAGTATCTCCAAGGTTTTAATTTTGTTTTGAAACATATAAGTGGCCAAGCCAATAAAGTAGCTGATGCTTTGAGTAGGAGGCACATTCTTGTTCAAGAAACAAATTTTGAAGTTGTAGGATTTGATTTTCTCAAAGAATTGTATAAAAGAGATCCAGATTTTAAAGAAGCATTTGAGGCATGTAGTAACCATGTTTTAATAGATAGAATCCAGTGGCTGGATTAATTCCTGCAGGAGGACTTGTTATTCAGAAGAAGCCAACTATGTGTACCAAGATGTTCCATGAGAGAAAATTTTATCAAAGAGAAGCATAGTGGTGGACTTGCTGGACACTTTGGTACCGATAAGACTTATGAGCAGCTGAGTCACTTCTATTACTGGCCCAAGATGAGAGCATAAGTGGACAAGTTTGTGAAGAATTGAAAAATATGTCAGTATGCTAAAGGAAGGAGCCAGAACACAGGATTGTACACTCCCTTGCCTATTCCAGACAGGCCTTGGGACATGGTGAGTATGGATTTTGTTCTAGGATTGCCCAAGAATCAGAGAGGGAATGATGCAGTCTTTTTTTTGGTGGACAGATTCTCCAAAATGGCACATTTTATTCCATGCTATAAAAATAGTGATGCAACCCATGTTGCTAACTTGTTTTTCAAAGAAGTTGTTAGATTGCATGGGTTGCCCAAGAGTATTGTTTCAGACAGAGACACCAAATTTGTGGGTCACTTTTGGAGGAAATTGTGGAAGAAACTTGGTACCAAACTGAGTTTCAGCTCAGCTTATCATCCCCAGACTGATGGACAAACTGAGGTAGTGAATAGGAGTCTGGGAAATTTGTTGAGAAGTCTTGCAGGAGAGCATCCCAAGCAGTGGGACCATATTTTTCCCCAGGAAAAATATGCATATAATGACTCACCAAACAGGAGCAGAGGGCAGTGCCCATTCCATATTTTTTATGGAATGCACCCTAGAGGAATATCAAAGTTGAGAAATCTGGGAAGGGAAAAATTGAGGAGTGTAGATGGTGAGGAATTTGCTTCAGAAATCTAGGCCATACATGAACAAGTGAAACAACAACTACAAGGCAGCAGCATCAGATACAAAACCAGAGCAGACTTGAGCAGAAAAGAAGTTCATTTTGAAGTAGGAGATATGGTTTTGGCACACTTGAGAAAGGAGAGATTCCCAAGGAATTAGTATAACAAACTGAAGTTCAAAAAGATTGGGCCATGCAAGATACTTAGATTTTTTTTTGCAAATGCTTATGAGATTGAATTGCCTCCTGATGTTGGAATATCTCCCATTTTTAATGTTGCAGATTTGTACAAGTATGAAGATGATGGTGTAGAAGAAAGATCAGGAGACAAGGGACAGATTGACTGGCAAGAGAAACTACCTCCAGCACAACCATTGCAACCAGAGAAGATATTGGACAAAAGAGTGTTCAAAAGGACCAGAGGACAAGAGTACTTTCAGTACTTAATCAAATGGAAGGACAAGCCAGAGCAAGATGCCACTTGGATGACTGAAGGAATGTTGCAGAAGATAGGCAAATTAGTGGAAGAGCTCATGGACAGGAGCCCATGAAGAATATTACCCTCGGGAGTCTGATGCAGGGGCATTAGAGACTAGCTAGCAATGTAGAAGGTTTTTCCACATGTTGTGGCTAGGAAGGTTTGAAATCCTTGAATTGTAACAGCTAGGTGTCAATACCTCAGCTGACTTTTTTTGTTTAGATTAGGTAGGATTGATAGAAGTCGAATAGTTGGATTCAATCCATCTATTAGTTTAGTTATTTGTATAAGTTGTAATTATACCTTTGATTTCTAGAACGGTCCTCTCAGAGGAACCGAAGAGTCATATATTGATGTATATAAGTTGTATTCCTTGGATGCATTGAGGAGGAGGAGGAAGAGAGAGATTCCTGCAATAAAATCTGTGTATTAAAAATTGCTTCCAGTTAAATGAATTTCAGTTCTCGTTGATTATCTAAATGTCTTGAGTCATTATTTGTGAGGAAATTCGTTTGATTGTGAGGTGATTGAACATTGTGTTGTGTATAACTGTTGAACTGATATTGTGTGCAGAATTTTGGTGAATCAAGTCACCACGAAACCTCTGTAATTCTCTGTCCGTTTCTTTCTCTCGAATTGTCCGAGTGAGTGAAGAAATCCCAAGTGTAGGCAAGGTCTGTTAATAATGGCGAATCCCGTTTAATAAAGAGATGAATTCGTTTATTTTTAATTGAAGTCCGAAACCGGGACTAAACCCTGAGTTAGTAAACAGAGCAGATAAAAGAATAGCGCAAACTAGACTTACACCCGTGGTCAAGCACTATACCAAACCCACGAGTGGATATGCAAGTTGGGTTGCCCATATCGCACCGCTTTTGGGTGAGTAAGTGGTATTTTATGTTTGCGAGAAATTCCTTAGGGAATGCGACATGTGGCAAGGTGGATGCAGGGAAAACCGCTGTCATAGTGCACCATCGCATGTTATCATTCAACCAGGGAAGCCGAGTGATATCGCAGAGAGCCGTTGATTTGGGAAGGGGCCATCGGACGGTAGTCGGTTGATAAATATGCCCGGAAGATAACCAGGTATGGTACGAGCATTTGATTGGGTCGTCGATTACGTATGTGGGGCCGGAACCAAAGGTCTATTTAAAAATCATTTATTCAAAAAGGCATTGGTTATTGATATAAAGCTCAATTATATAATTTAATTGCAAAAGGTTGTGGATAACGTTTATTTATCAAATTCCATGAATTTGATAAATAAATTTCCGAGAACGAGCAAGTAGACCATGTGGACAAAGAACAGGGTTTTAGAACAAGGAGCTGATAGAGCCACGCTACATTTGACCATCTCTCCTTAGGGGTGACTTCCAGACTTGTTGCCGTCAAATCTTTTTTGTTTTAGCAACATGAAATGTATCGTGTAGTATGTATTTTAATGTTTATTATATATTTATGTTTATTAGATTTGACAATCAATTTAATTTATGCATCTAACCTAATTAGTTAATAATAAAAATTGATTAAAAAACATCTTCCAATATTTTTATATATTAAATACACTTTTGAGAACAATCTCTACTTTTTCGTAATGTTATTTATTGAAGTTAAATTATGTAATATATATGGAAATATGGTTGATTCTATAAATATATATTTAAAATTAAATAAATTATAATAATTTATTTTTTTTTATCTAAAACCGTATTATAATAATATATTTTAATTAAAGTATATAAAAATTTAAATTTAAATTTAAAAGAATTTTATTCAAAAACCACCCCACATATATAATAATATTTCACATCATATAAAACCACACATATATATTAATTTTTTACATTGTATAAAAATTATTTAGTATTATATTATCTTAATATAATATTAAATATATTTGAAAAATATCAAACAGTTGCATCCAATGGTGGACAGTGAGAAATGTTTCATCTTTAGACAATGTTTAGTTCTTAAAAGAGCCTATCCTTAAAGTAATTGGGCACTTTGAGCTAGTTCTTGAACCACCTAAGTAACATGATGAATATTCTTAGATGATATGATGATATGTCATTTTAGTGGTTCTCAAGAAGGATTGATATCCTCCCAGGTTCAATTTTCCTAAGAAAAAAGCTTATTATGGATTGATTCCTATTAGCATTTAATTTGCATTTAATATATATGGTTGTGCTAATTAGTTAATAATCAAATTAATTAAAAATCGTCTTCTAAACATTTTCATATATTACACTCACTTTCCACAATAAACTCTACTTTTAAATAATGTTATTTATATAAGCTAAATTATATAGTATATAAAAAAATATAATTGTTTTACAAAAACATTGTTCCAATTAAATATAATAAATTTGAACTTTTATCTAAAACTATATTATAATAATATATTTTAATAAAAAAAACCATAACAATTTATATTTAAATTTAAAAAAATTATATTAAAAAAATATTCCCCACAAGCATATGAAATAAATTTTTTTTTATTATATAAAAGATATTTTATATTATATATCTATATATATCTATCTATCTATATATATATATATATATATATATATATATATATATATATATATATATATATAGATATGAGAAAGATCAAAATGGTTCGATCTAATGGTGGAGAGAGAGAAATTTTTCATCTTTGGGAAAGGTTTAATTCTCAAGAGGACCTATCGTTAAAGCCCTGAAGCCCCGGGGCACCTTGATGTAGTAGTCAAAAATCTTGCGGGGCGCACACATAAAAATGGATCAAATCTCACCCCTATGTAATTATAGTGGTTGGGAAAGGTTCAATTCTCGTAAGTAACATGATGAAGGTCCAATTATGGTATATAACAATATGAAGGTTTTTAGGTGACATGATGTTATGTCATTTTGTCATTCTAATAGGTTGGAAGAATGATTTTAATCCTTCCCAGTTTTAATTTGGTAAGTAGCATGATGAAGGATCAATTATGGTAAGAAACATGATAAAAATGGATCAAATCCTTATGGTAAGGAGCATGATGAAGGTCCAATTATGGTAAGTAGCATGATGAAGGTCCAATTATGGTAAGTAGCATGATGAAGGTCCAATTATGCTATTTCACTTAGTGGTTGGGAAGAATTATTTTATCCTTTCCAAGTTTAATTCTAGTAAGTAACATGATGAAGGTTCAATTATGGTAAGCAACTTGATGAAGGTTGGTAAGTCACATGATGAAGCTAATGAAGGTCCAATTATGCTATTTCACTCTACTGGTTCGGAAGAATTATTTTATCCTTTTTAAGTTTAATTCTAGTAAAGAACATGATGAAGGTTCAATTATGGTGAGAAACTTGATGAAGGTTGGTAAGTGACATGATGAAGCTTTAATTCTCGTAAGCCTTAATTCTGGTAAGTAACATGATGAAGGCATGATGATGGTTCAATTCGGGCAAGTAACATGATGAAGGTTCAATTCTCGTAAGTTACATGATGAAGGTTCAATTGCATAGGTGACAACATGAAGGTTCAATTCCTTTAAGTGGCATGATCAGTTTTATTTTAATGGATTTCAATTCAATTCTTTTACTATAATAACTTTGAATGTTATTGATAAGCTTGTATTGAATTTAAATTTTTTTTCTTATTCTAAATACTTCTAAATAACCGAAACATGTATTTCTTATTTGACATATAAAAACATTTTTCATAAAAATAAATCAATTACATTTATCTCAAGCCATTAAAAAAAATATTGTTACCCTCCTCTCTATTTTTCTCGTAACATATTTATTCCGCATTTAAAATTTAAAGTTATTAAAAAATTTAAATTAATTTAACTATATATAATAAAATAATATAAAATATTTTACTAATAGAAAGTAACAAGTTAATTTCTCCTTTTAAATCATATATCTTAATACAAATTTTAATAATATTATGTAAAAATAAAATAAAATGATATTTTAAATTTTAAAAAAATACAATTGTAAATATAATAACAGAAATTTATTTATTTCAAATTTAAATTAAACTTAAATGAAACCAATTTACATGATATTTTAAAAATTATTTTATATAAAAACAAAACATTATCAACCGACATCAAATAAAAGAAAAATATTTTATCCAAAAAGTGAATATTATTAAGCTACATCAAACTCGAATATTTTTTAAATAATTGTTATTGTCATAATTGATTTCCATGGTTTATACTTAAAATCAGATGATAACTAAACTTTACGCAAATCAACCAATATATTCCTTATAAATATCTGAATTTAATGATATACACTAAAATAAAATAATATAAAATATTTCGTAAAGATACCAAATAGTTATTCATATATACGGATTAATCATAATGATCTTTAAAATAATCGTTTATAATTTATGGAAGTCTCGAGACGTTATTTATTATTGAATGGTAATATTAATTTTAAAATATTAAAATTTACATAACGTTATTTATACAAAATTATTTAAGTGGACCAATGAGATTGAATGTCTTGCCACCTATCCTTCGTTTTAGTGTCAGATCAAAGGTGGTGGACTGAGGGAGAGTAAAGTGCTGGGAAGAAAATATATTAATTACAAATATTGTTAAGGCTTTGAAGACTTATCGATAATGTTTTATTGTATATGATTATTATTAAAAGAATTCTAAATATTTATAAAAAATTACAAAATTGAAAATTATAAAAATAAAAAAATATATATTTTAAAATCTTTGTGTGCAGTTTTTATCGCTGCTTGTGAAGTCTAAAAGCCATCCACCAGTTACAACTTGCTCGACTTTTATGATCGAAGAGCTTGTAAGTTGAAGAGTTGTCACAGTCACTCAAACATTATTTACCACCATACAAAAAAAAAATTCCATTTCACCAAACATATAACAATAATATCATAAACATTTACCATTACACATTACTCCATCTATCAGATCGTAGCCCTGATGCAAGGAAATCTGTTTGATTGTAAACATTATTCAAACCCTAGAAATTATTGGCATTATGGAATACTTCTATTGCAATATATCATATACATTGAAAACTTGTGTGGGTTGATACGATACCCAAACCATACACTAATCATTAAAATTCTATAAATCAATACATATGACAGTCTGCACATTAAAGTTGACATTGCATAGTCCGATCATTGGATCCTTCGTTGTGGATAATTTATAACCTGAGGATTTTGAAATTCGATTTTAAGCCACTTGGCCTTATTAACTTGCAGCCGTGATATAGTTGTCAACTCCCATTTAATTTGGTTGTACTGGGCTGTTAAATTTCGAGACAACTGTTAACGTGGCCTTCGGTTTTCTCGCATTTCACGAGGGAAACTCTAGTGACTTCGACTAGTTGGCTAGTCGAACCTCAGTTCCTCATTCCTCCATGGCGCGCTCACAGGAATGGCTCCTCTTGGCATCTCCGTCGCAAATTTCAATTAAGGTATGCACTGATCATCTTCTCTTAATCCTTTACTCAGATTATCATCCTATTCCAGCTCTAAATCACATTTACTGGTAAGGTTTTTGCACCGTGCCATGGGTTAGTTTTCCCGCTTCCCTCTATGACAATTGGGTATTGTTCACAGAGAGGAAAAGGTTCTTTTATCGGCGCTGACAGCTGAGATTTAAACTAGGAATGGCACATGAAGCTTTTGTCAGGTAATTCCCTCTAATTTTTTCTTACTTTGGGTTAAGTTTTCATTTTTTGAAATGAGCTAGTTACAAGCTCGACATTCAACTTCAGATTTACTCATGACACCTTTTTTTTAATTTTCAGGGTCGTCGAGGATGAATTTTCTTCAACAGGTAATGCTTTCATTATAAGAAAGTTGACAATAGTTTTACTAGAAAAACCCTTTCCCTCAGCTGTTTTTCTGCTTACGGATTTGATTTCTTACCGGGGTTTGTTCTTGTCTCTTACAGGTTAGTGGACTTCTCCCACAACCCTACCAGAGTGACTCGCCAAGACTTATCCTTCCAAGGCTAAAGTTCATTCCCTTTTTAACAGGTACCTTGCTTATGCACAGAGAAATTGCTGCTAGATTACATGGCACATGAGCTGGAAGGCTCGGGGTTTGAATCCTGACCTAGGGTTTAAACATTTCCTGAAGCGCTTCTCATTTTAATGGCGAAGGGTTTTATTTTGGGGTTTCTAACCCAGATTTGTATTTGAGTACAATTAATAGCAATATTTAGTTTTATTACGAAATACGGGTAACTATTTACTACTCTTAATTTTTGAAGCGGAGGCTGAGACTGGCCATTCAGCCATTTGCATGGAACTATGAACATGGTTCTGCTTTCTATTTATATAAATATATAAACATACATCTTTCTTGAAGCTTCCTTCTTGCAAGTTTGATATACGTAGTAGCATACCACCCAATGTCAACTACAGTTGATATTAAATGTTTTATGAATCGTTTACTGCTACATAGTATTCTTGTCTTGGCAACAAACTGAAAGACTTGCTATGTTTTCGTTCTCGGCTAATGATTCTTACCTGTAGCTAGGGTTTCGTGCTTTATTTCTTTGTCGTTCTAAGGGTTTCACTCTTGTTTCAGTCTCAAGCATGGTCAATATTTGTATGGTACTTGTGAGCAATATAATTCTCAATATTTATATATATATATATATATATACCAGATTATTACTTACTCGTTGCATGTCATAGCGACGAGGGTTGTTCTATGGATTTCTTTGTAAAAGCTCTGATTCTTGCTTCTAAAATAGAGCGTTGCAATTAACTTATATACCGCCAGTTTTATTTTCTTATTAGTTACTTACATAGATCTCATGGCACCAGTCCACCGATTTGAAGGACTGTGTATAGAGTTTTATTTATAAAGAACAATGGGCATGGGTAGGGTTTCAGTCCAGACCCAGACCCTCAAGTTCTATGTTATTTTTTTGACTTACTGGTTTCAACAATACAGTCTTCAAGTAGTTTAAGTATATGAGTTCTTTGTATATTACATCTTGCATATATTCTCTTTATCTATTCGACGGTATGCTTAAGGCTATATTACCATAATACTTTTTATTTCCTATTGAAGCATTGAAACCCTATACATTTTAACAAGTAAACATGCAGTTTCATGCCGCAGGCCACATAAAGTATAAATGTGAATTTAGTAGCAGAATATTTCTTTCTTCTACTCAGAAAATTATTCTACTAACACATATATCTGAACTTCATTTATTCATAGAAGACATGTCAATCTTTAAGCAGAACTTCAAACTCAGTTTCTTTACAGACACATTATATCTGAACTTCATTTATTCAGAGAACACATGAAAATATTTAAGCAGAACTTTGAAACTCAGTTTCTTTACAAACACATTATAAAACAAGTAAAACCATAGCAGTCTAAACCTGTCGTATTAAAACTGTAACTCAACATACTCAGGTTTTGTATACTTATCTGGAAATTAATCTTTCAAATTTTGGTCCTCCAAACCATCAACGGAGGCTATGACATCCTCATTTTTCCCATTAGCTCCAGAATCTGGACAGTGCCACGGGTTAACAGTGGAAATTTCTGCTGTGACCTCTGGAAGGCCAATCTAGTCACACTCAGATATTCTGGTTTTACAAGGGTTACAGAAAGCTATTTTTAACTGGTCCCAACCAGCTCTAGAAAATACTTCCCCTTTACCAATTTCACAGAACCCCTACTCCTCTCCTGGGATTCAACTTTATCCTCAGAGGAGTAGGTAACTATTTCTCCAACTGTTCCCAACCACCTCCTATTCTTAGAAACTTTTACCAGTAGCTTAAAAGATTTTACTTCCATTCATTTTTTCCTCCTATTAATTCAATAACCAAAAATAAAATAATAATTTTGTTTCATGAGAAATAACCATTAAGTCTTTCTTGTCAGAAAATAAAAATAAGCAATTTTTCTTTAACTAGTTAATACCAATTAACTCATAATGAGGCTATGACAACTTCTCCCCCTGGAAGTAACACCGTTCTCAGTGTTTCAGCCCAGCTTTGCAAAGAGCTACGGGTAAGCTTCCCGCATAAATTTCTTTTCCTCCCAATTAGCATCATCCGGTTTGAAGTGCTTCCACTACATTTTTACCTGGATAACTACTCATTTGCGGAGTTCAATTTCTCTTTGGTCAAGTATGCATTGTGGCTCGACCAGAAAATCTCTGTTCGGTTCTACCTGAAAAACAAAGTGTTTTCAAGTCAGTATGCATCAATTATTTCAGAACTTCAAGTTAGGATTTTTATTTTTTTTCCTACCTGAATATTTTTCCAATGAATCACATGTTTTTCATCATGTACATATCGCTTTAGCAAACACACAGGGAACACATTGTGTACCCAAATATGGCTGGTTAAATCCAACCGATAAGCTACTGGTCCTACCCTTTCCAGTATTTGGAAAGGTCCATAGTATCTGGGAGATATTTTAGCACAAGAGTTCCACCTCATGGTACTCCTCTTAGGCTTAATTCTCACGTAAACATGATCCCCCACCATGAATTCATGGTAAGACCTTTTCTTATCTGCATAAATCTTTTGTCGATCTTCCGCAACCTTCAGATTCTACCTTATTCTTTTTAGCTCAGCTTCCATTTCTGCCAACATTTCAGGTCCCAACATTAATTTAGTCTCAATATTGTTCCAATTTATGGGTGTACATCATTGCCTTCCATACAATGCCTCAAAGGAACTCATTTTCAGAGATTCCTGATACCCATTGTTATAAGAAAACTCAACTAGATGCAAATAATCCTCCCACTTGGTTGGTTGATGCATCGCATACATGCGTAGCATGTCCTCCGATACTTGATCTACCTGCTCTGTTTTCCCATCAGTCTCATGGTGATAAGCGGTGCTAAAGTGTATTTGTGTTTCCAGCCCGGAAAACAAAGTTTTCCAAAATGCAGACATGAGCTTAACATCTTGATTTGAAATCACAGTCTTAGGTATGCCATGCAACCTAAATATTTCCTTCATAAATATATCTGCAATCTGTATCGTTTTGTATGTAAATTGTACAGGTATGAAATGGGCAGATTTTCTTAATCTGTCTACCACTACCATGATTGAATCATTCTGCCTCTTTGTTCGTGGTAAACCCATGATGAAATCTAAGGATATAACCTCCCACTTCCACTTAGGAATGGGTATGGGCTGCAATAGCCCTACAGGATGTTGATGCTCCACCTTAACCTGCTGACATTCCAAACATTTGCTTAGATACTCTGCAATATTCTTATTCATACCTGGCCAATAATATACCTTTCTTATTACAGTGAGCATCTTTTGATATCCCGGATGGCCAGTGTAATTGCTGCGGTGAAATTCATTCAGGATTAACTCCTTAAGACCTGCGCGATTAGGCACATAGATTTTTCCACAAAAATTCAACACTTGATCTTCGTTCCTTCCAAACTCTGATGTCTTGCCTTACTTCTTATCATCCTCCGTTTGCTACGACAAGAATTTATATTCTGTGTCTTTCCGTGCTTCTTCTTTTAACTGTTCCAACAATTGGCTTTCTAGCTGATTATAGTATAGGGCAGAAATACCGTGCAGTTTTCTGCTTAACGCATCTGCAACTTGATTTTCCTTCCCCTTAAAATGTTGTATGTCCATGTCAAATTCACTCAAAAAGGCATTCCATCTTGCCTGTCTAGAATTTAAATCTTCTTGCTTAAAATAATTAGTCAAACTGCTATGGTCTGTTTTAAGTAAAAACATCTTACCTAGTAGGTAATGTCTCCACACCCGAAGAGCATGCACTATAGCTGTAAGCTCCAGATCATAATCAGAATATTTTTGTTCATGATATTTTAATTTTCTAGACTCGTAAGCTATTAATTTACCTTCTTGAGTTAGTATTTCTCCAACTCCTTCCTTTCTGGCATCAATACAAACTTCATAATATTTATCAGGGTCAACTACCTTCAGAACCGGTGTTGTAGTCAAAATTTGTTTCAGCTTTTCAACGCTGCTCTGGCACTCCTTTGTCCATTTGAAAAGCTTTCCCTTCTTCTGCAAAGAAGTAATAGGAAAAGAGATTTTAGAAAATCCTTCTATAAACCTTCTTTAATAACCAGCTAGACCCATAAATGATCTGATGTCAGCCACATTCTGAGGTACTCGCCATTCCATAATAGTTTTGATTTTTTCTGGATCAACAGCTATTCCTTCAGCTGATATAACATGTCCCAGATATTGGATTTCTATTTTAAAGAAATCACATTTACTAAATTTAGCATAAAGCTGATGTTTCCTCAACATTTCCAACACTATTCTCAAATGCTCCTTATGTTCCTCCTCACTCTTAGAATATATCAGTATGTCACCTATGAAAATAAGTACAAATTTATCCAAAAATTCGTGAAAGATACCTTGCATCAACCTCATAAGGGTTGCTGGTGCATTTGTCAATCCAAAGGGTATCACCACGAATTCATAATGTCCATATCGAGTGTGGAATGTTGTTTTGCAAATATCCTCATCCTTGATCCGAATCAGATGATATCCGGATCTTAAATCTATCTTAGAGAACATCTTATCCCCTCTCACTTGATCAAATAAATCATCGATTCTTGGTAAGGCGTATTTGTTCTTAACATTCAGCTTATTAAGCTGCCTGTAATCCATACACATGCATAAGGTTCTGTCCTTTTTCTTAACAAAAAGGACAGGTGCTCCCCAAGGAGACACACTTGGACGAATATAGCCCTTGTCTAACAGTTCTTGTAACTGTATTTTCAGCTCTGTTAATTCTGGCACACTCATTCTATAAGGGGCTCTTGACAATGGAGAGGCTCCTTGTAGAAATTCAATGGTAAAGTCAATATCCCTCTTGGGTGGCAAACCAGGAATGTTTTCTAGAAATACATCGAAAAATTCCTTTACTACAGGAATATCTTCCATTATTGGAGCCTTTAAATTAGAGTCTACATATCCTACTTGTATTGCATACAGTTGACATCCCTTTCTGATACACTTACCCATTTGGGATGTTGTTATTGGTCATAATTGCACATGCTTTTTAATTCCTTGAATTTCTTTTCGCATGCCATCTTGCATTCTGAAGTAGATAATCGTTTCTTTGTAGTCCACTAGGGTCCAGTGTCTTTCCAACTAGTCCAAACCCAATAATACATCATAATACCCCAGTGATAAGATATTTAGATCTACTTGTAGCTGTTGTTCTGCCACTTCCAGCACATAGTTAGGAACTTTCGCTGTCACCTTTCATTTGCCCCAATAGCTAGCTGTACTAGCCAAGAATTCTTAAATTTATGTTCTTTCAATTTACACATTTCCACTAAATTGGGACTTACATAACTCAAACTTGCTCCAGGATCTACCAAAATTGAAACAAGTTTAGTTAGTAAAGTACCTTCTATTTCGATCATTGTGGGCTAAAAATCAGCCTGTCAGTCTTCCGAGGCTGCGTTGATGCAGGGTATGTTACACGCCATGTCTCCTACTGTAGATGCCTCGTGCAGATTTGCTACAATTTCACTTTTATTCCATTGGGGACAATTTTTATAGTAATGCGCTTCCCCACAACCCCAGCACTGTAGGGGAGGTTTAGAAATCTGCCCCTAATCTGGCTTGCTTGATGCTTCTGTGGGTTTCTCCTCCGCTGGCCACTTGGTTCTTTGATGATTTTTACCAAACTGCTTGCTGATAGAGTTTCATGTTGAGCCTTTAAAGTTGCTGCTTTTACTGCTTTTAAAAGTGGAGTTATTTTTCTAATTTTCTTTGCCTGCCAGCTTTTTCCTCCTTCACCCTTGGCCTTGTTCTGCTGATATCACATTCATGCTTTATGGATAGCCTCATCCATGGTCTGAGGGTTAACAAATTCTATCCATTCTCTCATATGAGAAGGTAAACTGCTTAAGAACCTCTGCACCTTGGCTTTTTCTTCTTGGAGATAAGGAACGTAATGTAACAAGGAAGTAAATTTTCTAACATAATCATCCATGGTCATTTGTCCCAACCGAAGATCATGGAATTCTTTAGCTTTGTCATCATAAAATATTTTTTTCAAGTACTTATCCTCAAAGTACTGTTGAAACAGTTCGCATGTGATACCTCGTTCATCAATGCTGCGTACATTTTTCACCTCTTCCCACCACAGGGTGGTTTTTTCTCGTAACTGGTATATAGCCAATCTGGCCATCAGATTGCTGCTATATTCATATACCTGGAGGTACTTATTTATATTGATTAGCCAGGCTTCAGCCACCTCCTCTGCCTCACCATCAAATGTTGGTGGCTTAGATTTACGAAATTCTCCCTGTAGTTCCACTTTCTGTCTCTTATGATCTTGTTGGTCGGACAAATTCCTCGACTCCACCTCATTATAATTTTTGTTTTTTCTCTTCTGGGAGGGACTCTTTTCAGTTCTTCCTGTAGTGTTGTTTCTAGTTTGTTGTTCTTCTTGTTCCATTGATAATTATTTTTCCACACTCGGATGTCCAATCTCTTGATTTTGTTTATCAGATAAAATTTTTAGAATATTTTCTTGATCTTGTAACAACCTCTCATTGTCCTTCCGGACTCTTATCATTTCTTCTTGTAGTTGTTGTACTGTATTTAGAAAAAATACAGTTTGATGCTGTTGTTCCTCAAGTAATCGACTCGTCTTTTGATGTTTTTCCACAGTTAATTGAACCCACATTTTTGGATTCATAACTGTTGGAACTTGAATTTCCTCTGGTCGTGACTGAGATGTTGTAGCTTCCCTCATATCACTCACTTCCTCTCAGTGCACTATACCCATACACAGCTTCACTGTTAGTAAACCCTTAGGATCCCATTGTAACAACCAGATTTGATACCACTTGTCACAATCACTCAAACATTATTTACCACCATAAAAAAAAAATCCATTTCATCAAACATATAACAATAATATCACAGACATTTACCATTACACATTACTCCATCTATCAGATCCTAGCCCTGATGCAAGGAAATCTTTTTGATTGTAAACATTATTCAGACCTTAGCAATTATTGGCATTATAGAATTCTTCTATTGCAATATATCATATACTTTGAAAACTTGTGTGGGTTGATACGATACCCAAAACATACATTAATCATCAAAACTCTATAAATCAATACACATGATAATCTGCACATTAAAGTTTACATTGCATAGTCCGATCATTGGATCCTTCATCGTGGATAATTTATAACCTGAGGATTTTGAAATTCGTTTTTAAGCCACTTGGCCTTATTAACTTTCAGTCATGATATAGTTGTCAACTCCCATTAAATTTGGTTGTACTTTCCTGTTAAATGCCCAGACAGATGTTAACGTGGCCTTCGGTTTTCTTGTGTTTCATGAGGGAAAATCTAGTGACTTTGGATAGCTGGCTAGTCAAACCTCAGTTCCTCATTCCTCCATGGTGCGCTCACAGGAATGGCTCCTCTTGGCATCTCCATCGCAGATTTCATTTAAGGCATGCACTGATCAGCTTCTCTTAATCCTTTACTCAGATTATCATCCTGTTCCAGCTCTAAATCGCATTTACTGGTAAGGTTTTTGCGCCATGCCATGGGTTAGTTTTCCGGCTTCCCTCTCTGACAGTTGGGTATTGTTCACAAAGAGGAAAAGGTTCTTTTATTAGCACTGAGAGATAATATTTAAACTAGGAATGGTGCATGAAGCTTCTGTCAGGTAATTCCCTCTAAATTTTTCTTACTCTCGGTTAAGTTTTCATTGTTTGGAACGAGCTAGGTACAAGCTCGACATTCAACTTCAGATTTACTCATGACACCTTTTTTTAAATTTTCAGGGTCGTCGAGGATGAATTTTCTTCAACAGGTAATTCTTTCATTATAATCAAGTCGACAATATTTTTACTAGAAAATTCCTTTCCCTCTGTTGTTTTTCTGCTTACGGATTTGATTTCTTACCGGGCTTTTTTCTTGTCTCTTATAGGTTAGTGGACTTCTCCCAAAACCCTACCGGAGTGACTCGCGAGGACTTATCCTTCCATGGCTAAATTTCATTCCCTTTTTAACAGGTACCTTACTTATGCACAAAGAAATTGCTGTTAGATTACATGGCACATGAGTTGTAAGGCTTAGGGTTTGAATCCAGACCTAGGGTTTAAACATTTCCTGAAGCGCTTCTCATTTTAATGGTGAAGGGTTTTATTTTGGGGTTTCCGACTCAGATTTTTATTTGAGTACAATTAATAGCAATATTTAGTTTTATTACCAATACGGGTAACTCTTTACTGCCCTTAATTTTTGAAGCCGAGGCCGAGACTCGCCGTTCAGCCATTTGCATGGAACTATGAACATGGTGCTGCTTTCTATTAATATAAATATATAAACATACATCTTTCTTGAAGCGTCCTTCTTGAAATTTTGATATACATAGTAGCATACCACCTGATTTCAACTACAGTTGATATTGAATGTTTTATGAATCGTTTACTGCTACATAGTATTCTTGTCTTGACAAAAAATTGAAATACTTGCTGTGTTTTCGTTCTCGGCTAACGATTCTTACCTATAGCCAGGGTTTCGTGCTTCATTTCTTTATCGTTCTAAGGGTTTCACTGTTGTTTCAGTCTCAAGCATGGTCAATCTTTGTATGGTACTCGTGAGCAATATAATTCTCAATATTTATATATATGTACCAGATTATTACTTACTCGTTGCATGTCATAGCGACGAGGGTTGTTCTATGGATTTCTTTGTAAAAGCTCTGGTTCTTGCTTCTAAAATAGAGCGTTGCAATTAACTTATATACCACCAGTTTTATTTTCTTATTCGTTACTTACATAGATCTCAGGGTACCAGTCCACCGATTTGAAGGACTGTGTATAGAGTTTTATTTATAAACAAAAATGGGCATGGGTAGGGTTTCAGTCCAGACCCAGACCCTCAAGTTATATGTTATTTTTTTGACTTACTGGTTTCAACAATACAGTCTTCAAGCAGTTTAAGTATATGAGTTCTTTGTATATTACATCTTGCATATCTTCTCTTTATCTATTCGACAATATGCTTAAGGCTATATTACCATAATACTTTTTATTTCCTATTGAAGCATTGAAGCCCTATACATTTTAACAAGTAAACATGAAGTTTCATGCCGCAGGCCACATAAAGTATAAATGTGAATTTAGTCGCATAATCTTTCTTTTTTCTACTCAGAAAATTATTCTACTAACACATATATCTGAACTTCATTTATTCATAGAACACATGCCAATCTTTAAGCAGAACTTCAAAACTCAGTTTCTTTACAGACACATTATAAAACCAGTAAAACCATAACAATCTAAACCTATAGTATTAAAATTGTAACTCAACATACTCAAGTTCTGTATATTTATCTGGAAATTAATCTTTCAAACTGTGGTCCTCCCAACCATCAAGGGAGGCTATGACGTCCTCCTCTTGCCCCCTAGCTCCAGAATTTGGACGGTGCCACGAGTTAACAGTGGAAATTTCTGTTGTGACCTCTGGAAGGCCAATCCATTCGCATTCAGATATTCTGGTTTTACAATGGTTACAAAAAGCTATTTTCAACTGGTCCTAACGAGCTCTAGAAAATACTTCCCCTTTACCAATTTCACAGAACCCTTACTCCTCTCCTGGGATTCAACTTTATCCTCAGAGGAGTAGGTAACTGTTTCTCCAGCTGTTCCCAACCATCTCCTATTCTTAGAAACTTTTACCAGCAGCTTAAAATATTTTTTTTCTATTCATTTGTTCCTCTTATTAATTCAATAATCAAAAATAAAATAATAATTTTGATTCATGAACAATAACCATTAAGTCTTTCTTGTCAGAAAATAAAAATAAGCAAATTGTCTTTAACTAGTTAATACTAGTTAACCCTTAATGAGGCTATGACAAGAGCCTGTGTGTCATCCTAGAGTCTCAAGCACCCATAGTTTTTCTGGAAAATAAATAGATATTTAGGAATTTCCATCTTAAAATTGACATTGTATGAGTCTGCTTCATTCCATCTAATTCAATTATTAGTGATGGGAATGGCCTCTCATAGTAGATAAAAAAATAACCCAAGACTTCATTTTCACCTTATACCAAATTCAATATGACATGTGAGCCATGATGAGATCTCAGAAGAATCAATAATATATATAATGAAATTTTAATTATAATAGCCTGCAACTAGTGTTATAATATTTTTCCACATCATGGGAATATGAAAACACAACATAGTCTTTACACCCTACATGACACTTAATTCAGACAAAGAAAAGGAGAAATCAATCATAAGCTGTAGAAATGCATAGCAACAATGAAATCAAATCTTCTGCATGACAGGCCATTGCAATTAGTGTTATTCGTAGTGGGTGTTTTCCATAAATTGGGTATTTTCATGTATATTAACAGGTTAATAAATCTAATTGTTATGAAAAATGTAATGAATTTCTTTGAGTAAAATTCAAAATCTGAAATAAATATGAACTTGAGTTTGAATAAACATGTTGGATTTAAATCTTTACAATTGTCTTTTAATATAATTTAAGATCATGTGTTTTCTCTTAAAATGTTATAGGTTCAAAACTAGAAGAGATAAAGTATGTATGTATTAGTAAATTTAACAGTCAAATCTCTATCTAAAAATAAATTCCTTGTTCTACAAACAAGAAAGTCTCATATACCAATTTGATATCTGACTTAGTTGTGACCTTAAAATTAAATAATAATAATAATTTTAATAAACCAATTAAATTGAAACCTATTGAAAATCTAACAATATATACATGTAATCTAAATAAATCGGACTGAAACACATTGAAAAATCTAATAATTGGTACCTCTAAGCTAATGGTTAGTTCTTTACACTCAAAAACTTACTTCAAAAACTTACCTCTAATAGTCACACATCGGCCCCTTCCTAATCACTCTCGTTAAGCATTTATGATTGTGTTTCACAACTAATATAAAATTTAGAGTGGATCTGTATGAATATATTTCTGTTATGTACTCAACTACTTCCTAATCACTCTGGCTAAGTATTTATGATTTCTCTTCACCGTCAATATAAAATTTAAAGTGGTTTTATGAATATTTAAATATGAAATTTCAAATAAAAAATAACTATGCATGGATTTTGGGTTAAATAATTTTGAATATATTACTTTGTTGGTATTAGTTTTTATTAACTATTTTTACTTTTTATATATTTTAATTTTAATTTTTTTTATGATTTTTTCTTTTAATTTATTTATTTTAATGATGTTTTTAATAATATTTATTTTCTCGTATATAAAATTCTATTTCATTAATTAACAAACAAATCGAATTCTCTTTTCTGGGGACTTAACAAAAAAATCAAATTCTCCAAACAATTAAACAAGAAGAAAGGCATTGGGGTTTCCTACAAGTAAACTAGGTTTTAATATATTTTTTGACATTTTCTTTTAATACATTTTATTATATTGGATTTGGATACTTAATTTTAAATATTAAAAAATTAAATATTTTAAATATTTTTCAAATTTTTATTATATTTATATGATTGTTGAAATAAATTTACTTGCAATGCAAGTAAATTCATATTCAATTTAAGGGAACAATTATTGCATTAGATTTTATACCTCTCTTCATTGATGACATGCCACGCCTATGAAGGTAAATGGTCATCATTTATGTTTTCCTATAAAATATAAAATTATTATGGAATTTAATAGTTAACTTGCGGTCACATTCACATCCAAAATATTTATTTTGCTCCATTTGGTCGTAGATTATTATGAAGTTAAATGGTCACCATTTATGTTTTCCCTATAAAATATAAAATTATTATGGAACTCAATAGTTAAATTGCGGTCACATTCACATCCAAAATATTTGTTTTGCTCCGGTTGGTCGTAGATTATTAAAATATTAGGAATTTGGCTTCTGTGATCCATGAAATGTGTATAAGAAATTTTCGGTGAAAATCACATATAAGAAATTTTTGTCGACGCGTTTCGAACCAGCCAGTGTGGTTCATCATTAGGACAAGATGAGAAATCTGATTAAGAAACCTATTTAAATATAAAGGGACAACTCCACCTAGCCACTGAAAAACAGCTAGTTTGACTCGAATAAAAGATTTTGTCAAATTTTATTAATTTTTATTTATAGTTCTCAAAAATATATATATATATATATATTTGAATATAATTTAATTAATGTAGTTTTTATTTTATAGGTGTTTTTTTTTTTTTTTTATAGACGAAGACATTTTTGAAGAGGAAATTATCAAGTTTTAGATAAATGTTGTTAAATAAAATGAGAATTTTGTGAATTTTATCCCTGTGTTGTTATAAATTAGATTTTAATGGATTTAATGACATTATATGGTCACTTTCAAGTGGTGAAGGTTGTATGGTTAATCCACTATATGGTTAAGTTGACCATTGGATAGATGACATTTGATAGCTATTAATGGGAAGGATTTTACATGATAATGTTATCCATACAATAAAATAAAATGTTGAATATAAATTTAAGTTTGTATTTAATAATATTGATTTTCACTTGTTAATTTTGAATAATTCATCAAATTTATTGTTTATATTAAAACATTTGAGAATCAAATTTTGCATTAACTTTATGAGAAAAAACACGAGAAATATTAAATATACCATCGATTATAATTAATGTGATATGGAATTCCCTTTTTTGGTGTTTATGTATAACCATTGTATGAAGAATACTCATATATATTTAAAAAATAATGGCACCCCCTCACATTTGAATATTGAATTATATGTTGATGCATTGTATATGAATTTATTTGAATATTGAATGACATGTTGATATATTGCATATGAATTTATTTTAAACTTATTAATGGTTAAGAGCATGTGTTTCCTTCTAAGAGGTCGTGGGTTCAAAACCAAAGGGGGTAGAGTAAGTACGCATTGGTAGACATAGCAGTCAAATCATTGAAGTGGATCCCTTGTCAAACAAAAAAAAGCTCTCATACACTAATATGGAGTCTCACTTGGTTATGAGTTTCAATTGGATAAAAATAACAATAATATATTTTTAATCATTACGTATAAATTTATTTCCATCACATATTATATTTATTTTATTTATTTATTGATATTATTTATATTATAAATCTTTCTTCTTATTTTTAATATTAATAATTTGAAATTAATTTCAATATTTATATTTCGAAATTTGATATTTTTTTTAATAAATTATTTAATATGTATTTTCATCTTTCTAAATGAATTTTTGATATCTAATTGAAACTTAATATATTATATTTTTTTAGTAATAATAAATATAAATATTATAGTATCTAATTAATATTAACCAATGTTATTTTTGTTTTAAATATTAATTGTAACTATAAATATTTTAATTAGTATTCTTACTAAAAATTATTAATTTATAAATATTAAAATTAAAATTAAATTAGATGATTAATAATATAAATATAAAAATTAAATGAATAATTAATAATATTAATAAATAAACTATATAAATAAAATCTATAAAATATTTTCTTTGTAAGTTTTTTTTTAATATTCATTAGAAAATGATTTGAATAATAACTAAAAACTAATTTGAATAATAACAAAAAACTAATTTGAATAATAACTAAAATAATGTTGAGTAAAATAATTTTTTTATTATAATCTAAAATAATATTAATATTTTGAAATTTGTTATTTTATTTTGAAGTTGTGTACCTACGCAATAAAATAGTTCGGATGGTAGTTTTTCGCTGGAATCTGGTAAAAAAAAAATAATAATAAAAAAAGGTGGTTGGAGTGTTCGAATTGCATTTTGATGGTGGATTGATTCAGCACCATCAAAAACCCTTAGGGCACCCAAAATATTAAATTTTAACTACTGTAACCCATATTTTCAAAAATATTTGCCAAAATTTTCATAATCTTACCATATATTGTGTTTTTTAGACTACGGCTTTTATTTTAATAAATAATTTAACATGCGTTTTCATTTTTTTCAATGAGTTTTTGATATGGAATTGAAACTTAATATGTTATATGTTTTAGTAATTGTAAATACAAATACTATAGTATTATCTAAATAATATTAATTTATATTATTGAATATATTGGTATTATTCATTTTTTTGTTTGAATTTTGAATATTTAAGTTATTATTCTTATTAAAAAGTATTATTATTAAAATTAAAGTGAATGATTAATAATATAAATTTAAAAAATAATTAAATAGTTAATAATATAAATAAATAAAAATTATATATATATATATATATATATATATATATATATATATATATATATATATATAATGATGATGATGGTTATCGTCTGTTAAGACCAATGCAGTTTATTAAACGTTAAGTGAGGAGAAAGAATCTAAGTTTGATTCTTCAAAATCTTGTTTCTATGGTCAAAGAGAAGGGAAATAAGTGCTCTAAGATCACTATAGGTGGGTTGACTTAATAGTTCAAGAAGATTGTAAGTGTGGCAGATGGTTGAGAATTGATAGCGAATGTGAGTAAGAGTAGAGCAATTTAAAACGAAGTGCTTTTCATCTTCCACCTGCTTAGAATCACAAATCTAACAGATTTTATTGTTCCAAGGGATATTTGGTATATACCACTGCCCAGTCTCACTCTGAAGCTCATGGTAATTAGTTCTTATCTTAGCGATGATCACTTTTTTCTTATTGCTCAACAACACAGAGATATAATTCTGATGATCAAGTGTGGGGTTGATCACTTCTTTAGTGTATCTTAGTTTCATTTTACCCTCTAGCTCTTGATCCTCCCATATCTTGTCCTTAAAATTGGAGGTAATAGTATTTTTATATTATCGTTTCTTCCCATACGAAGCTCCTCTTAATTCCCCAATGGTTGAGCTAGGACTGGGCATTCTTATGCCACCTGTGCTTGAGGAGAAGGTGATGGTTTTGCCTACATTTAGAAGCAATTTTAGGGAGCCTTTTTTATTTCATGTTGTCAAGCTTCTTCTTATACATCAATATAATGTATAATGTTGAATAAAATAATTTGTTTATTATAATTTAAATAGTATTTTTAAAATTAAGTATTGCACTCATCTATTTCAGCATAATCTTTACTTAAAACCCATTATATTAATTGTACACAAATAGGATTTTGAAAAGAAGATATAGTTTTCAGAAGACGTCCTTTCGTGTAAGTAATTCAATAAAAAATATTTCTCGCAAAACTAAATCTCGTTTTGATATTTTATTAATTATTTTATTAAATATTTCATAAATATGAAAACAATATATTTAGAACTTTCAATCATATTTGAATAATTTTATTTATATCTAAGTTCAACATTAATTTTTTTATAAGTATTTAATTGTTTGCGTAAATAAAAATATATGTTATAATAATGTTTTGCAATGTGACAAATATTGTTTCTTCCAGATGCGGATGAAAGTTATGGTTGATGGGACGTTAGTCCCTGGGCGACTCTCGATGGAGCTCACGTGGGGTGGCCATATGGCCCCCTGCAGATCCATTAACGCTGCCTTAACTCCGCCAGCTTACATGGTATTAATTCCTCTTACTCGACTTTTACATCACCCCGCTCTACTTGTTTGGTCTGCGATGGCTTTTGTCTTTGGTTGCTCAGCTTGCTACTTTGATGATTACAGCTCGCCGCCTCCTCTACATGGAGCCTACCCTCCTGCATGTGCTAATCCTAGCACTCTCACAACAATAGGGGGACGCTGCACGCTTCTTGGATGCCTGGAGATGCTTTCGAGCCATCACTTCACCCAGAGTGTTTTTTGCTGTGCCAACTCCTTTAACCATGCTCAATCTGCTGATTTCTATCGGTCGCATTCCCTCTCTGTCTGCTCTCCCTGCCAAAGGCATTACCAGCTCACATCTGCATCCATGCCATGACTTCTCCATAGGATGAGATGCTGGTGTGGCACTAGCAAAGGCCGTGTGACCTGCTCTCGGCCCTGAACCAACTCTAATTCTGATTCCTCCTCTGAGGATGTCGCGTGGGGTCATTAGCCAGAAACGCGCAGCATGAGGGGCCGAGCTAGCCAAATGGGGAATGTGCATTCTTCTAAGCCAATCCTGCCTCCCTTTTTTGACCCTCCCATACCTACCATTTCCATTATCTCCCATACGTATGCAAGTCTTCCCCTTCGTCAAACTTCTCAGAGAGAGGAATTCTTTTTTGAATGCTCTCTCGACATGCCTATTTTAACTGGTTTTATCACTATGACCCTAAGAGAAGAGTCTTTTAGTCATGTCCCTTCCCCTGTGCCCTGCCCCAATCCCACTCTGGTCAAGAAGGATACTTTGAGCTCAGAGACGCCTACGGGTATCGTTCGATCGGCCCAGCGCAAGGAGCACAAGCAGGAGGACGCTGCCAACAAGGATGGTGCACCCAATGAAGACAAGGAAGACAGTAGGGATGAGTACTGGTGTAGAATCGTGGAGGAGCCACCATCCCCAGCTCATTATTAGTCAACCCCGCGGCCTTCGACCTACATTGGTACTATTGTTCAATCATCTCCAAAAAAAAATTATTTCTTTTTATTACTCCTCAGCTGAAAATGCTGAATGCTATTTTAGTACATCTTTTTCTGCTATGTTAAATTACATGAACTATGGGCCGGTTTCCCTTCCAAGGGTGGCTAAATTGCTTCTTAAAGGACTGGTTTCCCACTCAGGGCAGTCAAGATTTTTTGTAAACCATGGCTATCAAGCCCAACGTTCAAGCTCTCACAGCTAAAGCTGAGGTAGTTTTGTACCAGTACATTATATAAATAGAATTAGCATTATTCAGAAAAAAAAAATGTGGCAAAGATTGTGTCAGTATGAAAATAAATCATGGGTAACGATGGTCAGTCATCTCCATTTTTGGGTTTGTAATGTTTATCATAGGTTTTATTGACCTTGAGTTTATATTAAGCCATATTAATATTATTCCATTGTATTTATAATCCATTGGGTTTTTAGAATTGATCTCTTGTGTTGATTAGTCCCTTGGGTTTATTAATCTAAGGGTTCATATTGCTAGGGTATAATATTATTCATAGGACTTATAATATTAATCTTGGGTTTTAATATAAATCTTTTGGGTTTATAATCGTAGTCAACCATGGTCCAACATCACATTATGACAAATATTTTCTCAATATGGAAATATACCATGTTCAACCATCATCAACCATTTTCAACCATCGTAATTCATAGCTAACCATATTCTAACATCACATTGTGGCAAAGATTATCTCAATATGACAATCAACCATGGTCAAATGTCACATTGTCATAAATATTGTCTCAATATGTGAATCAATAGTGGTCAATATGAAAATCAACCATGGTCAATCATTTTCAACCATTTTTCATCATCACATTATGATGAATATTGTATCACTATGAAAATCAATCTTTGTCAACCATGGTAAATCATTTTGAACCATGGTCAACCATGGTCCAACATTGGATTGTGACAAATATTGTCTCAATATCAAAATCAGACATGGTGAACCATGGTCCAACATCCCAATGTGACAAATATTGTGTCAATATGACAATAAACCATGGTCAACGATGGTCAACTATGTCCATTTTAGGGTTTGTACTATTTATCCTATGGTTTATTTACCTTAGGTTTATAATAGTAAACCCTTGGGATTAATATTATTCCCCTGGGTTTATAATCTCTTGGGTTTTTAGTATTAATCCCTTAAGTATATTATCATGTTGGGTTTATAATATGAAACCCTTGGGTTTATTAATCTAAGGATTCATATTCCTAGAGTATAATATTATTCATAGGGTTTATAATAGTAATCGTATGGTTTAATATAGATCCCTTGGGTTTTTATTTATGGTTAATCATGGTCCAACATCACATTATTATAAATATTGTCTCAATATGAAAATCAGCCATTTTCAACCATCATGAAAGCCATGATCATTCATTGTCAACAACGGCCCAACGTCACATGGTGACAAATATTGTATCAATATGAAAATAAACCATGGTCAAATGCCATATTTTGGCAAAGATTGTCTCAATATGAAAATAAATCATAGGAATCCATGGTCAATCTTGGTCAATCATGGTCTAACACTATCAATCATGATAAATATGAAAATAAACCATGGTCAACCATTGTCCAATTTCTCATTGTGAGATATATTGTCTCAATGTGAAAATCAACCATGATCAACCATGGTTAACCATGGTCAATAATCATCGTCACATTGTGAAAACATTTATCTCTTGGTCCAACTTCACATTATGACAACCATGGTCATCCATGGCTAAATATGGTCTACCATCGCATTGCGGAAAAGATTGTTTTTGTATGAAAATCAACCATCCTCAAACATCTTAAACCATGGTACAATGTCGTATTATGAAAAATATTGTCGCAATATGAAAATTAATCATGGTAAACAATGGTCTAATGTCGAATTGTGACAAATATTGTGTCAATATGAAATTCAACCATGGTCAACGATGGTCAACCATGCTTATTTTAAGGTTTGTAATATTTATCTTATGGTTTATATACCTTGGGTTTATAATATTAAACCTCTGTGTTCAATATTATTCCCTTGGATTTTTAGTATTAATCTCTTGTGTTTATTAGTCCCTTGGGTTTAAAATATCAATCCCTTGGGTTTATTAATCTAAGGGTTCATATCCCTTGGGTATAATATTATTCATAGGGTTTATAATATTAATCCTTGGGTTTAATAAAAATTCCTTTTGTTTATAATTATGGTCAACCATAGTCCAACTTCACATTGTGGCAAATATTATCTCAATATGAAAATGAACCATGTTCAAACATCATCAACCATTGTCAACCATGGTCTTTCATGGTCAACCATGGTGCAACATCACATTATGTCAAAAATTGTATCAATATGAAAATCAACTATGCTCAACCATGTTAAATTATGGTAAACCATGGTCAAGCATGGCCAAACGTCACATTATGATAATGATTGAATTAATATAAAAATCGATCATCATCAACCATGGTCAATCATTTTCAATAAAAATGAACTAGTTTCATTATGGTCAACCGTGGACCAACGTAACATTGAGACAAATATTGTCTCAATATGAAAATAAACCATGGTAAAGTATCACAACCATGGTCAACCATGGTCAAATATTGTAAACCATGGCCAACCATGGCAACCCATGGTCAAATGTTGCATTGCGACGAAGATTGTCTCAATATGAAAATCAATCATGGTCAACCATAGTCAATCATGGTCAATGATCGTCAATAGCCATGGTCACATTGTGAGAAATATTTTCTCAGTGTCCAACTTCACAATGTGATAATCATGGTCCAATGTCGCATTGTGACAAATATTGTCAATACGGAAATCAATCATGGTCCAATGTCGCATTGTGAGAAATATAGTCAATATGGAAATCAACCATGGTCAGCAATGGTTAGCCATGGTCCAATGTCACATTGTTACAAAGATTCTCTCGATTTGAAAATTAATCATGGTCAACCATGGTCCTATGTCGCATTGTGACAAATATTATCTCAATATGAAAATCAACCATCGTCAATAATCATGGTCCCATTGTGATGATGATTGTTTCTTGGTCCAACGTCATATTATGACAACCATGGACACCCATGTTCAACCATGGTCGAACAGCACATTGTCACAAATATTATCTCCATATGAAAATGAACCATGGTAATCAATCATCAACCATGGTCCAATGTCACATTGTGACAAATATTGTGTCAATATGTAAATCAATCATGGTCAACCATGGTCCAACATCTCATTGTAACAAAGAAATTATGCCAATATGAAAATCAACGTTGGTCAACCATGATTATTTAAGGGGTTTTAATATTTTTCTTAGGGTTTATATGCCCTTGGTTTATTTAAACCCTTGGGTTTAATATTATTCCCATGGGTTCATACTCCCTTGGTTTTTTATTATTAATACCTTGTGTTCATCAATCCCTCAGGTTTATAATATAAATCCCTTGGGTTTATTAATCTAAAGGTACATATTCTTAAGGTATATCATCGATTATTCCCTTAGGTTTTAAATATTCATCCATTCAGTTTATTAATAACTTAGGTTTATAATGTTAATCCTAAGGGTTATTATATTAATCTTAGTATTGAATGTTTATTTTAGGGTTTAATGTTTAGTATAGTGGTTATGAATTAATTCATTAACTCTATATTAATTGATTATAAATAATATTATTTTTTCTTAATTAATTATTGATTAATTACTTTTTAATTATTATTATTATTATTATTAATTTTTAACTATTATTGACCATTAATTATTATTAATTAATTATTATGAATTAATATTGATAATTATTATTATTATTATCATTATTATTATTATTATTATTATTATTATTATTATTATTATGAATTGGTTTCATTACGGTCAACCATGGACCAACGTAACATTGTGACAAAGATTGTCTCAATATGAAAATAAACCATGGTAAACCATCACAACCATGGTCATTCATTGTAAACCATGGTCAACCATGACCAACCATGGTCCAATGTCGTATTGTGACAAATATTGTCTCAATGTGAAAATCAATCATGGTCAACCATAGTCAATAATGGTCAATGATTAGCAATAGCTATGGTCACATTGTGAGAAATATTGTCTCTTTCCAACGTCACATTGTCATAACCATGGTCTAATGTCGCATTGTGACAAAGATTTTCACTATGGAAATCAACCATGGTCAGCGATGGTTAACCATGGTCCGACGTTGCATTGTTACAAATATTCTCTCAATATGAAAATTAATCATGGTCAACCATGGTCCTATGTCGCATTGTGACATATATTATCTCAATATGAAAATCAACCATGGTCAATAATCATAGTCCCAATGTGATGATCATTGTCTCTTTTTCCAATGTCACATTATGAAAACCATGGTCGAATGTCGCATTGTGACAAAGATTATCTCCATATGAAAATGAACCATGGTCAACGATGGTCAACCATGGTCCAATGTCACATTGTGACAAAGATTGTTTCAATATGTAAATCAATCATGGTCAACCATGGTCCAACGTCTCATTGTAACAAAGAAATTATGCCAATATTAAAATCAACAATGGTCAACACTGTTTATTTAAGGGTTTGTAATATTTTTCTAACGGTTTATATGCCTTTGGTTTATAGTAATAAACCCTTGGGTTATATATTATTCCCATGGGTTGCTAATCCCTTTATTTTTTAGTTTAAATCTCTTGTGTTTATCAGTTCCTCGGGTTTATAATATAAATCCCTTGGGTTGATTAATCTAAGGGCACATATTCTTATGGTATATCATCGATTTTTTGCTTGGGTTTAAAATCCCTTTGGTTTTTAATATTGACCCCTTGGGTTTATTAATAACTTAGGCTTATAATGTTAATCCTAAGGGTTATAATAGTAATATTAGGATTTAATGTTTATTTTAGGGGTTAATATTTATTATAGTGGTTATGAATTAATTAATCAACAAGTTATTAATTGATTATAAATAATATTAATTTTTCATAATTAATTATTGATTAATTAATTTTTAATTATTATTATTATTATTAGTTTTTAACTATTATTGACCATTAATTATTTATTATTATTATTATTTAAGCTGGTATAAATTCTATTAATTAGAAAAATATGATACATTCCATGGTCTGAGATGAGGAATTTAGCCTATTCCTGCTCACATTTATTTCAAATATAGAAAAATAAGTGGTTTCCCTTGATAGGGAAACTAGCCCATTAATTCTCCAGAGAAGTCTAAAACAACTATTCTTTCTAAGACATTAATGAAAACTGGAAAAACTAAATATGTCAAATATATCAAAAAGAGAGCTATGGCGCATAAACCATGACCTTCAATCCTTGTTGGCTTCTTCATTCTTGTCCGCATCTAATCCTGTCGGGTGTTATTCAATCACTGGGCATCTGTAGATGCGTGTAATTTATTCCTCCTCCTTAGTGAGGATGTACAGGGCCTTGGGTGAATCTTCATTTTCTTTGACCCTACTCCAAATTCCTTCAACTAAGTAATGCCAGAGGTTGGGAATGTATATTGAGGAGGCCTTAACAGGCAGGCACTCAAGTTTCTTTGGAGAAGACATCAAGGTGTGGGGGATGGTCGATTTGTGATATTTTCACTTGACTCTAGGTGGACTTTGCAAGGAGGAGTCGGAGCTGGAGATGAGGAAGCCGCAGGTGGAGCGATGGAAGTGGAGGATGCCTGAGAGGGTGAATATGTGGACGGAGAGATGGATACGAAGGAGGGCTCATTTTAATAATTGAAGTGTTTAAGCGATGTGTCACGAGTCAGTCGAGTTGGAAGAGCGCCCCTCGAAATCGCACAACATGGATTTTGTCTTTGTCACGTGGCCATGGAGCTATAGGCGGAGCTGGTGGCAGGGCTAAAATGTAGAGGGAGAGCAGAGCTATGAGGGAGATAAGAGAAGGAACTATGCAGGATGAAAATGCGGGGGAGAGGTAGCGGGGGAGGACTTAAGGCCATGATTCTCAAACCGAGAGCCAAGGTGGCATTCAAGTGCATTAGATGCATTAACTGAAGACTATTGTTGTGAGGTGGTGGAAACCATTCATGGCATCCTCATTCTAATCCAGGTTGTGTCATCATTTTCCATGGGAAGGTTCGTCACTTGCGTGGCATGCTCGCTGGATGGCTCGCTGGAGTTGTCACCGTGATCTGGGAGTATGAATTATTTATTATTAATTACTATTAATAATTAATTATTATTAATAATTAATTATTATTATTATTATTATTATTATTATTGAAATTAAATTTCATTTACAATAAAAATATTAATATTTATTAAAAATACTAGTATTTTTAATTAATCGTAACAACTATCTTAAATGCTAACTGATGATTAAGTTTTATTGTCAAGACATTAATACATTTACTGTTATTAGTTTGAAATAGTACATTATGAACAGGAATTAAATTTGATTAAATAAAATTAATTATGGAAGTGATTTCCATAATAGAATAATAGACTCATGGTAAAAAGAAACTCAAGAACTGAGAGTTAGTTGAATAGAATTAGTTCAAACAGTTACCCCAACCTCTGAGGATAAAGAGATATCCCAGTGAGGAAGAGGGGTTATTTTCGGTAACTAGAGAAGGAAATTTATGAGAATACTTCCCGAACTGGTGCTAACCAGTGGAATACTCCGATTTTCTAAAACCTGTTTGGTATAGAAGACTGGATTGGATTGTCCCAAGGTCTCTTCCAGAACTTCGGTCAACTCACTTAGCTCAGACTTGGAGAATGCGGGAGAGACAAGGATGTGATTTCCACTCTCGAGTTAGGTAGGAACAACATCAGTCACAGAATCGAAGAACAGATATGTATATTGTTAATGGATTTTTTTCCTAGTTGTTTAGAAATTGAAAAATTAAACCAGTAAAGGAATTAAATCTAAACAATTATTGTAATTAAATGGTTAAATGATAGGTTATATATATATATATATATATATATATATATATATATATATATATATATTTCCTTTTTGTACAACTAGAACAGATAAATGGGTCTTAAACTTATTTCAAGAAAAATGATATGACAAGCAACTGCTAACTCAATACCTTCGAGAAAAAGGGTCCGAGTTGATCATTCCCTATGATAAGGGTAAACACGGATAGAATGATCCAAACATTTCATATATAACCTTAAAAGGAAAATAATCTATATATGACTGGTGAATTTAACAGATTATGCTAAAAACATAGGCAAGAGAAAGAATCATGCAACATTCATTTAAAAATCAGAACTATTTGTGAATGGAAATGATTTCCAAGAATCAATATAGTAGTCTATGTAGTCTGAATGTAAGAAAACAGATTCAAACCCTTATATGGAAATCATAACGAATACTGTAATTCATAAGTCTCGAAATTAGAAACAATGAACTAAAGAAGTTGTTCCTTGAAATACATTTGAGTAGAAGGTGTTGGAAATACTGAGAGGGGGGTGAATCAATATTCCTTTTCAATTCTTCATTATTTCTAGTTATATTCTTCACAATTAAAGACAGAGAGGTGTATAATAATAATAATATTAAGGATTAATAAGAACTTAAATCCATTTTCTTAATAATAGTATACAATAGATGAGTGAGGGCACCAACCCTTTTAATGGAACAGGCACCAAACTTTTACCAAGCACCAACTTGGACTTTGATGAGGCTCCGACCTCTAGGGCTTTGACCCTATCTTCTTAAGGCACCAACCTTATGTTTAGGAGCTCCTACTGCAAGGACACCAATCCTTTTGTCTCTTTTAATAGAGAATGTGAATAGTATTTAATTGAACATCCTTGACATAATTCTTCATTCATTAATCACTTCCAAAATTCTTCATTGTCTAATCACTTCAAAATTATTCACTCTCTACTTGTTCACCACTGCACTTCAATTCCAAAATTCTTCACTGCCTACTTGACTTTAAACTTCAATAAGGCCTCCAATTATGCTTCAAATGGTTTTCCGAATTTAGCTAAATGATTATGTCTTCAACCGTTCCTCAAATCAACCCAAGTCTTCACAAAGATGTTTTCAACAAACTTCTTCAGATATGATGCCCAATACTCTCAAAAGCTTCACTATGTAAAGCTTCAAATAATTCACTGTTCAATGCTTCAATTGATGTCCATGATCTTAAGAACACTGGTCCGAGTATAATATCCCTCACATAATTCTAAGCCTTCTCCAAAATTCACTACAGTGATAACAGTCTTTAACAATTGTGACAATTCACTTTTTATGCCACTGTTCAATATGCCCCAACTAAACAAAACATAGTCACAATTATGAGGCTATAATTCGTAACACATATTATAGCTTTGTCCCTCCACAGATATATCTTATCCGAGCTCAAGATAAACATTGCATTCACTTCAGATTCACTATTTTCAAAGTTTCGAAATTTTGTGGTGAGGTCTGAAGATCTATAACCTTGGTCTGAGCTGCACAAAACTAGAACTGAAGTATTGTAGGTGATCAGAGCTATCTCTGTCACTATTCCGAAGTTTTGTAGGTTCCAAAAGAGTCTAAGCTTGAGGTTCAACTGATATAAGTTCTGTGTATGGAAATTTTAGGTCTCCTGTCTTAGGATAGAAAAACAGATTTAACCCAACTGTAACTCGTCAATTACTTCTCAGTCTCCTTCAGTTCACGAGTTGTGAACTCTAGTTGTTGTGCTATATCTCTATTTTTTTCTTTACCCCTTCACTATATTTTTCACCGAATTAATGATTTGAAAATGAAGTTTCAGTCGTATATTTATAGTGATTTTTGACTAGAATTAAGTGTCACGTCTTTTAGAGGGAGGCCGACATGAAACTGTGAGTGTAGGTCAGCTAGATAAAAAATATATTTTCTTAAAATTAAAAATTTGACATCTCACAAACCGCTGGGAGTTTCAGGGAAAGTAAAGGCTCATTAGAAAGGGGAAAAAATCCTCTTTCAGATGGTCTAGGACTCATTGTGATAGGTTGCCTCCAACATGATAGAAATATAATTTCTTTGTGACTGTCCTTAAATTTTATGTATCAAAAGTTTGGGATAGCATGAGGAATGTTTGGGGCAGCGTGGCTTCTACATTCTTTAGTTTCTTAATTAATGCCATCTAGCATTATGTATAAACAATGTCAACATATTCTAATGTAGTGATATGTCATAGTGTAGCCTTCATCTCAGTCAAATTCATATTTACATCAATGAAAATCTAAATTAACAATCTCCCCCTTTGTCATTGATGGCAATATTCTTTCCCTTCCAACATTTTCTCCCCCTTTGCCATCAATGGCAAATGGGGTGCCCAAGTACTCCCCCTATCAAGCTGCTCCCCCTAACACATTGTACTCCTAACATGCTACGTGATTTAATGTGATGCAAGAGCAATAACCCCCATCTTTTGGCGAAGACACTCAAATTCTTCTCGTGCAACGGGTTTTGTAAAAATATCTCCAATTTTCTCTTTTGTATTGATGTATTCCAACCTGATATTGTGTTCAGCAACTTGTTCACAGAGAAAGTGTTATTTGATTGGAATATGTTTGGTCCTTGAGTGCATTACCAGATTCTTTGAAAGACTAATGGCGCTAGTATTTTCACAAAAAATAGTAATTGGTTTCTTAGTTTCTATGTTGACATCCTTCAAGGCTTCCTTCATTCATAGAATTTGTGTACAACAATAAAAAACGGCTATATATACGGCTTCAGCTCTAGAAAGAGATATAGATGATTTATTTTTGCTGAGCCAAGATACAAGACAATCTCCCATAAATAATGCATTTCCATTAGTACTTTTTCGATCATCCACGCTTCCAGCCCAATCAACATCAGAATAAGCTATCACAATAAGAGTTGAACTCTTAGGATACCAATGACTGAAATCAATTGTTCCTTTCAGATATCTGAGAATTCTTTTCACAGCTGCTAAATGGAATTGTTTAGGACTTGATTTAAATCTCGCTACCATTCCTACTGCTTGCATAATATCTGGTCTTGTAGTAGTTAAGTATAGGAGAGCTCCAATTATTGACCTGTAAATAGTTGCATCTATGAGACGAGTATCATCATCCTTTCTTGATTTACAATTTGTGGTCATCAGTGCGCTCATAGGTGCACAATATTCCATCTCATATCTTTTGAGCATGTCTTTAAGATATTTTGCTTGAGATATAAGCATGCCTGCAGAGGTTTGAGATATTTGTAGCCCAAGAAAGTAAGACAACTCACCAATCATTGACATCTCAAATCTTTTGGACATATTTAGAGAAAATTCATGGCTCATTGACTCCTCATTGCTAGCAAATATTAGATCATCAACATAAACAAGAGTGATCAGAAGTTTTTCCTTGTCCATATTCATGTAGATATTGCTACCAACCACTCCCTTTTGTCTACATGTTGTCCTAAAACAACCCCTACTGTTGTATGAGAAGCATCGGTATGTATGTGAAACGGTAATGCCCAATGAGGTCCTCAAAGGATTGGAGCTGTGCACACCAGGCCCTTTATTTTCGTGAAAGCATCTCACAATCTTCAGTCCACAAGAATTTTTCATATTTTGTTAGCAATTGAAATAGTGGGTGTGCTATTTTAGCAAAATTTTCTATAAATCATCTATCATAACCAGCACAACCAATAAATCTATGTACCTATGTGGGTGTTTTGGGTATCGAGAAGTGTAATATTACCTCTAATTTAGCAGGATCAACTTGAATTCCAGCAGCTGAGAGAAAATGTCCCAATATTAATCCTTCTTCCCTCATCATATGACATTTGACTGTACTTAGAGATACAATGGTTTTTTTACATCTTTTGAGTAATTTCTATAGATTTTCCAATACTTCCTCAAATGAGTTTCCATATGGAGTAAAATCATCCATATATATCTCAATTCTATCATTGACCAAATCAAAAGAGACTCCCAAGATTTCCCTCCGAAAGGTAGCAGGAGCATTGCAAAGGCTAAATGGGAGGACCCCATATGCAAAGGTTCCCCAAGGGCATGTGAAATTTGTTTTATCCTAGTCTTCCGGGGCTATCTGGATCTAGTAATATCCACTGAATCCATCTAGGAAGGGAAATAGCTTCTTCCCAGCCAAGGTATCCAGGACTTGGTCAATGAATGGAAAAGGGAAATGGTATTCTTGCGTTTCCTTATTTAGTTCCCTGTAACCTACAAAAATATGCCATTTACCATTCATTTTAGGAATAATAACTAATAGGGATACCCATTGGCTATCTGAGATGGGGTAAATGAATCCTACATCCAATAATTTATGTGATTCTTCCTTGAAAATGATTTTTAGTGTAGGGTTCATGCTCCGTTGAGGTTGTCATATAGGGCGGAAATATTCCTTAATATAAATATGACGAGTGCATAAGTTGGAAAGGATCCCCTTCATGTCAGTATAATCATAGGAAAAAGCTACTTGATGATCTTGAAGGAATTTCAAAAAAAAAAAATTATGGGATTCAGACAGGTTTGGGTTGATATTAAGTGTTTTCCCTGGTTCAATCTCAACTGAAGTACTATCATGGGGTGAGGTTACAGGAATGTATTCAATGTCATCTTCTGGCTCAATATTTTCCTCTATCTCACAGCTCATATAAGATTCTAGAATAGGTCGAGTTGAATCAGAAACAGAATTGGAATCATTAATGAAAGTGTTAATGGCATCATCCTTGATTTTTGTTTTGAATTGAAGGGCCTACCCAATAGTGAGGATGTTGTGAAACCAACTCCAAAAATAGAATAAAATAGATATCAATGCCTTAGAAATAATCCACTTTGAAGGGGAAACTTCCAATACATTACCTGAATGAACAATTCTTGGATGATACAAATTCCAAAACCTCCTTTCTATATATAGGAGTCCATGGGGCCACAATGTAATCCTAGCCGACCTAACAATAATAATGTAAAGGCACAATAATAACAATATGGGGGTTATAGGGGTAAAAAAATAACGATAATAGGGGCTACACTAACATAATAAGGGACTAAACTATTAATATAGGGACTTAACATGCCCCTCTCCTTCAAACAAGTGTTGTCCTCCACGCTTGACTATTTCTTGATGCTTCTGTATAAAATTCTCATCCTCCAAAGTGGAATCTTCTACAGGAAAGTTCGTCCGCTTGCTGAGATACTCTCAAATTGATCGTACTTGTCGAGTTCTTGTTTCTATGATTGTTTTAGAACATCTTTCGATGTGATGTTGATCTTCCTATTGTTTCAGTATATTCTCCACTAAAGTTAGGTTATCCTTTGAGAGTTGGAGAACTTGTTGTTGATGCTCGATGTGATCTTCCACTAATTTATCATCCTTATTAGCTATTGTTTGATCCTTGAAACCATGCAACTTAGCCTCCATTTCTGCTTTTAAACCATCTATGTCATCTTCGGTTTCTCTTCGTGAGATCAAAATTTGTTGCATTTGGTACCGTAATTTTGATATCTCATACTACAATTCTTCCTCTTCATGTGTCAAGTATAAATTTTTGAAGGCTTAATGGGTATGGAATTATCTTTTGGAGGGATTATAGAACCCAATACTGATAAAAATTCTAAAATATGCCCTTAGAATTACTTCAAACTGCATTTTCAAACACACATTATGCAATTTTAAAAACCAAATACACACCTTTTACTTTCTTTTGAGGAGCTCAATATTGAAGCTGAATTATCTCTGTTATTTAGGATCTTAAATATCTAAAATTTGGCCCTGAAGTAGCCCTCTGAATATTATTTCGAATGCCACAGTTCTGACCTGATTTTGATTCTTGAAGACAAAGTTGTGCCCAATCTCCTAAGATGACCTAATTATGGTCTAGTTCAGTTGAGAAAAATTGTACGACTTGCCACGTGTCAATGTTTCCTCCTTTGGCTCTGAAATTGATAGACAGGAAACTACAGTCCATGTAATTGTGGAAATTTTTTACAAAATTCCAATCTGATGCTGAGAGAGAGAAATCTGAATATTTTCCGACGATCACCTCTTTAAGATGAAATTTGGGAGCCTGCAAAAGACCTAACTTCCATATTCCATATCTCCGAAAATATTGTGAACCAAGGTCTAAAATTTTGTGATAATTTTCCTTAGGATTTCAGCTTTGCACTCTAAAAATTTCAACTTCTGAAACTTCGTATAAAACAAATTATAGTGAAAATTCCACAATGACCTATTTGGGAAAGTGAAACCCTAGAATCCAAAGCTCTGATACCAAATGTTGTGAAAACAGATCCAAAAATAGAAGAAAAGAGATATCAACGCCTTAGAAATAAGCCACTTCGAGGGGGAAACCTCCAATACATTACATGAATGAACAATTCTTGGGTGATACAAATTACAAAACCTCCTTTCTATATATAGGAGTCCATGGGGCCACAATGTAATCCTAGTGGGGCCACAACGTAATCCTAGCCGACCTAAAAATAATAGTGTAAAGGCACAATAATAACAGTATGGGCGTTAGAGGGGTACAACAATAACAATAAGGGGGGCTACACTAACATAATAAGGTACTAAACTATTAATATAGTGACTTAACAGAGGACTGGTATAACATCTTCATTTTCAATTTCACGCTCTTCTACAGGTAGAGGTTTCTGAATGGGTAATGATTTTTTAGATGGCCTCAGTTTCACAGGAGGATAAAGCTTAAGATTATTTGTAACTATCCCATTTGATATGATCATGTGCCCAGATCGGCACCCTATGTAAGTGTCTGCAGTTGCAAGCCAAGGTCTTCCTAGGATCAATGGGTGACCCCCTACTGAAAATTGAGTCTGTAATATAAGGAGGTCCATAGGGTAATTCCATGAATCTACTAAAATAATAAATCCTGTAATTTCCCTACTGGTTTAATTGTGGACCTCTTTGCAAGTTCCAGGATAGTAGGGGTTCGTTTAATGTTTCCTAGTGCTAATGTGTTCATTGTTTCAGTAGTGATAATGTTGATAGCGGCTCCCAAGTCTGCCAATACATTTGGGATTTCAACTACATTAATCTGTACTGTTAGAATCAGGTTCCCAGGGTCTCCGTATTTTACACGCATGATATTTCCTAACATGATATCAGATAGTCTTCCCATTACATGAATGGTTAATGGATCCTTAGGTTTCCTCCCTGGTTTCTTAGAGCAGTATTCGTTAATATTTTTTGCGTATATCGGTACATCCATCATATCTTGTATCAGGGGTATTTTAACAAAGAGATTTTGTAGTTCCCCTAGGAAGTCAAATTTTTCTTGAGGGTTTCATTTACTCAAGGTCAGTCTTTCAGGATATGGAGGAGAAGTTGAATGACCTTGATTAGGAACAGCTTGGGAAGGAGTCTGATTTATTATGTTTTGGTCTGATTTCTCCCTCACTGTTCTTTGTTCTGGTTCTGTATCTTCACTGTCAAATTATTCTGTAAGAATAGGTGAAGCAGGTGGATTTATTACCCGACCAGACCATAGATTATCTCAATGAGCCCCACGGTAGAAATGCTTTAAGATGGAAGGTTCATAGGGTCTGTTTGTTGGACCCCTTTATTATTCGGGTTTGGGTTGGGCTGGATAGGAAGTTGGGGTCTAATGGTTGGGTTTCCTGGAGGTACATTGGAGGGAAACTAAAGTTTATGTTGAGGCATAGACTGAGAAAACTATCCAATAGAAAAGGTTCCATGCCAGGTCTAATTCCATGAAGGATTCAGACTGGCTCGAGGAACCCATTTTTTCCAAGGGGGATACTGATATTGAGACCACATAGCTAAAAACGGTGCAGATTGGGGGCCCATATTAAAATTGTTAAAGTAGTGAGATGAGTCTTGAAACATACCTGGATTCATAGCCGGTGGTCGAGGTTTCCATGGCTTCTTCTGCCCCATGAAGTACAACTGGTCTACCATGCTTTCTTCACTTTCTCCTTGGAAAACTGCTTGCAGCCCGGGCAAGGAAGGATATGAACTAGTCGGGTGATTCTGCTCACAGATTTCGCAGGCTTCCACCGTGTTCAACGGGCATTCCTTCAAAGGATGCTTCTTTCTGCACTGTGGGAAGAATATGGCCATGGTTTTTTCCAACTTGATATACTTTTGTTTTGCGTGCAGAGTGTCCATATGGGTTGATAGTGTGCTCTGAATATCGGTCCTTAGCTTGTCTAGTACATTTCCAATTTCTACTTTTGTAACCCCTCCACTAGAAGTCTTTGATGACTGAATCCCTTTTCCACTCCTTGCAGCCCCCCATGAACACTTAATGTAATAATCACAGATACTATCGAAGTCTTATTTTAAAATATCCCCTTTGCCTACTATATTCAAAAGTTGCATTGAGTCTTCTCCAAGTGCTCAGAGAAGAATGATCTTCACGACGTCCTTATCCAGGTCACTGTGTCCAGACCTTTGAAATATGTATTTAAATAATTCTACACAATCCTCATATGTTCATCCTATTTCTGTGCGAAATTAAATTTTTCCTCCTTAATGTCACGGGATTTGTTAGAAAATTATATATTATAGAGAACTAAAACAGATAAAATATGTGAAAAACACAAGCACACAAAACACATAAAACTAGAGAGACACAGATATACGTGGTTCACCCAGTTTGGGCTACGTCCACCCCAAACAGCCAGTCCTTCCTTTATATTATCCAACAAAATGAAGAGACACAACCTATAGCAAGTCTGTTGTAATACCCTTTGTTCTCTCTCACAGTCTCTCCATCTTTTTCTCTCTCTAAGAATACACGTACAATACACAACCACAATATAATACCCTCATACAGAGCGAGGGTTTGCCTTCTACGGTAAAAAACCCTAAACTAAACATAACTTCTACCATCAGATCGTCTACCTAATAAACGACCTAGATTGACTATAAATTAGTATACTTTTACAAGGCAATTTTAGATCTATTTTTAGCTTCGAGGGCACTGCCCCTGAAACCCCCTGCCAGGGGGTGTTGAAAATGGCAACAAGAAACAGTGAAGGAGGCCTCCTGAAACATCTTTCCTGATCCTAGTTGGAAAGTGATCACCTAAACTAGGTGGGGACCACACATGTGATTTTTGTCGAAGAGTTTATTTTTAGACTATGTCTATTTTTAGACATATGGAGCATGGTCTAGGAGTTGCGGGATGCTATTCTTGGATGATTGGTCAAGTTGGTAAAAATATATGGACAACTATTTTTAGACATACAGGTCGAAGTCTATTTTTAGACTGCCTGTCTAAAAATAGGTCAGTCAAATATTATTAACCCTTAATAATATTTGGACTATAAACATTATCTTATCCTCTTTGAGCACTTCAGTTCGAGCTACAAATGTGGCACATGCAGCTGGCAGAAGGAAATTCGAATTTCCTATGGGTTAGTTGAGCTATTGCATGGTTGACTTCAGTTAGAACTCATGTGGCAGAGTTTGGTGGAGTTGATGAGACAGTTGGTGGAGTTGTGTTCAGTTTAACTTAGTTGAACTAGTTATATTTAGTCTAACTGATAAATACACTAGTGATGAGTGGTGTGAATTAATTATTAATTAATTCACTAATTATTAACTCATTATTCAACTAAAGAACACATCAGTTAACAGCAGTGCATGGACAGTTCAGTGGAGACCAGTGTTAGAGGTGGGTGAAAGGGTGGGGTCTACTATCAGTTGTGACTATAGTGTGCATGAGATTTGCACAATCATTGGAGGAGATTTCCAATGAGGATTGCGCAGTTAAAGCCAAGGGAATTCAAATTCATTCCATCCATTCTCTCATCTTGGATTGCGCAGTAGAGGCAGGCAAACAGTGGAGGAGTTTTGAACCCGTGACTTGTTCAAAACTGAGCTAGTTTGTGTGTAATTTTTGGAGACAGTACTGAGTACTTGTGAGGAGTATTGTACTGAGATTGTTACATGATTATTCTTCATTATAATATACAGACAGTAGGGGGTTTTCAGCTGTAAGCTTTCCCCGGTATACATACTGTGTTATATGTGTTGAATTTCTATGTGCGCATGTGAATGTTTTCAATACAGCTTGTTGTTTTTATTTCCGCATGTGATGATTAATGCGTAGAAGAGATTATGTGTTATGTATGAAGCTCAAATAGTATGTGACCAGGATAATCTCGGTGAATAATTCAGCAAATTATTCAAATTTCTACATGGTATCGGAGCGATATTGATCATCAGATCTATTATTCAAAAAGTGATTGCATTTTTATTTCTTCAGGAAGAGTTTGTAATCGGGCCAGGTAGCCTCCGGATTCATCCTTCTTTGAAGGTGAAAATTCTGGTAAATTCCCATGCAGTCGATCTCTGATTTGGAAATAATTTGTTCTCACGAATTTTAGATCGGAAGCGGTGGAGTTTGGAGCTATTGGAATTCGAATTGCAGAATTTTTTTTTCTTGGTGTCAAAAGCAAAGATGTCTTTCGTCGGATTGCGATTGGAGTATGCCTTGGAAGGAAACTTGAAGTATATTTCATGGAAAGATAGGATGGAGGAATTGTTAGATGACAATGGGCTATTGGAATTCATAGAGGAAGAAATTCCAAAGCCTACTTCTACGGATGCTACTGTGATTGAAGCTTGGAAAAAGAAGACAGCAAGGTGTCAAAGGATTCTGTTGGAGGGCGTGAAGGATCACATAGTATCCAGCCTGCATGCTAAAGCTTCTCCATTCTTGATGTGGAAAGCTTTGACAGAATTTTTCCAGAGCAAGAGTGACCAAAGGAAGTTGGCGCTCAAGGATAAACTCAGGAAAATAAAGATGGAGAAGAATGACACTATTCCGGTATACTTGAAAAAGTTTGTCCACTGCAGGGATGAACTTGGGAGTGTAGGAGTTAGTGTGGAGGATGAGGAACTGGTGAGCTTGGCTCTCCTCGGGCATCCGAAAAGTTGGCATGCATATCAGGACAGTGTCAATGGTTGGGAGAAATTGCCAGGATGGGAAAGACTGTGGTCTGATCTTGTGCAAGAGGGGATAAGGCGGAGTACCAGGGATGGATCTTCATCAAAGGCATCTGATGAAGAAGACTGCGCTTTGGCTGCCAAAGCAAGGAAGGGGAAGGGCAAGAAGAATGCTTCTCAATCCGGTGCGGATGGTAAAGAGCGTGACATGTACAAAGTGAAGTGTTTTCACTGTCACGATCATGGACATTATGCCACGAATTGTCCACAAAAGAAGAAGAACAAGCAAGTTGCTGGAGCTGCAGCTGGTGAGGCTGTTACCTCGCAATTTGAGATGGACTTCTCATTGATCGCATGCATGGTGTCTAGTGCATTGGGATCGGGGTGGTATTTTGATAGTGGCTCTTCCTTTCACATGACGGGAGATGCAAATCTGTTCAATGACTTGGTAGAGAAAGGTCTCCAGATGCATGTTGAGTTGGGCGATGGTGGACGATACAATCTGACCGGCATTGGTACCATAACCTTTCAGAGGGAGTCAGGTAAACTCATTCTCTTACAAGATGTATTGCATGTACCAGGTCTAACAAAGAATTTAATCTCAGTCACAATGTTAGAGGATAAAGGGTATGAAGTTGTCTTCAGAGAAGGAAAATTTTTCCTTCGGCACAAGGCAACGGGACAATTCAAGAAGGTTGGGATTCGGGCAAAGAATCTCTACAAACTCGAATTAGATGGGATGTCTACGGATCTTCCTACTGTTGGGAAGCAGGAGAAAGACATGCAACTGATGCTTGAGAGGGAGCAAGTTTTTCATGCAGGTGATAGTGAACCTCGGGATGTGGAGCAGCCACAAAAGGATCATGGAGTGGGAGAAACCACTCATGCAGAGAAATTTCATGCCAGATGGGCAGAGGGAGTGCATGCAGCTATACCACCAGGTGAGAGGTGGGGCGACATGCATGATTGATCCCAAGAGGAGATTTCTCGACAGAATTCATGAGATGTTGTGGATCTCATGAATTGAACCTAGCTACGAGGTGCCCACAGCGCAGCAGTAGAAGATCAGTCGGATTGATGCAGGCAGATCAAAGTGACAGTGTCGGATACTGGAGTGCGGATCAGAGTTGACAGTAAGTGCAGAGTGCATGGGTGCAAGAGATCAATAGCACAGTGGTTCTTGATGACATGTGCAATTGGCCAAGCAGAAGTCGAAGACTTTGATGATAGATGCATTAGATTGATTGAGTTGTTTGGAGCCTATTCAGTTTCGAAGATGTTGCATGCAAAGGGTGCATGGTGCATGCATGGAGTTGCATGGTGCATGCATGAGTTTTCATTGCGCATGCAAAGGGTGCATGGCAAATGCATGGAGTTGCATGTCGCATGCATGGAGTTGGATGGCGCTTGTGAAGGTTGCAGTGCGAATGCATGGAGTTGCACGTCGAATGCAAAGACAGTCCTTTCTTATTGAGAGGGAGTGTTGAAAATGGCAACAATAAAGAGTGAAGGAGGCCTCCTGAAACATCTTTCCTGATCCTAGTTGGAAAGTGATCACCTAAACTAGGTGGGGACCACACATGTGATTTTTGTCGAAGAGTCTATTTTTAGACATATGTCTATTTTTAGACATATGGAGCATGGTCTAGGAGTTAGGATGTATACTTGGATGATTGGTCAAGTTGGTAAAAATATATGGACGGATATTTTTAGACATATGAGTCGAAGTCTATTTTAGGCCTTTGTCTAAAAAATAGATCAGTCAAATATTATTAACCCTTAATAATATTTGGACTATAAACATTATCTTATCCTCTTGGAGCACTTCGGTTCGAGCTACAGATGTGGCACATGCAGCTGGCAGAAGGAAATTCAAATTTCCTAAGGGTTAGTTGAGCTATTGCATGGTTGACTTCAGTTAGAACTCATGTGGCAGAGTTTGGTGGAGTTGATGAGACAGTTGGTGGAGTTGTGCTCGGTTTAACTTAGATGAACTAGTTGTATTTAGTCTAACTGATAAATACACTAGTGATGAGTGGTGTGAATTAATTATTAATTAATTCACTAATTATTAACTCATTATTCAACTAAAGAAAACATCAGTTAACAGCAGTGCATGGAAAGTTCAGTGGAGACCAGTGTTAGAGGTGGATGAAAGGGTGGAGTCTACTATCAGTTGTGACTATAGTGTGCATGAGATTTGCACAATAATTGGAGGATATTGCCAATGAGGATTGCGCAGTTAAAGCCAAGGTAATTCAAATTCATTCCATCCATTCTCTCATCTTGGATTGCGCAGTAGAGGCAGGCAAACAATGCAGGAGTTTTGAACCCGTGACTTGTTCAAAACTGAGCTAGTTTGTGTGTAACTTTTGGACACATTACTGAGTACTTGTGAGGAGTATTGTACTGAGATTGTTACATGATTCTTCTTCATTATAATATAAAGACAGTAGGGGTTTTCAGCTGTAATATTTCCCCAGTATACATATCGTGTTATATGTGTTGAATTTCTATGTGCGCATGTGAATGTTTTCAATACCGCTTGTTGTTTTTATTTCCCCATGTGATGATTAATGCGTAGAAGAGATTATGTGTTATGTATGAAGCTCAAATAGTATGTGACCAGGATAATCTCGGTGAATAATTCAGCAAATTATTCAAATTTCTACCAGGGGGGCTCCATAAAGTCTGAGCCTCCCCCCCCTAGACCCCCCAAGCAACATTTAATTATGGGCAGCGTTGCCGCCACATTAAGGTATAGGGGTCCAACGATGTGATACAAAATAAACAAGATAATCAAGCTCCACACCCAATAGGATTTATAGTAACCTTGGTATTTATCCAAGAAAGCTTCTTCCATTCCTTCCCATGAGGTAATCGTGCTCCCTCCTAAACCCATGAACCATCTCAGGGCTATCACCTTTAGGGTAGCAGGAAATATCTTTAATTTCTGAGCATCAGCAACGTAGTCATATCCTTGACAAACAATATCAAATTCAAAGAGGAATGTATCAGGGTATTCAGAAGAAAGCCCAGGGAAACTAGGCAGAGTTGTTAAAGGGATGGGTCTCATCGGTGCATCACCTGTAATTTTTCCAATTGGAAAATCAATAGAGGAACTTACAAGTGCCATAAATACCCTCCAATACTCACTTGGAATTTCAACTGGTTCTGCAGCTGGTATTTGGAATCATTAAACTGTAGGAGGTTGCACTGTACTCCCCTGGTCCCTCGGTGACTCAAAATCTTTCAAAAATTCCTTTAGCAAATCAGAATTGTTTGATTCAGCTACAAGAATTTTTACAGCACTACCTTGGTCTCATGGGGATGAAAACCCTTTTAGAGGTTCTTCTTCCAAGTTAGAATTTCTCAGTTCTTCTGATTCCCTACTTGCTACATCCTCCCCTTCTGCTACTAATAAGGATGTATCTTCCACTAATACCCTATTTATTAAGTATTTTGTCGTATAAATAATACCTTTTGGTACCATGGATAGCATTGGTTTCTCCACATACTGCCCTTGGGACTTCATATGAACTCTAACCCTAACAGCAGCACGAGATGATACCTCAGATCTAGATTTTTCAATGATTTCTAGAATGTATGTCTTCCTTCCCAGAAACCTTCCTTTATTTGGGGGTCTTCCTCTGCCCCTCTTATTCAGATCCTTGTTCATACAAATTGTGAAGAGGGTTCATCAAAGTACAACAACCGCTCAGGACCCAGAGCAGGATAGATAGCTTCCTCCCCGAGATGAGAGAATAGGTTCAAAGAGATGATAAAAAAAAAGGGAAATTGAATTTCAGAACCTGAAGTAGGGTAATTACATACCCTCCCTAGTAAAATAAGTTGGCCCAAAGAAAAGAAAATAAAAACAGAAAACTGGAAACTACGCCCAAGACTTAGGGCGGGGTTACAAAATACCCTCCCTAAGATGAGGTATTAATTTTAATGAAAAAGAAGAACAATGCAGAAATAAAAACAACATGCTATGCTCAGGACTTGGATCATGGTAATAAATTCCCTCCCAAACACAAGAGATCAATTCTACAGAAAACAATAGGAAAGAAAAACACAAAGCACTTACGCTCAGGACTTGAAGCAGGGCAATAAATTCCCTTCCCAAGACAAGAGATCAACCCTTAGAACTATTGCAGATCTTGTTCTTGCACCTATTAGCCTTCTCCGGAAATGGCACAAAAATGTTGGTGTTTGGATATGAACAAAATTCATCCCTTTTTCAACCTAAATTATCAACCTGAGGGCATTAGTAGTTTCAAGACTAACGGCACAGTACATGCAGACACAAGCACATGACCTGTCGTAGATCACAGGTTTAAATCCATAACACACAGACTACTGTAAAAAAAATTAAATAAATCGTAGAATTAAAATACATTCACATAAATTAAGAAATAAACTGTAACAGCAGTAAAGAAATCACACTAAAACATAAATAATCCAAGAAAAATTAAAATGCAGAACTTGATCAGAAGAGTGGGCCCAACTCTCTGATCAGGGTTGTGGTAAACAAATGTATTACAGAAGAAACAACAATTCGTTGTGCATTCAATTAATAACAAGATATATTTGTTACAAGATCTATATGTAAAATGGCTTAACCCTGATTCACAGCCTACAGGCCTCTTTATACAAACATCCTGGAATCCTTGATTCCCCTTAGCAACTCCATAATTACAAAAATACATTTTGCTACAATGACAACCTAGTTTCCTAGGAGGAAATTGTAAAAATGCCTTAAATGGAACTAATATAAACAGAGTTTGTTATGATGTAACAAAAAATTAGGATAGCACTGGAGATGATACATTTTTCCTCGACTCACGGCTGCAATGCTCATGGTCTGTCTGAATCTATAGAAATATCGGAGTTAATATGAAAAAAGGTAAAACCTCCACGACAATTACTTCATTAATCAAATATCCCATGAAAGACAAGGAAAAGGATTTTACCTCATGCATTTAAGAATAATAATGGTACAAAGAGATAGAAAGATAGGGTAAAATGGGAGAGGAAAGTATACAAATCTCGTACCCTACAACCGACCTGGAAAAAAAAAACACAGTTGTAGATTTCTTTTCTAGATTTCAAAATATCAAAGCTGACACTCCAATTGAAGATAAATTCCCTCATGAATATATTTTTGCAATAACTACTTAGACTCCTTGGTTTTCAGATATTTCCAATTACTTAGTTACACGAAAATTACCTTCACATTTTCTTTCTAGAGAGAAAAGAAAAATCATTCAAGTAAGTGCAAGATATTCATGTATTAATAATGAATTGTATAAGATAGGTCTAGATCTCATTATAAGAAGATGTGTTCGAGAATATGAAATTCCTTAAATTCTTAAAGCATGTCATGATGAACCTTGTGGTGGACACTTTGCTGATAAGAGGACAACCTATAAAATCCTTCGTTTAGGATATTATTGGCCATCCATCTTCAGACATGCCAAAGAATATGTCAAAAGGTGTGAAAGCTACCAAATGGCAGGGAAACCTTCTCCATCAAAGGAAATTCCATTACAATCTTAGGTACTCATAGAACCTTTTGAAAAATGGGCCTTGGATTTTTTTGGACCTATCAATCCTCCATCTAAAAAAAATAAGTATATTTTGGTATGCATTGATTATGTCACTAAATGGGTAGAGGCTAAAGAATTAACTTTTACTAATGAGAGATCTGTAGTAAATTTTATTTTTGAGGACATATTTACTCATTTTGGTGTTCCAAGAGAAATTTTGACAAATCAGGGATCTCATTTTACATCTAAGATGGTGAAAAGTCTCATGGAAGATTACAAGATCAAGCACGGAAAGTCTACTCCTTATCATCCACAGGAAAATGGTTAAGTTGAATCTACCAATAAAGTGATTGAAGGAATTCTCACTAAGACTATACATCTACATAGAAAAGTTTTGGAAGAAAGGCTTCTTGAAGCCTTACGGGCCTACAAAACTACATGGAGGAACACAATAGGATGCACTCCCTATGAACTTGTTTATGGGAAGCAAGTCATGTTCCCTATACAGTTTCAGATCCGAACTTTCAAGATGGAAGTCCAATTGGGACTTGAATTATCAGAAGCACAGAAACATAGATTGAAGCAACTCAATGAGGTAGATGAAATCAGGCAAGATGCAGTTCAAAGAACCAATATAGTACAGTAGAAAAGGGCTAAATGGCATGATAACTATATCAATGAGTAGAAGTTTTAAGTAGGGGATTGGGCACTTTTTTCGATTCAAAATTCAAAGATTTTCAAGGAAAGTTTCAGACACATTGGCTTGGGCCATATGAGGTTGAAAAAGTCTTTGATGATGGAGCAGTGAAGGTAAGGACAATAGATGAAGAAAATGTATCTCTTCTTGTGAATGGTCATCGGTCCAAGATATATCATAAGCCAATTTCAAGAGAGGATTTTATCAAGGTTTTCCAAGATAATACTGATATGAAGTTGGTGAAGAAGAAGAATTCTTCTTCACTAACTTAGATTTTATTTTTCCTATATCAAAAATAAAATAATAAAATAAAAATATAAAAATAAATATATATAAAACAATAATAATAAAGTGTATAAGTATGAAAACCAATCAATGACTGGCATACTTATACAGAAAATACAGGGTGAAAATCAGAGACTTTTGATATCCTATATTTTCCATTTCTTTTCTGTAATAAGTTGTGACACAAAACTACATTCATATTCCATATTTTCAGTTCGTAATCTGCAAATTCATTTCATTTTACAGTTTCATTCCATCTCACTCCACTTTCATTCCATTTCATAGTCATATTCCATTTCCATTTCATTTCATATTCGTGTTCCATAGCCATAATTCATTTCTTTTTACATATTTCATTCTGCAGCTGAGCACATTCTGCAGCTGACTACATTCCACAACTAATTGTATTTTGCAGCTGATCATGTTCTGCAGCTGATTCCATTTTGCAGCTAATTTGATTCTACAGGCACATCTTATTCAGCAGTTCTGACACAATTGTATAGCCTACAAACAAATGATAATTGCAAGAAATTGAAGGATTATGTTTTTAATACCAACATGCTAAAATGGTACCTAAGGATCAACACCAAAGCGAACAACAAACAAAAAGGCTAATTTCTAAAAGGTAAAGTGAAAAAAATTATTTTAAATAGAAAGGTTAAAACATAAAGCATGTATAATATGGATATTGATATGTTTCCTTGACAAATCATCATTTTATTTGATTGCAGTATTCATCATACTACATATCAGCCACATCCTGTGTATTACGTTGCATAACAGTCCATAATTAAGTCCCTCGTTCATGATTAACGGTCATGACCTATGACATGACATACTTGTCTACATTTCTCCAAAATCCCTACCATCTATTTATTCCTACAAACCCTCAATACCTTTCATTAGATCCGTAGCCAATTCATTTCATAAAATAGAAGGGTAATATTGAAGGTTAAGAACTCTGCATAGTAGAAGGCATGGGGCTAATTGTCAGATCAAAACTGGTGGGAGAAGAGTACATGGAAGGATACCCACAGATCAAATAATTGTTGCGGAAAGATGGATGGCTTAAGTTCATAGCAAAATTCAATGGTTTTCACAAGGAGATTACAAAATCCTTTGCTCAATATTTTTATGGCACAGAAGTAGAAATTGGAGATATCAAGTTTTCATTGACTGATTCATTCATGGCCGAGGCTATAGAAATTCCAAGGCATGGTGAAATATGGTTCAAAAACAAGGAGTTCCATAGTGAATCATAGAAAGTAATACTCAAAAACCTAGTATGGATGTCTCTATTTTTAGAAAAGGTATTCCCAGTTTAGCTCTTAAAAGTAAATGTAGGAACATGCTCTTAGTTTTACAGAAATTTATCACTTGTGAAGGAAGGTTTGGTTGCATGTATGTATACCACATCCGTTTACTGATGAATTTCTTATAAAATGGTGAAATCAATCTTCCCTTCTTTCTTCTAAATAGTTTAAAAAGGATGGCCTCAAATGTGAAAAAGAGAATATAGTTCATAGATACCACCTTGCATCACCATGGGTTGGTAAAGATACTGATTGAGTTTCATTTAAAAAGCATAGGAGATACCTAAGAGGATTTCCTTATTAGAAACCATTTTTAAGAAGCAGCAGAGTCACCTAAAGAAGATAATGTTAGAAGAAGCAGAAGAAAGAAGACTGGTATAAATGTTGAACATAGACCTGAATATTCATTACAAAATAATGATGAAAAGCTAATCTCTAAAGAGCTCACAGAAATCAGAAAGAAAATAAATACAAGAGGTAAGATAAGAAAGAGGAGTAAGGTTACAAATGAGGAGAATGTAAGTCCTCTACAACTAAGAAGGAGCTCTAGACTCCAAGGTAAGAAAACATTATCAAAAGGGACAGAGCTTTTAAATTTAGATGAGGAAACCCCAATACCATCTCCTTTTAACATTTCTCCTACACACAGTCCTCAAAATTATCCTATTCATAATTTTGAAGGTAGCCCCAATAGAAGATCTCAAGGCATAGACCCATCACAACAAGAAATATATGATTATGTAGAATCACTGGAGAAGAGAAATGCATCAGTGAACCAAGAACCTTCTATCAATCCACAAGAACCTCTAGTTGATGATCTCAAACGGGATATTTATGAAATAGAGATACTGAATAGACATATCAATCAAGATAATGAGACCTTGAAGAAGAAAAACAAGTTGGACAAGGTAATTCATGACAATACGATTCTGCATCTAGGACTTTGGTATAAGAAAAACAGGAAATTGAAAAGAATGAATAAGTTACTATACAGAGAATTCATTAACCTCAAGTATAAGTTTCCTATGAGAAGGCCCAAGATGAAAGTCACTTCAAAGAATAACAAAAGAAGGAAATTGGATGTGCTAGCAGAGGTGTATGAGAAAATGCAATAAGAAATGAGACTTCACATTTTTGGCAAGTTTCATGAGAACATGCAATGATTTTGCAGTGGGAGTATGTTGAACCTCAGAATTACCCTCTCTTTGACAGCTTTTCTCACCTTTTGCCCTCACTTTCTCATAATATCATAGACCCCAATCAAAGATAAATTCTAGGTTTTGTCTTAAGGAATGCATTAAAATTATTGCCATATTATATTTTCATTTTCTTAGTATTTGAATAGATTTTTTCAATTTAGCTACAGAACACAACCTATTATTTAGCTAACTGTGGATTCCATAGCTACTCTCATGGTCTGGTAGTTTCAAAGTGTCAAATGAAGAATTGGGCCACATGGGCATTTCTAGAATCATCTCCACATGGATTCTATCTTATTCACTCGGTCAAGATTGATAGAAAAGAAGGCCTAAGATCATGGTCAAAGATGTGGTAAAAGTATGTTATCTGAAATCAACAGGACTCTTGATTTACTTTATCATAGCAAATCAAGATTCAAACACTCCTATTGCAATTCTAATTCGAATTAGCCACCTGTAGCAAGTTTATCTCTTAAACAACTATGTTATTTTCCTTTAAATACCGATTCTACAGAACCGAGAAGACAGTTCAGAAATAAAGTGTTAAGTTTAAGATTTTTGCTGATACTTTTTATTAAGACTTAATTCTATCATGATACAAATTTCATGTTGCCAATGATTGTTTAATTGCACCCTTAACCAGCTAGAAATTCAGCCAAATTAGTTGCAGAGGGCCCCTGCACTGGAGGAGGTTTTTCATTTGTTGTTTTTAGTTCAATTTCCATTACTTTTTTTTTAGCAAATCTGTTTTCTAATAAGGTTAATGTTTCATTTCAATTTTTGATCAATAGCTTAACATTAAATCATAACTGTGCAACCTTATTCTTCTAAAATATTTCATGAAGATATATAAATTTGTTTTCAAATCGAATTAAGATTGAAGTAATAAGAATACATAGTTGCTTATTTTTCTTATTATTTTGTCATTCATTTTCTTAGAACAGAATTGTCAATTAACTGTGTCAATGTATTTTTTCAAAATCCATTTCAAGATGATGATCCTAAACTAAATGTTTTAATTCCTAATTCATACAGTGATTGAATGTACTCTGCACATTGTTAGTTTCTTTCTAGGAACATAGAAACTAAGGCATAATTGACTTCTTACACAACACCTCAAGAGGGTAATACTTCACATTGAATTTTGGAGAAAGTAAAATATACATTAGTTGTTTACAGTGAATTTTACATGCTTTCACATTTTGCTTTCAGATCCGCACTTAGTTACATCGCTAATATTCCTAAAGGTCATTCCAAGGAGATTGATTTAATCACATTTCAAGACACAATGATTGAATGTTTAATGAATGTAATTACTAAGTTACCTTCTGCATACTTTACTTTTTTTTTAGATCATTAGGTATAATTGGTTACTTAACACTATTTCAAGAAGATCATACTTCATAATTGAATGCTCGAGTAACCTAAAGTAAATTAGTTGTTTTCATTTTCTGCTTTTACTTAAGAAAAGCACTGTAGCTTCAATATTAGTTTTTAGAATTAGATCCATGGAATAGGACTAATCATAAGATAAGATAGATGCTCTGTTTTCCAAATTAGGTTCTAACTAGCCAACAGTTTTTGGTTTATTTTTATGAAAATTAGATTAGCTTAGGAACACTTCTTTTTCTTCCTTATTCAACTTCATTAGATTCATTTAAAATATTTGTATAGTTTTATATTGAGCATTCTTAGACATAAAAGAACAGAAACCCCCCAAAAACAACATAAAATACAAACAACAAAGTAAGAAGTAGGTTAACTAAGCACATACAATGCATCACGCTTCATCAGTTTACAAACCTCGGTTGATAATTTATGCAAGAAATTTAAGACATTAAATTGACTAAATAAAGTGTGATGTGTCATGCGACAAAGTTATCGTAGTCGGATTTGGAGTGGTAAGTCCTAAAAGAAAAAGGGAAATGAAGTGAAGTGAGATGTGCGATGCAGCAGAGTTATCACAATCGACATTGGAGTGGTAAGTCTAAAAACAAAAATTAAAATGATGCGAAGTGCGATGTGTGATGCGGTGGACTTATCGCAATTGGCATTGGATTGGTAAGTCTTAAAGAAAGAAAATAGAAATTGCAATTTTGGATCTCACAATATTGCAATATCGCAGGGTTGGCGGACAAGGGATAGTGTAGTCAGGAGAAAGGTGCAAAGTGCGAAATGCGATAGAGGGAATTTAGAGGACGAAAGGCGAAGTGAAATAAAAAAATCACAATCGACAAAAAGGAGTGGTAAGTCTTAAAGAAAAAGGGAAAAGGTCGTGAAGTGTGATTTTTGATTTTCGAAGTACGATAGTGTGAGTTTCGATAAGGAAAGGTGGAGGTTGAATTTCAACCTTTTTCACGTGTTTTACGTTAAAAAGGGTAGGGAAACCGTGAACAATAAGAACAAAGGAATAAGGAGGGATGGATATTTTAAGTGTTTTGAGGGATAAAGGTGCGTGCAACAACTAGAATAACTGAAAAAAAGAGGGAATGGAGAGTTTGATAGAAATGCTCAGATTGTGGAGACATAGATGGAGAATGAAGCGAGCAGGCACCACAGAGCTTCTATGGGTTTTAGAAATAATTCCTACAATCAAGGTGCTAAGTTATGTGAAAACAAAATAGACAAATGCGTAGAAATACAGTGTAGAGGAATACTTAAAAATGGTAATGTTGCTCTATTTTTAATCTGACAAGCAATGAATAGAATCAGTTTTTGGGTCTGTGGAAAGGTTCACCCTCCTCGAGCTCTATTGATGGAGATGAGAAGGGGGTCTTGATCCACATGTTTTTGGTTTTTCTCATCTATTATATTATTCACATGAAAATGAACTACAACAACACACTGAAAGAAAAACTAAACAACAACTTGAAACATAATCAAAATTATCAGAAGTGGAAATAATGAAATAACATAAAGCAAAGCAAAAATGAATAAAGGAGGCTGAGGCACATGGATTAGCCACTAATCCATGAACGTAGCTCTATGAACCTTAAATCAATAAAGTGAAATCAATTTTCTCATTTCATAAAAGAATAGCCTCATACATTTCCGAAAGTTTGATCACTGAGTATAATAATAAAAATCTCAATAGCTTGCAAGGGCGTTCGAACTTGCATCAACCCCTTGCTAGCTCTATCTCTAATTTATTTATTCTATGGGGTAGCTACCAAAAATTCCCTAGAAAATAGTGATTGAATCCACTTCACTCGAAGTAAACAAATATTGAGTGCAGTCCTGCTTGAGTTGCTTCGCTGCTTCCGGAATTCGAATTGTTGGAAAGAATATTTTGGATCCTTTGGCTTCCATTGGAATTTGAATTGTTGGGTAGAATATTTGCGATCCTTTTTTTTCCTTTGAGAGTTAAGGGGGGTGTAAAATCCTCCTATAATTTCTCCTTGTTTTCTCCTCCAATTCTTTATGATAAAATCCTTATAAAAATGCTTAATAATTCATGATTTTCTACACTTCAACCTCATGTTAGACCCTCAGAGTATGTTAGCCTTAATCACCACCTATACCAGCATCATAAAACCAGATAATAATAAAAATGCAAGAAAACTATATCTATGAAGGAAAAAAGGTGACCATTCACCCCTCCAAATATGTGTAATGATGGAGCTCATCAGGTTCTCTTCTACTACATTTGGTACACCGAAAAGCACCAAGTGGACAAGCTCATCAACAAGCTCACTTCTCTGATTTGAACCCTCGGCCCCGCTCTCGCTCGACACTAATTTTAGGATTTTATCTTAACCGTGATACAAAAATGGAGTGTAATTTATCATCTCTGCCTAGTTACGTCGTAAGGAGTTACCTCTGAGAACCCTGACCTAACACGTGGTTATCATTCCCATCACATCACATTCTTGTAGTGCCCCAAGTTTTGATCATAATGACAACTTATAGTGACCCAAATAATTGACTCAGGTTTGCTTACTGCATGAATTGAATATGTAGGTGAGGGTTATGATTCAATCCACTAATTTTTTGTTTCAATTTAGCAGTACTTAAGCTTCCTTTCTATCTGAAAAAAGTTACTCAACCCTCTCTAAATTTATTTTTAATATTTATTTTTCATATTTTTTGATCCCTATAATGCATCCATAGGTGAGGCTCACAGAGGTTATAGATATTGTTTCCTAAACCACATCTTGGCCACTTCGACTTATACATAGTTGCAATTTTTTTTTTAATTATGTAGGAAGCACTAACAACCCTATCTCATATTTTAATACTTAGATTTATTGTCTTGTATTACTACAGGTATATGCATAATATTTTCAGTGACTTTTCAAACCCCTTCGAAAGGTATGACCCTGTTTACGATACCCTGCACGCGTTTTATTAATATTGTCTCCCTGTTAAATTATTTTTCCTTCTAGTCATGGTGGTTTTGCAGGTATTATGCTGGAAATTTTCTAGTAATAGGGCTTCCTTTCTTGCAATGGTATACATTACTTCACTTTCCAACCACAATGAATTCCGAGGAAATGGGGATTCCTTATTTTGCTAGAAAAGAATCTTACATCACAGTGGTTGAAGAAAACAATTTCACATGGTAGTTGAAGAGAGCTCCACACCAAAAGGTATGCCAAGGTAATGACCAATTACACCTATGTAGATAGAGTTCCATGTTGGAGGAATATAGGCATTGGGATCATCAAAACAAGCTAACCAATAATTATTTGTGTAATCACTAAAAACCACCCTTGAGGTTTCATAATCGCTAGCTAAATAATATCTATTTGTATCCAATGAATTCTCATTTTCATGCAGTGAAAAAACACTGATTGGAAAATTGGTTATAGCCATCTTTCAATCATTAGGGTTATAAATCTAGTAAATGTGATCTTATAATAAATGATCCTTGAGAAAATACCCTGAGGCATTTTTTTTCAACCTTACCTACTTGACCAATAAATAAAAATACATGGGGTTAGAGAAATATTCATAGAATGAAAAGTAAGGGCACTAGATAAAAGAGTGTTCACTGTCCCAACATATCTCTCACCAAAACCTAGACAAGTCAACATGTGAATAAAGAAAGACTAGTTAATTTGGTCATAGGATTTATCAATTCAGTAATAGGTTTGATCAAAGTGAGTTTTCAGGAAGAGAGCTTGCTGATATATTTTCCAATAGGTTTGGAAAAATGTTTACCTAAAATGGACTAAAAAATTCTCTTTGAGCGAACTCGAGAGTATATGTTGAAAAATATTGCATAATTGAGATGTTATAAAATATAAAATTGAAGACAATTAGTAATGAAAATATGCCAAATAAATAATATATGTTAAAGAAAATAATAGTATATGAGAATCTTAGTCACTATAAGAACAAAGTTTTTGGATAGAGCTACAAGATCTATTTGGATCTTTCTCTCTCCTCAGTAACAATCAGGAGGCATTCCTAACTCTATGAAAGAAAACTCACTAGATGAAAATTTTATATTTGGGGGATTTGTGTGACAAAGTTGTGTCTATGGTTCGATTAGAAAATAGTAAAACCTTCCTAATGTTTTACATTTGTTGGAAATTTTTTCTTTCTTGACAATATGATTTTTAAAGTTATTTGGAAGCATAGGGGACTATTTCAATGGATTGGAGATAAACCTATAATAATATAGTTTTTATTTTAAGGATAACGGCCAAATTTATATAGCATGAAGGCATAAAAATGATGTCGGATATAAATTTAAGATCATAGATGCATCGAAAGGTTTTAGGTTGTAATAAAAAGAATAATTTTGTTTAAATCCCGAGTATTAGGGTAGATGATATCAACCAAAGTTTGGCCATCAAATATTGACTTCATAAATTGTGATTAGTGACTGAGAGTTGTGTAATATGAGAGATAAGTAGGGAATCCAATGAAATATTTTGGATTTTAGAGTGGTTATGTGGATCGTCCCATTTAATATTTAATTCTAAAAAACTATAACGTAAAAGGTAGATGATTTTTCTCAAGAATGCAAGGGCACAAATGTAGTTTCTTTTGGGATTGGTGTATAGTTTCAATGATAATTCAATTTCTCTGGATAATCTTTGTTTTAAATATTAATTTTTTTTCTCATCATCTCACCTGCAACAGAGAGTGGACAGTGATATCAACCATGTAAACTCCTCTATCAAGACAAAATCCTTGATGGGGTAGCTCTAGACCAAACTAGACCTTAGGTCGATGTGTTCCCAGTATGGAAACAACAACATTTTTCACTAACCGGAAAGCATCATTGACAAAATTGAATAATTGGATCACTTTTCTAGTTTGGAGGGATCTTCACAAGGAATAATGGTTGTGGAGAAACTAGAGAAAATCCACTATTTTATTTTCCTGTAATAAAATCATAATCAATATGATTCAAAAAATAAAAGTGTGATATGGTTCATGAGAATTTATTTTAGAAGCGGAAGTGTTTGTTGTCGTAAAAGGTTGATGATAAAATCATGGGACAAAAAAATACGCCCTAAAATGACTCAAAGTTTTGATGCAAAAAGTCATAATGGCAACTGACTATGTGTGTGTGCGTGTGTGTACGTGTGTGTGTTTTTTTTTTTTTTTTTTTGTGTGTGTGTGTGTGTGGCCTCCCGAAGTTATGGAAGAAAAATATTGGTAGTGAAATATTTCTTAGTCAGAAAATATACCATTGGATTTTCCTATTTAGAATTCATGTATCTAGATGCTCGAGTGTTAATACTGGGAATTCCGAAACATTTTAGGAAATGGAATTATTTATATTATTGGAAAGGATTATTACAACTGCTTAAGCATTCCTAGTATAGTTAATTGGGATGCATCAATATTAATCTTCATTATAATGGATGTTTCTTTCATAAATATATCAATTTTATAAACTGTAGAGGAAAACAAGGATGGGATCACTCATTTTATGTCATTACATATTTTTAATAATTCAAGATGGATAGGAAAACATTTATTGAAATTAGATCCATTTATATGTATGGAAATATTCCATAAAAAAAAATGTTACCGAAAGGAGAGGGATGATATCTCACAATATTACTTTTATCGTCTTACTGTTGTCATTTATATAGCTTTCATAAGAAGATATTTTATAAGTGGTGCTATAGAAAAATAAAATAAAAAAATCATGGAGTGGAATTTGTATTTGGCACATGTTACTTCTGATCTATATCATTTTTCACGAATTTGATTTGAAATACAATGCACTTAAGCTCTTCATTCGATGAATTTCCAAAAGCTATAAATCATATTGACAACATTCTAGGCATAGATTTCAATGTAATCCTGAAACAAATGTGGTTTGGAGTTGAGTGTGGTGGGTGACTTATCTTAGGAAAAGGTGATATTTTTTGTTAGATATGGTATAAGGAACTATCATGCTTTCAAAATTCATTTTATATAATACATTATCACAATGTGTTAACTCTTAGAAGCATCAGTGAAGGAGTTGTTAGATATATACGGAAAAAAACGAGTACCTAATACTTAAAATTATATATGTAGAGATGAAGTATGATTGCAAAGACAAAGTGTCCTAATTTCAGGTCAATGGATTGGCTTCAATAGGTTTTTACCTCGTTAAGGTCCATGCACATGGAAATCATTCAACTGGTAAAGAAACTACAACTTAAAGTTGGGGATAGATAGCTTGATGACTAAATGGATGAGATCTCAAAGATCTGGGATGTGTATCATGTATTGAAATGTGGGATTACATGCCTGGAGAAATGCCAAAATGTTGTAGATATTTTTTCCATGACATTAAATGCCAACAACATCCCAACAAGTCAACAGTATAGGCCGGTGATGAGGGGCATGTAAGGGTGTTAGAGGGAGGTCCTTATCCTGGAATAACAGAAAAAAGTATTGATAGATACCAGGATTCAAATAATTGTGAAGTTATTTTTTCAATTTCATGATAATTCCATTGAGGCCAATTTTCGCCAGTGGAATAGGTTCAATGGATTTAGTGGGGTTATATATGCAATGAAGAATACAAGCTCATTATTGCTTTGGTGATTGGTGTATATTTTCTATTAGAATTCAATTTCTTTGGAAAATATGAGTCTTGGGTCCTCCTTTTTTTCCCCATCATCTTACTTACAAAAGAACAGTGGATGCTGAGATAAATCAGGTTGAGACCTCTATTAATACTACCATGTATGTAAGACCAACATTTTTTTTATAAGAGTTTGGAAAGACACAATCCATGATGGGGGAGTTGGGGACGCAGTTGGAACTTAGGTCTATGGTTTCCCTACATGGAAACAATAGTGTTCACTACCAAGAGAGCCTCATTATTTAAATTCAACAATTGGAGAACTTTTCTAGTTTGGAATGATCTTCACAAGGAAAAATGATTGTGGAGCTACTAGAGCAAACCCACTTTTGTCTTCTCCAGTAATCATATCATAATGAGTATGTTTCAAAAACCCATAGTGTCATAGTATTCAAGGGCATTTATTTGGGAAGGAGAAGAGTTTTTTGTTGTGAAAGGTTGACGATATAATCATGGGACAAAAATTAAATACTGCCTAAAATGACTCAAAGCTTTGATGCAGAAAGTAAGAATGGAAACTCACAATCTATATGTTTTTCCTCCTAAATTTCAGGAATAAAAATATTGATAGAGAAATGTGTGTCAATAAAAATATATGCCTTTTGATTTCCCTTTTTAGCATTCCTATATCCTAATTCGTAAGTGTTAATACTAGGAATTGTGAAAAAATTTGGGCAATAGATGTTGTGAAGGGAATCATTGATCGTATTTTTTTTGTTTACATTATTATAAAGGCTTATTAAAACTTCTTAGACAATCTTAGTGTATAATTATACACCTATGCAAGGTGAAATCCTTGGCTAATAGCAGATTTATATTTAGGGCTATAAATGGTGTGAAGGGAACAATTATATTCATTTCTAGTATTCTTCTATCTGTCCTCACCGGTTCTTCTAATATGTTGGTCGACTTAAGAATTCCTTATTAGTTTTTTTCGTCAGTATAATTTATGACTTGACAACAAGACTTCAATGAATAAATCAAGGGTCAGTGCACCATGTGACATGTTATAGTTAGAAATAGTTGGAGATTTTGAATGATGTAGAAAGAGATATAGATGATTTCTTTTTGCTGAGCCAAGATACAAGACAATCTCCCATAAAGAATGCATTTCCATTAGTACTTTTTCGATCATCCATGCTTCTGGCCCAACCAGCATCAGAATAAGCTATCACAATAAGATTGAACTCTTAGGATACCAACGACCGAAATCAGTTGTTCCTTTCAAGTATCTGAGAATTCTTTTCACAGTTACTAAATGGGATTGTTTATGACTTGACTAAAATCTAGCTACCATTCCTACTACTTGCATAATATTTGGTCTTGTATCAATTAAGTATAGGAGAGCTCCAATTATTGACTTGTAAATAGTTGCATCTATGAGAGGAGTATCATCATAGTTGCTTAATTTACAATTTGTGGTCATTAGTGTGCTCATAGGTGCACAATATTCCATCCCATATCTTTTGAGCATGTCTTTAAGATATTTTTCTTGAGATATAAACATGCATGCAGAGGTTTGAGATATTTGTAGCCCAAGGAAGTAAAACAACTCACCAATCATTGAAATCTCAATTTTTTTGGACATATTTAGAGAAATTTCATGGCTCATTTATTCATCATTGCTAGCAAATATTAGATCATCAATGTAAACAAGAGTTATCAGAAGTTTTTCCTTGTCCATATTCATGTACATATTGCTACCAGCCACTCCCTTTTTAAAACCTTCTTGTTGCAGATAGTGATCCAACTTTTCATACCATGCTGTAGGGGATTTTTTTAATCCATACAAGGCCTTTTTTAGTTTGCATACAAAGTCTTTTCCTTCAGCAAGATCAAATCATTCTGGTTGCTCCATGTAAACTTCTTCCTTGAGATCTCCATTCAGGAATGCTAATTTTACATCCATTTGATAAACCTTGAATCCTTTTGAGAAAGTAAATGCTAAAAAAATTCTTATGTCTTCGAATCGAGCTACTGTTGAAAAGTTTTATCCGAAGTCAATTCCTTCAATTTGCGAGTATCCTTTGCAGACAATTTTGGCTTTATTTCTGATGATTTGTCAATCTTCATTCATCTTGTTTTTGAATACCCATTTTGTTCCAATTATATTTTTATCTTTTCGGTGAGGTACCAGTTCCCAAGTCTCATTTTTTTCGATTTGAGACATTTCCTCTTCCATGGCGTTTATCCAATAAGGATCTTTTCTTGCTTGACAAAAAGTTTCAGGTTCTATTAAAGATAATAGAGAAACATCATATTTTCTTTGGGAGTTTATCATCCTTCTTTCAGTTTGAATTCCTTCATCTATATTTCCAATGAATTGTTCTTCCGAATGATGTCTTTAAATAAAATTGATCTTAGAGGGGGTTTGTGAAGGTTTTCTTTGGGATTCTCCACTCTCCTCTTCTTTTTTGGATTCTTATTCTTCACTTTGTTCAAAGAAAGGCTTAACTTCATGATCCTCAATTCTTTTTTCTGGAAGGCCTTCATCAATCTTCACATCAATGCTTTCCACTATTCTTCATAGAAAATTGTTGTAACATTTGTAAGCTTTCCTCCTAATGGAGTATCCAAGAAAAATTCCTTCGTCAACTCTACAATCAAATTTACCTAGTGAGTCATCATTTACTTTTATGAAACATTTGCTTCCAAAAACCCTAAAATATTTTATTGACGCAGGTCTTCCTTTCCATAATTCATAAGGATTCTTTTCATTATTTAGTCTTAGTTGAGTTCGATTTAAGGTATAAACTTCGGTGCCAACTGCTTCTCTCCAAAATTTTGGTTGCAAATTAGCTGCTAGTAGCATTGTCCATCCCATTTCTTGAATGCTTCGGTTCCTTATTTCAAATACTCCCATTTTTTGGGGTGTCCTAGCAATAGAGAGTTCTCTTTTGATTCCATGCTCTTTACAGAATTCATAAAATTCTCTTGAGGTGAATTCTCCTCCTCTATCCATTCTAAGACATTTAATCTTAGAATCTTTTTCATTCTCAATGAGAGCCTTAAGATTCTTAAAACATTCAAATGCTTCAGATTTATATTTTATGAAATATATCCACATAATTCTAGTATAGTCATCGACAAATAGAGAAAAGTACCTTTCACCTTGAAGAGCTGGAGTTCTTGTTGGCCCACACAAATCTCCATGAATGGTTTCCAAAGGTTTTGATGTTGATAAATCCTTAGTTTTGTGGCTAGTTTTGGTTTGCTTTCCATGTTGGCATGGGCCACATACAACTTGATTTGTTTTGCACATTTTTGGAATGTCCCTTGTTGCATTAATTTTGTTGATGTTGACTATGTTATCAAAACTTGTATGCCCCAATCGCTTGTGCCATAACGAACTTTCATCTATTTGACCTAAGGAACATTTATGTTCTTGGATTCTACTGAGACTGTAAACATTATCTGGTGTTCTTACTCCTTTCACCACAAGTTCTCCTGAGGATGAGTCTCTTATTTCACAATTTTTTGTACTAAAGACAACATTATGTCCTTGGTCACAAATCTAGCTGACACTTAAGAGATTGTGTTTGAGCCTTTCTACCAGCAAGTTATTTTGAGCCTTTCCTAGTCCATTGACAAGGGTAGCAGTTCCTTTTCCACTTATTTTAGCAGATCCAATTTCAAAGGATACATTTCCATTTTTCTTGTTCAATGAGATAAACTTCTTATGGTTACCTGTCATATGTCTTGAGCATCCACTATCCATGAACAATTTTTCACTATGAGCACATAGAGCTAGGCCACATTTATCAGTTTTGAGATTTACGTTTTTAGCTTTTTCCATTTTGAGAGGGAAATTTTGTTCATTATGATCATAATTATCACATAATGAGCAAGACGGATCAAACTTAGCCAAAGGATAAAAGGAATTGTAAGTTTGATTTTTCCTTGCTCTTTATGACCACGTAGTTGGTTTCTTTGATCATTCAATCTTGGTGCTTCATTCTTATGAGCCTTGCAATGCTTAGCTTGATGTCCAAATTTTTTACAATTGCAACAATGCCCGAGAAAAAAAGTTTGATACCTGTTGTAGTATCCATAGCTTGGACCAACATTCTTCCTTGGAGTTGCTCTTTCTTCAATCCTTGGTTTTGAGATGGGACTTTTTTTCTAACAAGCTGACTTTTCTTCTTTCGGATGGCAAGAGAGTACATCAGCATAACTTCTAGCATTATTCTTTGTACTTAATGATTCTCCGTTGAAACCAATTCCAAATTTTTCATGTTGAGGTTTTTGAGTATTAAGAATGTTGTCAAGAGCTAGAGAGCTTTTCCAACTCCTTTTAACTTGCCCTATTTCCTTTCTTATAGATATTATTTCAGCTTCACGTTTTTCACAGATATCATCCTTCTCTTTTAGCTTAATGTTCAAGAAGTATTCCCTTATTTTTGCTTCCTCTCTTTCTATTTTGAGAGAAATTATCTTCTTTTGTAGATTCTCATTTTCTTCAATGGCACTTATTAGGAAACTATCCATGTTTCTTTCATGTTCTAGTTCTGATTCATCATCATTTGTAAATGCCATGAATAACATTTCTTTGCTTCCAACATAATTACTTTCCTCATCTAATTCATCATCACTTTCTTTGTAATGATGCACATTTATAGTTGATTTCTTTTTTATGACTACAAATTCATCTTCATCAGACTCATCTTATTTGGAGAAGAAGTTCTTCTTATTAAACCCTTTCTTTTTGTACATCAGTATTTTAGAGTCTTTTTCATCATCACTATCATGTTTATGAGGACATTTTGCAACGCAATGACCTATTCTTCCACAATTGAAACAAATAAGAGGGTAATTACCTTTTCGCTTAGATCACCTTTTTAGTCTTCGTACAAATTGAGCTAAATCGTTTTCAGTATCAGATTCATCGTTGTTACAATTCCATACTTTTCCTTCTTTCATAGATCATGAGGCTTTGAAAGCTGCTTCATTGAAATTTGAGCTCCCTTTCCTCATCTCATAGGCAATAAGAATTCCATGAATTTCATCCATCTTGAGAGTATGTAGGTCCTTCATTTCTTCTATGGCACTTACTTTGAAGTCAAATCTATCAGGGGGCGATCTCGGGATTTTTTGAACAACGGTGCTTTCTTCAATATTTTCCCCTAGTCCTTTAAGAGAACTAACCACTTCAGCTACTTGGAGAAAGTATGATGCAATATATTCTTCATCATCCATTTTCATACTCTCGAATTTTCTTCTATAGGTTTGAAGCTTTACCTTCTTAACTTTGGAGTCCCCATCATATAGATAAACCAACTTATCCCATAGTTCTTTGGTTGAGTCACAATTCATGACTTTCGTAAATTCGGAAATGGTAATTCCACTAGTGATTAAATTTAAATATTTGGAATTAGAAATGTAGGCTCTTCCTTCATCTGGATTAGTTGGAATACTGATGGGAGCTTTGTACCCATCCAAAACAGAGTGCCATACTTCAGGGCCAAGAGACATTAGATAGTAGGACATCCTCTTTTTCCAAAAACTAAATTTTTTTCCATCAAAGATAGGTAGTTTCCCTGTTGCTTCCATGTTCTTCATTGTGCCTAAGAATCCTTCTTCCAACTGTTTGGATGATAAAAAAGAAGCTGGATTTGATACCAATTGTTGGAAATACTGAGAGGGGGACAAGTCAGTATTTCTTTTCATTTGTTAATTATTTCCATTTAGATTATTCACAATTAAAGACAGAGAGGTGTATAATAACAATATTAAAGATTAATAATAACTTCAATCCATTTTTTTAATAATAGTATAAAATAGATGAGTGAGGGAACCAACCCTTTTAATGAAACATGCACCAACCTTTTACCAAGAACCAACTTGGAATTTGATGAGGCTCCGACCTCTAGGGATTTGACTGTATCTTCTCAAGGCACCAACCTTGTGTTTAGGAGCTCCTACTTCAAGGACACCAATCCTTTTGTCTCTTTTAATAGAGAATGTGAATAGTATTTACTTGAACATCCTTAACACAATTCTTCATTGTTTAATCACTTCCAAAATTCTTCATTGTCTGATCAGTTCAAAAATTTTCACTCTCTACTTGTTCACCATTGCACTTCAATTCCAAAAAACTTCACTATCTACTTGAGTTTAATCTTTAATCAGGCCTCCAATTATGCTACAAATGGTTTTCAGAATTTAGCTCAATGATGATGTCTTCAGCCATTCCTCAAATCAACCCAAGTCTTCACAAAGATGTTTTCAACAAACTGCTTCAGATATGATGCCAAATACTCTCAAAAGCTTCACTGTCTAAAGATTCAAATAATTCACTGTTCAAAGCCTCAATTGATGTCCATGATATTAAGAAAACTGGTCTGAGTATAATAGCTCTCACATAATTCTAAGCCTTCTCCCAAATTCACTGCAGCGATAACAATCCTTAACAATGGTGACAATTCTCTTTTTATGCCACTATTCAATATGTCTGAACTAAAAAAAACATAGTCGGAGTTATCAGGCTATAATTCGTAACAGAGATTATAGCTTTGTCCCTCCACATATCTATCTTATCTGAGCTCAATATAAACGTTGTCTTCACTTCAGATTCACTGTTGTCAAAGTTCCAAAATTTTGTGGTGAGGTCTGAAGATCTATAACCTTGGTCTGAGCTGCACAAAACCAAAACTAAAGTATTGTAGGTGGTCAGAGCTGTCCTAGTCACTATTCTGAAGTGTTGCAGGTTCCAAAAGATTCTGAGCTTGAGGTTCAACTGATCCTAGTTCTGTGTATGGAAATTTCATGTATGTCGTCTCAAGGTAGCAAAACATATTTAACCCAACCAGTAACTCTTCAATTCCTTCTCAGTCTCCTTAAATTCACGAGTTGTGAACTCTAGTTTTTGTGCTATATCTCTGTGTTCTTCTTTACCTCTTCATTGTATTTTTCACTAAATTAATGATTTGAGAATGAAGTTTCAGTCGTATATTTATAGTGATTTTTGACTAGAATGAAGTGTCAAGTCTTTTGGAAGGAGGCCGACATGAAACTATGAGTGTAGGTCGACTAGATAAAGAATATATTTTCTTAAACTTAAAAATTTAAAATCTCACAAACCGCTGGGAGTTTCAGTGAAATTAAAGGCTCATTGGAAAGGGGAAAAATTCATCTTTCAGATGGTGTAGGACTCATTGTGATAGGCTGCCTCCAAGATGACAGAAATACAATTTCTTTGTGACTGTCCATAAATTTTATGTATCAAAAGTTTGGGACAGCATGAGGAATGTTTGGGGTAGTGTGGCTTCTACATTCTTTCATTTCTTAATTAATGCCATGTAGCATCATGTATCAAAAATGTCATCATATTATAAGGCAGTGATATGTCATAGTGCAGCCTTCATCTCAGTCAAAGTCATATTGACATCAATGACAATTTGAATTAACAGAAGGGTACTACCAAATGATATAATCATCAAACATTCAAAAGATATATAATTTAAGTCATTAGGTGGAAGCAAACATTATTTCAAAATTTCCATAACATTCTCACTGTAATTATATATATAAATGTTCAAGAAGTTCCAAATCAGTACAGTTAGCATTTCATACCTAGGAAAACACAACAGTAGAAGATGGTAACCATAAATTTAAATATTTACAGAATAGAACAAGTTCTAGTTGCAGTAAAAGAATTCATGAAAAGAATGTACATTCAAAATAACCATATTATGGAATAAGTTTAAACCTATATGAAGAATTGAATAGTTAAACAAGAAAAATATCCATAAATCTTCCACCAGGAATGAAAAAAATCCCAAAAGGGACTTGAATAGTATACAACTGAAACATTGGGAGAAATGAAAATAAAAGATGGAGCTTTAGTTCAAACATGCCTAAATTTATATTTACATTCTGACAAAGAAAATAATGCAGATACAACTATTACATGAAAGCGACCCCAACATGCCCATTTAGGGTATTGGTCATGAGGGAAGAGTTTCACTTTGGATTAATAGATAAGAAGAAGAAACTCCATAACAAGATGAAAAATCCCTCTGCAAATCCGACATTTTTGAGACTAATATTACTCATAGCAAGGCGGTACCTGACAAGGCCAGAAGAAGTTAGAGGACGTGTAAATTGAACTTCGTAGAGTACTTTTGTTACAAACCAACAAGGAGCATACCTGCAAAAATGAATTGAGAAGGGATTAACAAAAATATAGTTCTCAAATCTGGAAAGGTTAAGAAAAATAATAAGACTTGATAAATTTGCGGTAGAGTTACCTTTACGGTATTGACGCAGAAGAGTAGAGGAAACTTCCTGCAAGGGTTAACATAGGATTTTAGGGTAAGTAAACCTGTTAAGGTCATGAACAATACTATAGAAAATAAGTGCAAAATAAAACGGAAGTGTGGTAAGGGTTTCTGCCTTAGATTTTACTGGAGATCGCATAGTTGAAGCGTGTAATTCCATACACCAAAGCCCAGGAATTATTATGGTGGCCTAGAAAGAAGACAGATGAATATAAGACACGAACAAGATTGAAAGTCCATGTTACTCAACTACAAGAAAACTAGAAACTTAAAATTGTATAGATATCTGTGGAACGAAAAATAAAGTCACAGTAAACACTTGCGCAAGAAAACTATATCAATATAATCACTGTTGTAAGAAAAAAACAAGCTGGAATATGGTTTACCTGGAATCTAGATGATGATAAGCCTATCTCCACCAGAAGGACCCTGAAGGGGTTGTCGCGGATGCAAAGAGCTTCCTAGAGGAGTGATGGACGAAATGAGTGGAAGCACAATGGAAGTGGTTATGAGTGGAAAGGTCATTACCGTAACCCTAACACATTACCACTGTCGGATCTCAAGAGGTCGGATCAAGGGCGGAGAAATCACCCACCTGTCCACCACAGAGATCCACAGCACGAAGTTAATAAACTCAACAAATAGAATTAATAACCATAATCCTTACCAGTTTAACATGGGGGTGAAGTTAATCTTTTAACTAAATATTGATGGCTATAATTATGCGTACCATAACTTATGTTTAAGCTGGATAAATAGACTGAGAAGTTGACTGACAAGTTGATATTCCTGAAAATCTCAATGGTTAATACTAACTCGAGAGAAAGTTGTGTATGGTATGTCTATGTCACATTAACTTAATTACTGGACAGATTCGAATAGATAATTTTTATACCTAAGTCAAACCAGACAAGAGAATTTAAAAATAAAATAAGATGTAAGTGTAATTAGAGGTGAAAGTTTCATAATGTAATTTCTTTTTATAACTTTAGTGATGTATGTTACAAGTGGTATCAGAGAAGCGTTCGCATGTTGGGACACTATGGGTCAAATAAAATTTAAATTTTGTGTATGTTGATGCACAGAGAGAAAATAAGTATAATAGGAGAAATTATGTGAAGGGGACAAATGTAACAACCACCCCAGAACACTGGGGAACCCCAACCCCGACCAGAAATGAATCCGGAGAATTGGGTGCAGCTGAGTGTGGATTAGCACCAACAAAAAAGTAGACTAATGGAGGAACAACATGACCAAACTATCATTCTGTTAAATACAATACAAAATATACAAGTGGAAATGGTGAGGGTTTGATGTGATAATGCACGTTTGATGCAAGAACGGGAGAGGATATATAAAAGCATCTCAGATAAATAGAATCAGGGGATGGAACAACCCAACCCTGATAGAGACATGCAGGAAGGAAATGAGCAACAAGCAAGAGACCACACCACTGACAGAATGTAAAGAAGTCAGTCTCAGCAGAGTAATAGAAATAAAAACTACAATGAGGCTAAGTCAGATAATGTGTTAGATCACAAAGAATTTAAGAGATAGAAAGTGGAACTACAAGGTGAATTTCGAAACATAAAACCACCTACATTTGATGGAGTGGAGGAAGAGGTGTCTGAAGCGTGGCTGATAAATATGAACTATTATTTTCAATTTTACGAATATAGCAGTAATCTTAAAGCTAGATTGGCCATTTATTAGTTGAGGGAGAAGGCCATAGTATGGTGGTTGGAAGTGAGAAATGTCCGTAGTATAGATGATCAGGATGTGACTTGGGATTCGTTCTAGCAATATTTTAAGGATAAATACTTAACTGAACACTTCTATGATGAAAAATATACAGAGTTCCATGACTTAAATTTCGGACAAATGATGATGGATGAGTACATCACCAAGTTCACTTCCTTACTCCGTTATGTTCCTTATTTAAGGTCTAAAAAGGAAAAAGTACAGTAGTTCCTCAGTAGTGTTCTGACTCATATAAAGGAACGAATTGAGTGTGTGAATCCCAAAACTATGGATGAGGCAATTCGGAATGCAAGAATGTGCTACCAGCAAGCTAAAGCAAAAGGAGAACAAGGTAAAAGCTGGAAGACAAAGAAATAACATAAGGGTAGTTCTAGTTTCAAGAAAAACAAAACCATTAATTTCAAGAGTGATACCAGAAGCTCAGTTAGCAAATATTTTTGAAGGAATCATCAAAGAATAAGATGGCTTGCGTTAGATAAACCCATGGAAGATTCCATCAAACTAGATCAAGCACAAAATCAGAAGCCATCCTTACAGTTTTGGGGGTGTGGTGAGGCACACTACTACAAAAATTTTCCACAACGAGGAAGGAGAGAGGAAGTTACCAACTTACAGGAGGCCACAACAATAGGAGATGTAGCCAGAAATATACCCAGAATTAATGCACCCCCAGAAGATCGACAGGTATATTACCAATCGACAATGATAAAATTGAAAGGTAAATTACTATCTCAACCTGTTTCTATTTTGGTAGACCCGGGTGAAATTTTAAGCTATGTAAGTCCCAAAGTAGTAGAGCTTTGTAAATTACAGAGTCAGAAATTCAGAAATCTATGGTTGGTACAATTAGCCACGGGAGCAAAGAGAAAGGTTTGTGCCAAGATTCCGAACTGTGAACTAGAAATTAGTGAACAGTAGCTAACTGTGGACCTGAATATATTACCTCTGGGATCCTATGATGTGCTACTTCGTATTGACTAGTTGGAGAAGAACTGGACGTTAGTAGACTGTAAAGAAAAATTCATATATTACAGAATGCAATATGGAATCCGTAAGGAAATTCAAGGTATAAAGAAACCTTTGTAGCTATGTCCTATCACAACATCTCAAATGGGTAAGTGCATGAGGAAGGGATGTCAGTTATATTCCATCCAAGTAGGATTTACTAATTCCAAAGAAAAGGCTCCAATGATTCAAAATATTCTGATAGTGCAAGGGTTTATGGATGTATTTCCAAAGGAAATACTAGGTTTGCCACCCAGAAGGGATATTAATTTTACCATAGAGTTTATATGTGGAGCATCACCGATTTCAAGGACACCATACCCAATGAGCGTACCAGAATTGACCGAACTAAAGATGCAGTTACAAGAACTATTGGATAAACAGTACATCCAACCAAGTGTATCACCTTGGGGAGCACCAGTGCTATTTATAAAGAAGAAAGACGGAACCATGTGAATATGCATCGATTACAGCCAACTCAATAAATTGACTGTTAAAAATAGATACCCTCTACCACAAATTGATGATCTGTTTAATCAGGTGAAGGGAGCTATAGTATTTTCAGAGATATATCTAAGGTTGGGATACCATCAGATCCATATAAAAGATGAAGACATTTATAAAACTGCCTTCCGTACCAGGTACAGACACTACAAGTTTCTAGTTTTACCGTTCAGATTGACTAATGCAGCAGCCACCTTTATGAGGTTGATGCATGAAATATTTCACCCCTCTCTGGATAATTTTGTGTTAATATTTATTGATGACATTTTAGTTTATTCCAAGAACGTAGAAGAGCATAAAAAGAACTTATGGATAGTGTTGGAAATGTTACGAAAGCATCAATTGTACGCTAAGTTCAGCAAGTGTTATTTCTTCAAGGAAGAAATACAGTACCTTGGTCATGTTATTTCTACTAAGGGAATTTTAGTTAACCCAGAGAAAATCAAAACAATTATGGAATGGAAGATACCGCAAAACGTGGAAAACATCCGATCCTTTATGGGTTTGGGCAGCTATTATCGATGGTTTATTGAACTTTTTTCAAATATTTCTTTCCCAATTACTTCCTTACAATGGAAAGGAAAAATATTTAAATGGACAAAGGAATTTCAAGATAATTTTGAAAAGTTAAAATTTTTATTGACTACAGCTCTGGTATTAAAGATAGTTGATCCCAATAAAGAGTTTGAAGTCTGCACAGATGAGTGTAAGGAAGGATTTTGGTTGATTCTCTCACAAGATAGTAAGGTAGTTTCCTATGAAACATGGAATCTAAAAGAGCATGAACAACGGTACTCCGCTTATGATTTGGAGCTCACAGTAGTAGTGCATGCACTCCAGGTATGGAGGCACTACTTGCCTGGGAAGAGATTTGTACTCAAAACTGATCATAGCATCTTAACTAGTTATTTTAAGCAAGCTAACCTTAATTCTCGCCACGCAAGGTAGAATTCCTTCCTCAGCGAGTTTGAAATTGATATATAGCATGTAAAGGGAGAGGAGAATAGAGTAGATGATGTGTTAAGTCGAAATTTGCATGGTGTTTATGAGCTATACTATAATTAGGTTGAGTGCAGATTCTTGAAGAAAATAAAAACAGAAGCTGAGAAAGATCATAAATACCAGTTTATGTGGCAGCAAGTAGAGGAGTTCAGAAAACAAGGAAAATCGGCTGATTACGAAATTAATAAATATGGGTTGCTAACTTTCAAGAAGAGGATTTTTGTTCCAAATAGAATGGAGTTGAAGGAACTAATTCTAAATCAGCATAATCAAAGTAACTACTATGTACATCCCGGGCATCAGAAGATGCTAACAGTGATTAGGAAGAACTACTTCTGGCCAGGTATGAGAAGAGATATTGCAGAATATCTAAACAAGTGTTTAGAGTGCCAGCAAGTGAAACTGGAACACCAGCACCCAGCCGAGTTGATGCAGCCTATACCAGTACCTGAGTGGAAGTGGGAGGTGATATCTTTAGACTTCATCACTAGTCTGCGAAGGTCAAAGAAGCATAATGATTCTATAATGGTAGTAGTGGATCAGTGAAGAAAAGAAACACATTTTATACTAGCACAGTCTACTTATAGGATAGTACAAATAGCAGACATATTTATGCGAGAGATATTTAGAGTGCATGGTATTCCAAAGAATTTCATATCTGACAGAGATGTGAAGTTTACTTCAGGATTCTGGAAAACGTTATTTACAGGATTGGGAACTAAAATTAATTTTAGCACTTCTTACCATCCACAGAAAGATGGACAAATAGAGCGAGTAAATCAGATCCTGGAGGATATGTTACGTATATATGTAATGTAACAACCAACTAGGTGGGAAGAATATCTGCACCTAATGGAGTTTTCATACAATAATGGATACCAGGAATCCCTTAAGATGAGTCTGTTTGAGGCCTTATATAGACGACAATGCAAAACTCCTATTAACTAGAGTAGCCCAGAAACCAAGTTGATGCTTGGACCGAAAATGGTATCTAAAATTAAGATAGAAGTAAAGAAGAATCGACAAAATTTGAAGGCAACTCAGGATAGAAAAAAAGTGTATTCAGATAAGAAAAGGAATTTTCGTGAGTTTGAGGTGGGAGACCATGTGTACATAAGGATCAAGCCAAAGAAAATCACTTTAATATGGGCCTCTTGTACCAAGTTCGCTCCTAGGTTTTGTGGCCCTTTTCGAGTATTGGAAAAGGTAGGACTCATGGGTTACTAATTGTCCTTGCCCAGTCATATTTGTGTTCGTGTACACAACATCTTTCATGTATCGTTATTAAAAGGATACGTAAACGACCTAAACCATGTAATCAAATGGCAGAGTATTTAGGTAGGATATGAATACCAAAGTTGATTAAAAATGCTAAAATTTATGAGAAAACTAATTCAAGTTCATTGATGGGAGGTCTAACCAGACGGAGAGTTCCTGTTCTGGCCTCAATGTATAATCGATCAGAGATAAATCATGCTCTAGAAACGAGCCATCACCCAGGTTCAAGTGTACTGGAAGCACTTTGGCCTGGATGAAGCTTCCTCGGAAGATGAAGGATTTTTTTGGGAAGCGTACCCTAAATTATTTGCTGGAGAAGAATGAGAACACCAAGGATGGTGTTCAGTTCCAGGGTGGAAGTTATAAAAGTTGTCTTAAATTCTAACTGATGATTAAGTTTTATTGTCAAGACATTAAGACATTTACTATTATTATTTTGAAATGGTACATTATGAACAAGAATTAAATTTGATTAAATAAAATTAATTATGAAAGTGATTTCCATAATAGAATAATAGACTGATGGTAAAAATTAACTTAAGAACTGAGAGTTAGTTGAACACAATCAATTAAAAAAGTTAGCCCAACCTCTGAGGATAAAGAGATATGTGAGAAAGAGGGGTTATGTTCGGTAACTAGAGAAGGAAATTTGTGATAAGAATTCCTAAACAGGTGCTAACCAGTGGAATACTCTGATTTTTTGAAAACTGTTTGGAATAGAAGACTGGACCGGATTGTCCCGAGGTCTCTTCCAGAACTTCTATCAACTCACATAGCTCATACTTGGAGCACGGGGGAGAGATGAGGATGTGATTGCCTCTATCGAGGTATGGATGAACAAAATCAGTCAGAGAATCGAAGAACAGATAAGAATACTCTTAATGGATTTTTTTCCCTAGTTGTTTATAAATGGAAAAGTTAAACCAGTAAAGGAATTAAATCTGAACAATTACAGTATTTAAATGGTGAAATGACAAGTTATATATATATATATAGAACAAAAAAATGGGTCTTAAACTTATTTCCAGAAAAATGATATGACAGGGAATTGTTAACTCAATACCTTTGAGAAGAAGGCTCTGAGTTGACCATTCCCTGCGATTAGGGTAAACATGAACAGAATGGTTTTGCCATTTCATATCTAAGCTTAAAAGGAAAATAATCTGTGGATGACTGGTGAATATAACATATTATGCTAGGAACATAGTCAAGAGAAAGAATCATCCAACATTCATTTAAAAATCAGAACTCTATGTGAACGGAAATGATTTCCTAGAATTAAAATATTAGTCTCTGTAGTCTGAATGCAAGAAAACAGATTCAAACCCTTATATGGAAATTATAACCAATACTGTAATTCCTAACTCTAGAATTTAGAAACAATGAAGTAAAGAAGTGTTCCTTGAAATACATCTAACTAGAATGGTACTACCAACTGATATACTCATCAAACATTTAAAAGATATAGAATTTCAGTCATTAGGCAGAAGTGAACATTATTTCGAAATTTCCATAAGAGTATCACTATAATTATATATATAAATGTTCAAGAAGTTATGAAAAAATACAGTTAGCGTTTCAGACCCAGGAAAACACAGTAGTAGAACATGGTAACCATAAACTTAAATCTTTACCGAATAGAAAAACTTCCAGTTGTAGTAAAATATTTCATGACAAAACTGTACATTCAAAATAATCGTATTATGAAACAAGTTTAACCCTACTAATATATTTATACATATATGAATAATTGAACAGTTAAACAAGAAATATATCCATAAATCTTCCACCGGGAATGAAAATAATCCCAAAAGTGACTCGAATAGTCTACAACCAAAACATCGAGAGAAATGAAAATAAAAGTCGGAGCTTTAGTTCAAACATGCCTTACTGTATATTTACATTCTCACAGAGAAAATAATGCAGATACAACTATTACACAAAACTGACCCGGGCATGCCCATTTAGGGTATTGGTCGTGAGGGAAGAGTTTAAGTTTAAATTTATAGATCCGAAGCAGAAACTCCATATCGAGATGAAAAATCCCTCTGCAGGTACGACATTTCTGAGACCAAGATTACTCACAGCAAGGAGGTACCTGAAAAGGTCCGAAGAAGTGAGAGGACTTGTAAATTTAACTTTGTAGAGTACTTTGGTTACAAACCAACAACGAGCATACCTGCAAAAAGGAATTGAGAAGGGATTAACAAACATCTAGTTCTCAAAATACGGAAAGGTTACAAAAAATAATAAGACTTGATAAATTTTCGGCAGACTTACCTTTACGCTATTGACGTAGAAGGGTAGAGGAAACTGCCTGCAAGGGTTAACATCGAATTTTAGGGTAAGCAAACCTATTGATATCAGGAACAATACAATAGAAAAGAAGTGAAAAACAAAACAAAAGCGTGGTAAGGGTTCCCACCTTGGATTTTATTGGAGACCACATAGTTGAAACGTGGAATTCCATACACCAAAGCCCTGGAAGTATTACAGCAGCCTAGATGGAAGACAATTGAATATAAGAGGCAAAAAAGATCGAAACTCCACGTTACTCAACTTCAAAAAAACTAGAAACTTAAAACTGTATAGATATCTGTGGAACGAAAAACAAAGTCACAATAAACACTTGCCCAAGAAAACTATATCAATATAAGCATTGATGTAAGAAAAACCCAAGCTAGAATACAATTTACCTGGCATCTGGCTGATGATAATCCCGTCTCCACCAAAAGGACCCTGAAGGGGTTGTTGCAGAGGCAGGGAGCTTCCTCAGAGGAGTGATGGAAGAAATTAGCGGAAGCGTAGTGGAAGCGGTTATGAGTGGAAAGGTCATCATAACCCTAACACATTACCACCGTCGGATCTCGAGAGGTCAGTTCAAGGGCGAAGAAATCACCCACCTATCCACCGATCGACATCACGAAGGTAATAAACTCAACAACCAGAATTAAGAGTGATAAACCTTACCAGTTTACCGTGCGGGAGAGGTTAACCTTTTAATTGAATATTGATGGCTATAAGTACGTGTACCATAAGTTCTCTTTAAGCCGTATAAATAGACTGAAAAGTTCATATTCCTGAAAATCTCAATAGTTAATACTAACTCAAGAGAAAGTTGTGTATGATATGTCTATGTCGCATTAACTTAATGAATGGACAAATTCAAATAGATAAATTTTATACCTAAGTAAAACCAGACAAGGGGATGTAAAAATCAAATAAGATGTAAGTGTAATTAGAGGTGAAAGTTTTGTAATGTAATTTTTTTTTATGAGTTTAATGATGTATTTTACATTAATAATAAGAGTCATAATAATATTAATTAATGTGTACTAACAATAATTTATTTAAAATATTATAATAATAATTAATTTACAATAATTAATATAAAATAATTATTATTATTCATTATAATAATTATAATAAATTTTTTATTATAATAACTTTTTTATTGTTATTTTTATTATTGTATATTTATCAATATGATTATTAATATTATTATTAATATTACAATTATATCTTTAATGCCTATCCACGTTTTCCAATCAAATTTGCTAATGTGGTTTTCCATATCATTGATATACATCTATCGATGTACATCAACCACATTTATTAATGTGGTTGTGCTAGTATATTAATATGGTTATGGTTTGGAGTATGCTTATATATTTTTTCTTTTTTCTTTTTTGGACATAAGGAAATAAGCCATTGGTCCAAGACCTAGACACATCTCATGCTAGGTAATTCCAAGTGGCATGGTTTCTTGAAAAGGAATGATGAGTTAGCATATTCATAGAAAGAAATGAATAATGATTGTCCCCACTATTAATTTGGACCATGAACTATAATAACTTTTTTCATTATTTAAAAAAAAGTATGGTAATATGTACAATAATTTTTTACAAAACCATGATAATGTTTTTTTTTTAATTCAAGATATTATTTAATCATTTAATAATATTAATTTTATAGTATTGAAATTACTCATATATATATATATATATATATATATATATATATATATATATATATATATATATATATATATATATATATATATATATATATATATATATATGTATGTATGTGATCATTTGAATTTTTAGAAGCTTTTGAAAGTAAATTTATTATGTAATTTTAATACAAATATTAAATTAATTAATGAAATGGTTTATAAATTAATTTAAATATAACTTGTAAATTTTATAATAAATGAAAATATTTTTTTGGTTTAATTTTTGTAAGTAATATGATGAAGGTTCAATTTTCACAAGTGATATGATGGGATTTGTTGTAATGGATTAGACTTTTATTGATGAGTTTTGTTGTAGTCACTTTGAATTTTTTATTAAATCTAAATACCTCTAAAAATATGTATTTTTCATTTAGAATGTAAGGATATTTTTCATAAAAATAAGTCAATTGCATTTAACTTAAGTGATTAAGAGAAATATTGTTATTAACTTCCAAAACATGTATTTCTCATTTGATATAAAAATTATTTTTCATAAAAATAAGTTAATTACATTTAACTAAAGTGATTAATAAAAATATTTTTATTCTCTTTTTCTTTTTGTATGAAACATGTATATTCATCTTATGAAATAAAAATATATTAACAAAATTAAATTATTTTAACAATATACAATAAAATAATATAAAATGTTTAAGAGAAAATAACAAATTGACCGTTTGTAACATCCATCAAATACACATAAAAAAAATAACTTTCAATGCTTTATATTCTCGTTTAAACCCTACATTCACATTCCTCACCTAACATCACTCTCCTTTGTCACTTATTACTAACACAACCTTATTAATTTCCTTAACATTATAATCTATATAATCCAAGTTCTTTTTATGCTTAAATGGAGATAAATATTATTGTATCGCTTCACACTAATACCCACATTATTGTATTGCACATAATGTATTTTGGAAACTGGTCAGTTTAACATTATTAAACCTAAGCCTTAATTCAAAGACCAAGGCTATAATTACACTACTCGTTCTTCGAGGAATGATTGACAACTTTCTAATTGCATTAATCTTCATTCCGCTACTCTCATTTAATGGAAGATCAACTCTTTGGATTATCCGTCGAATGGATATGACATGGTAGAGTTCAAGTTGAATGAATGCATTAATTATTAAGTCTAGGGTAGATCCGCCTGTTGCTGGTTTTGTACTCGCAATGACACTTGGAAAATATTCCACTGGTCATCTACCCCATCGGGATCCAACGGTGGTACGAAATTAGGGTTACGGTAATGACCCTACCCCTTAACCGTTTTCAAAGTATTTTTGGTCATTTCGTTTTCTGCAAGAAGAGACCTCTGCCTCTACAACTTCTCAGCGCAAATGGACTCTACCATAGTATTTGTACCTCTGTGGTAATATCGTAACGGATCCACAGTTAAATAAAAAATGTTTTCGATATTTTAATGGTTCACTATTGTAGAATTTTTACAAGTTTTCATACTTTTTTTTTTGCAATTTTTGTTTTTCGGTTTATTTTCCACGCCTGTGTTTTTAAGATCAGACTTAATATTGTTCAAGGACCTCGATTACACCCTTCTGCCCTTCTTTGGTTTGGATTTGCTTGCACGGTTACAGTGAAGGAGCATTTCCAAGTGGCGTACAGGTAAAATCTGTTAAAAACTATTGTTATACTTGTTTACGCTTAACTGTTCTTCCATCTCTTACTATATTCATTCATTTTCTTCTGAACCGTATTATTTTCGGTTGGTGCGCCCGAAACTCCACAATATACATTTTTAGGTAAGATATGAATGATTAATGGTTGTTTTCCGCTGAAATTTATCCTTTTGGCGCTTAGTTTATGTAGCAAGTATAATTATAACGTTATTTCTCCTTTCGTACAGGTAAACTGGTTGAGAAAGTTCTATGTTGGGGTTTTCCTTTTGATAGCACTTGGACTCAGTAACACTACCGACATTGTCATTCCATATTCTAACAGGCATCTCTCTTTATCTGTGACCGGCTCAAACACCAAGCTCCTGGACTAGAACTCGGCTCACTTATAGCCTTCCGCCCATACAATTTATGGAATTTTCTGCACTCTGGTCACGGATAAGCCAGTAGGGCATGCTTATTGTGTATGTGAAAAAAATGTAGCCATTTTTCTCCCTTTGGACTGTTCTAATGTCGAGGGTATTTGTGGAGATTCATGGTGTGGCCTAGCCCACCATACTCCGAGTTTAGGAAATTATTTTTCTTTGGTCAAGTTGAATCTTGGAAGAGAATTATAATGTTTTCCATATAATATCTTATTGCTTATTTTTTTAACTCGTTGTTTTTTCTGGGCAAAACGAAGTAATAGATTACATATTGTTGTAATTATTACTGTAAATTTCCTTTTCAACCGTTGGTTATCGAGGTTTAAGAACTATAAATTATTTTGGACTCTTCTTTACTGTAAACAAGGTTTCTTAAGGTTACTTTTCTAATAAAGTTTACTCCCTTTTCAGTACTTGATTCTCATATTTCTTTAAATAGGAAAGTAGTGGAACTTCTTAGAATTATATCTTCTACACTTCTTATTTTTATTTTTCCATAAATTTCTCAAATTGAGTTCTTTTGTATTCTGAAAACAAGATATAGAATTCATAGTTTCCTACAAAGTGTACATATTGTATTTCTTGTTTTCAGCTAACAGAAGTTGTGTTTAAAAGAATATTATTTATCAATTTTCCTGTACTTTTCACTACTTCTGTCAATTCTTATGGCATCTATATGTTATACATTTATAGCTATTTCCAGACATACACAGTTGAACCTATAAAGTTATTTAATTACTTTTCTATGCTTATAACATAATAGATGGCCAGACCATCCTTATCTGTATATATCATAGGATGCAGAGGACAACCTACACGGAGCCCTCATCTCAAGGGTTTTGTTTTAACGGTCCTCTTTCTTATAGTTAGTGCATCAATCTAAATAAATATCTTGTCCTTCAAGAATTCAATTTAAATGCCTTTCTATTCCTGCAAATAACTTATGTATTCACCTATAGGATTTAACCCAACAATGTCATTCCATACAAAGATGTCTAAAATTTCTAGTAATAGAATAGAAACTTATATGTTTTCTCAAATTTTTGACTGATGCTATTATTCCCTACCTCGAGAGAGGCAATCACGTCCTCGTCTCTCCTTCGTGCTCCAATTCTAAGCTTTGTAAGTAGACATGTTTACTAGAAGAGACCTCGGGACATTCTGGTCTAGTCCTTAATTCCAATCAATTTTCAGAAATCTAAGTATTCCACTGGTTACACCAGCTCAGGAATTCTCCTCTGCAATTCTCTTTCCTTAGTTACCAAACAGAATCCCCAAACCTCACTGGAATTAAACCTTTATCCTCGGAGGTTGGGTAACTGTTTGAACTGATTCTGTCCAACTAACTCTCAGTTCTTGAATTACTTTTTACCATCAGTCTTGTTATTCTTTTATGGAAATCACTTCCATAATTTATTTAATCAAAATTAGTTTCTTCTCATAATGTATTGTTTTAAAAAATAAAATAAAAATAACAATTAATGTCATAATGTCTTAACAACAACAAATCATAATCATCAGTTAGCACTTAAGCCAGTTGTTACAACTTCCCCCCTGGAAGTGAACATCGTCCTTGGTGTTCTCATTCAGCGCCAGCAAATAGTTCTGGATACGCTTCCCAAAAAAAACCTTCATCCTCCCAAGTAGCTTCATCTGGGCCAAAGTGCTTCCATTGCACCTTAACCTGGGTGTTGGCTAGTTTCCAGAGCATGATTTCTCTCATATCAATTATACACAGAGGCTCCACTAGAAATGCGTCATCTGGTCCGACCTAACTATCCTACCAGTGGATTATATGCTTTGGATCATGTATGTATAGTTTAAATAATGTTACATGAAAGATGTTTTTCACCCGAATATGACTGGGCAAGGCCAATCGGTAAGCCACAGGTTCTACCCTTTATAATATTTGGAAAGGACCGCAAAACATGGGTGCCAAATTGGCACAAGATGCCCACATTAATCCTTACGTACACATGGTCTCCAACCTCAAACTCATGGTAATTCCTTTTCTTATCTACGTACAATTTTTTTCTATCCTTAGCTACTTTCAAATTCTGTTGGATCTTCTTTACTTCCGTCTACACTTCAGCTACCATTTTCGGTCCAAGCATCAACCTGGTTTCTGGGCTACTCCAATTAATAGGATTTCTGCATTGTCTTCAGTATAGGGCTTCGAATGGACTCATCCTAAGGGATTCCTGATATCTGTTATTGTATGCAAACTCCACTAGGTGCAGATATTCTTCCCACATAGTTGGTTGTTGCATTATATAAATACGTAACATATCTTCTAGGATGTGATTTACTCGCTCTGTTTTTCCATCCGTCCATGGATGGTAGGCGGTGTTGAAGTTTATTTTAGTTCCCAACCCTATAAATAATTTTTTCCATAATGCTGGAGTAAAATTCACATCCCTGACATATATGACAGTCTTTGGAATACCATGCAATCTATAGATCTCTCTCATGAATATATCTTCTATTTGCACCCTCTTATAAGTGGACTGCACCGGTATAAAATGTGTTTCTTTGCTTAATCGATCCACCACCACCATTATAGAATCATTATGATTCTTTGACCTTCGTAAACCAGTGATGAAGTCTAAAGATATTACCTCCCACTACCACTCAGGTACCAGTATAGGCTACATCAACCCGGCTAGGTGCCGATGTTCCACTTTCACTTGTTGGCATTTTAAACACTTCATTATATATTCTTCAATATCTCTTCTCATACCTGGCTAGAAGTAGTTTTTCCTAATCGTTGTTAGCATTTTCTGATACCCAAGATGTCTAGAGTACTTACTTCGATGATTTTGATTCAGAATTAGTTCCTTCAAATCCATTCTGTTTGGAACCATAATTCTCTTCTTGAAAGTCAGCAACCCATCTTTATTAATTTCATAATCAACAGATTTTCTTTGTTTTCTGAACTCCTCAGCTTGCTGCCACATGAACTACTATTCAGGATCTTTCTCAGTTTCTATTTTTATTTTCTCCAAAAATCTGCACTCAACCTGATTATAGTATAACTCATAAACACCATGCAATTTTATACTTAATGCATCAGCTACTCTATTCTCCTTACTCTTCACATTTTTCATATCAATGTTGAACTCTCTCAGGAAGGAATTCCACCTTGCTTGGCGAGAATTAAGGTCAGCTTTCTTAAAATAACTAGTTAAGCTACTATGATTAGTTTTGAGTACAAATCTCATTCCAAGTGAGTAGTGTCTCCATACCCAAAGTGCATGCACTACTGTTGTCAGCTCCAAATCATAAGTTGAGTACCGTTGCACATGCTCTTTTAATTTTCGTGATTCATAGGCAATTACCTTACCTTATTGTGATAAAATTGCCCCAACTCCTTCTTTACACACATCTGGGCAAACTTCAAACTCTTTATTGGGATCCGCTACCCTTAATATTGGAGTTGTAGTCAATAACAACTTCAACTTTTCAAAGCTATCTTGACATTCCTTCATCCATTTAAATACTTTTCCCTTCCTTTGTAAGGAAGTAATTCGAAAAGAAATTTTTGAAAAACTTTCAATAAACCGCCGATAACAACCGGCCAAACCCATAAAGGATTGGATGTCTACCATGTTTTGGGGTATTTTTCATTCCATAATCGTTCTGATTTTCTCCGGGTCAACTGCAATACCTTCAGCATAGATAACGTGACCAAGATATTGTATTTCTTCCTTCAAGAAATCACACTTACTAAACCTAGTGTACACTTGATGCTTCCGTAACACTTTCAGCACTATCCACAGGTGCTCTTTATGTGCTTATGCATTCTTAGAGTAAACTAAAATATCATCAATAAATATTAGCACAAAATTATCCAGATCGGGGTGAAATATTCCATTCATCAGCCTCATAAAGGTTGTTGGTGCATTATTCAATCCAAATGGTAACACCACAAACTCATAGTGTTTTTACCTAGTACAAAAAGTAGTTTTATGTATATCTTCGTCTTTTACCTGGATTTGATGGTATCCCGACCTTAGATATATCTTTGAAAATATTGTAGCTCCCTTCACTTGATCAAACAGATCATCAATTCACGGTAGAGGGTCTCTATATTTAACAGTCAACTTATTAAGCTGGCAGTAATCCATGCACATTTGCATGGTTCTGTCTTTCTTCTTCACAAATAGCACAGGTGCTCCCCAAGGGGACACACTTGGTCAGATGTACCCTTTATCCAATAATTCCTGTAACTGCTTCTTTTGTTCGGTTAATTTTGGTCCACCCATTCGATATGGTGTCCTTGAAATCGGTGATGCTCCAAGTATCAACTCTATGGTAAAATCAATGTCCCGTATAGGTGGCAAACCTGGTATTTCCTTGAGAAATACATCCATAAACTCTTGCACTATCGGAATGTTTTCCATCATTAGAGATTTTTCTTTGGAATTAGTAAAACCCACTTGGATGGCATATAACTGGAATCCTTTCCTCATGTACTTACCCATTTGAGATGTTGTAATTGGATGCAGCTGCAGAGGTTTATTTATACCTTGAATTTCCTTATGGATTCCATCTTTCATTCTGAACTATATAACTTTTTCTTTATATTCTACCAACATCCAGTGCTTCTTTAACCAGTCCATACCAAGTAGCACATCATAGGATCTTAGAGGTAGTATATTCAGGTGTACAGTTAGCTCTTTTTTACTAATTTCTAGTGCACAGTTTGGAATCTTAGCAAAAACTTTTCTCTTTGCTCCCGTGGCTAACTGTACTAGCCATGGATTTCTAAATTTCTGACTCTACAATTTACAAATATCTACTACTTTTGGAGTTACGTAGATTAAAATTGCACTTGGGTCTACCAAAATAGAAAAAGATTGAGATAGTAATTTACCTTCTAATTCTATCATTGTCGGCTGGTAATTTGTCTGCCTATCTTCAGGGCTGCGTTAATTCTGGGTATATTTCTGGCTAAATCTCCCACTATTGAAGCTTCTTGTAAGTTGGTAATCGCCTCATTCCTTCCTCGTTGTTGACATTTTCTTTAGTAGTGTGCTTCACCACACCACCAACACTATAGGGGTGGCTTCTAATTTTTTGCTTGTTCTGGTTTGTTGGAAGCTTCTCTGTGTTTATCTTCTCCAGGCCATCTTATTCTTTGATTATTCCATCCAAATTTTTTGCTAACTGAGCTTCTGGAATTAGAGAGCATGATATTGTGATGAAATAATAACATTACTTGATTTGTAAAATTTCATGGATATTTCACTCAACAATTTTTTGTAACAAATCTGCTAAAATATATTCAAAAATAAAAATAAAAAATACAATTTGAAGTTTTACTTCTCCTTAGATTTATAGATATCTAAATTAATATTTTTTTTTATGGTGTTGGGTGTGGAGCTTAATAATCTTCTTTTTTTAGATGTATCACAGCGTTGGAACCATGTTGTTAACGGGGTGGCAACGTCGCCCATCATTGAACATTAACTGGGGGGTCCAAGGGGGCCTTGTAAAAGTATTTTATTTTCTATTCAATCTGGGTCATTAATTAGGCAGATGATTTGACGGTAGAAGTTATGTTTAATTTAGGGTTTTTTTCCCTAGAAAGCAACCCTCATTTTATATGATGGTATTGTATTTCAGTTATGTGTTGTATGAATATTATAAGAGAGAAATAGAAATGGAGACTATGAGAGAGAACATGGGATATTATAGCGGATTTTTTATAGGTTGTGTCTCTTCATTCTCCTTGATAATAGAAAGGAAGAACTGGCTATTCGGGGTGGACATAGCCCAAATTGGGTGAATCGTGTATATCTATGTCTCTCTTGTTTTATATGTTTTTTGTGTTTGTGTCTTCACATATTTTGCGTGTTGCATTGCTTTGTAATACATAATTTTCTAACATATGGGTTCAAATTATAATTATGCAAAAAATATACAATAGAAAAATAAAACTCACATTAACACAGGGTATAACGTAGGAAACCCTTTTTGCGAGAAAACCGAAGTAAAGGGTGAGGTTATTTTCATCTCTTTCTTTGAACAGAAATAGATTCAAGTAAAAATAAGTGAGGTATTTGGCCCATGGGCTTCTACAATGAAAAATTCCTCTTTATTTTCTCTCTCTCCATAACCACTCTTGGATACACTTCCAGTCTATGGATACAAATGGACTCGAATATAATAGAACCCCTTTTCCTCCTAGTGGCTTGATTATAACACAAATAAATGGCATCTTATTGGTTAAGTTTGACTCCCTCAACTCTTAAATAGAGTTGACATATGGACACTTCTATACTTTTTCTCATCATGATCACATGGCTAGCCCCTTTTCCATGAAGAATGTGGGTTGATGTGGCATCCTCTCGAGTTATGGTGGTTAAATTATGAAGGAAAACATCCAACCAGTATAATGTTTTCATATGAACTCCAATTAATGTGATTGTTGCACCATGATAAATTTATGTGCGGGTATAATAATGTGAAAATGTGTGGAACTTAAGAGAAAAAAAAATTATCCCCCCCACCCCTCCCCCAACACCCTGAAAAATACATCATTTAATGCCTAAAATTGCGCTCAAAAGGTTCCATCACTCAACTTACAAAATGGGCCCTACTAGTAAAAGTGGTCCTGTAAGTCTATTGCTCTGGTTTTCCCACTCTGAAAACTTCAATGTTGATGAAAACAATATAATAATGCAATCTAGGTCACACCCTAGTTTCAAGGTTTTTGGTCCCCAAAATCCTCTACTAAATGAGGTGAGGAAATTATTCCTTCACCTTATCTTTAGTTTATCTTATATCCTTAAATCTGAGCTATCGTTTCAACCCATTCTACCAAAGGTCATGTTTCCCCCTGTCTTTTATTTCTTATCCTCTTCTACAAAACTATATATTTTTTCAACTTTGCCTAACAATTTGGTGTCAAATCCTCTATAGAAGGAATTTAATATTCTTCTTTTGTGTTTAGCATGGAAGGCTCATATAATTTCATATTAGATGCATTCACCATTGAGTAAATGTGCATTTACAGGTGTAGAATGAGTTTATAGGTGTTATCTCCCACCTTTTCGAGTATCGCAAAGTAACCATATTTTAGACCCTTTATTTTCTTACAAGGACCCTCTAGCCTCTCCTTGTTCAAATATAACCACACTATTTCTCCAACCTTAAACAAATTCTCTATTTTTTGTTTATCACACCTCGCCCTGTATTTTTACTGTGACTTATGCAATGGATCCATTACCTGTAGATGGATATTCCTGATCTTCTCAGGAATTTTTTCAACCCCTAAGGAATCCCTTATAATATCCTCGGTCACTCCTTCTTACTTTCCATATGTAATATCGAAATGTGAAGTTTGAAATGGTGTCTTACCAGTAGAAGTGTGGACTTCTCTATTATAAGGGTGTTATATGTATACCATATTTTCATCCGAGCTCTTTGGATGTTTTTTATTGTATCCCCTCAAAATCTACACCAAAGTCCTATTAACTACATATGTTCACCCATTTATCTATGGATGGAATTTTGTATACCTATTTAAATTCATGTCCATATTCTCCCACAATTCAGTCCAAAATGCACTAAGAAATATTGGGTCATGATCTAAAATGATGCTTCTTAGTATCCCATAGTGCACCCTGACTTGTCCAAATCATAAGGTCATTACTTATTTCCTAGTTATCGTATTTTTATAGGTAATTAGAACACACATCTTGTTGAACATGTCAATTAACATGACTAGGCAGTCATGTCCCTTCTCGGTTGTTCGTAAACATCCCATTAATTCCATGTAAATGTTTTCCTAAGGACGAGTGGGTATAGGTAAGGGATGATATAAACTATGATTTCTACTATGAGGAATAATAGTACACCAAAGCATGCATCTTTTCATTTTATTCTAGCTATCGTTTCTTACATTCTTAGCCAATAACATACCTCTGCAAGTTTTAAATTGTCCTCCCTACACCGAAGTTCCCTATAACCTTAGAGGTGTGAACATATCTAATCAACTAAAATCGATCACCTTTACGAACACATAACTTATCTAGTATATAGAGTAACCCATCCTAGATATGGTTGTAAATTGTTGTGTCAACATAATGCACATGAATATTGATCTACAATCATTGAAACACTTACTCGAATTCCTCATCCTTTAAATATGCCTCTTTATATGCATCATGGTGAATGGCTCCATGTGCATCAAAGTTCCAAAAGTTGTGATATTTAATTTTTTGGCCTTGAAAACATGTGAGACAACTTGTTTCTTCTACCATTCTTATAATTGATAATTAGATTATTTTTTTAATAAACCCAATCGAATTTTGTATCCTAGTATTTTGTATATTAATCTAGACCTCCATGTACTATACTGGTCGGTGATATGTGTGTACTAGTGTCTCCTTTCCCATCAAATAATGTTTCCACTTCTTCACAGATTTCACTAGGGAATATAAATTATTTTTTTAAGTAGGGTATTTGAGAACCTCCCCATGAAATAATTCAAAATGATAGCATACAAACCTTCCTTCCTCCATAAATACTTCTCCCACATCATACCCACTTGTATTGGTCTCCGCTTTAAAATCATGTTACAAGTTTGGGAATCCTGAAACTAGTTCTTGATTTATCTTCTTATTTAACTCCTAAAAGAACCTTTGTTGACCCTTTCCCCACTAGAAACTCTTTCCACTCATTGTTAGAGAATTCAGTGGTGTTGAAACTTTTGAAAATGAGGCTATGAGTTTCCTCAGGTACGGGTTTTCCCCAATTAAGCTCCCAACCTCAAAATCATTAGTAGGCATCGACCACTTCATGATGTGCTCCATTTTGAAAGGACCTATCTTTAGATCTCCTCAACCTATCACATACCCCAGATACACCAAAGGCTATTTCAAAAACTCACACTTCTTGGGACTTTTTAGCAATTGATGTGTCTTCAATCTCTCTATCACTTATGTTAAATATGAGATTTTCTCCTCCTAATTATCATTTTATACTAGTATTAATATAAATAGACAATAACAAATGAATCTATAAAAGGGTGTAGTATATCATTCAGTAACCTCATAAATGTATCTAGTTCAAGGCATAGTCCAAATGACATGACTAACCACTCATACAAAGCTTTCCTAGTTTTGAAGGTGTTCTTCCAAGTATCTTCTTCTATGAATCAAACTTGGTGATATCCACATTTTAATTTTGGCTTGATCAATTCTTTTTTTGGCTGTATTTTATTGAGAAAATCATCTATTCTAGGTAGTGGGTAGCTCTTCTTGGGGATAATTTTGTTTAATGCGTGGTAATCAATACAAATCCACCAATCCCAACCTTATTTGGCATAATTATGATGGGTGATCCACATGATGAGGTACTTGGTTGAATTTGATCCACTTCCCTCTTAGGTGGTATACCTTTAGGATTGTATAACACATCCATACATGATTGTAATAATTCTTCCAATTGTTGTTTATATTCATTAGTACATCCATCTAGGGATTATTTTTCTCTCATTGACTCTTTTACATATTGATTTTCTCTTATAAATAGTAAAACATAATTCTTGCTAAAATTGATGAATTTCTTGACTTGGTTGGCACTTACCTGTAAAATTTTGGACTTGTCTTTGTGCATATATTTATGGTGAAGGATTCTCTATCCTTAATTAGGTACTATTGGTTTACTCTCTACATGATGATTGTATTCTACATGTATATATAAGGACTTCCAAACACCACTCTACATACATCAAGGGAAACTACATCTAGTTTTACATCATAAATAAAATCAACATTGATAACAAATATAATTTTTCCTTTTTTATTACCTTTACTTTCACAACCTTATCTTCCCATCCCAATGGATATCGAATTTTATGGTCGAAAACTAAAAATCCAGTTTTTTGTCCAACTCTATTGAAAATATATTTTATTTTGATCCTTAAAGTAACAAAGCATCAATATTTGTCTTCTTGACTTGTGTCTTTATGTCGAAGAGTCTAGAATTTTTGTTTTATTCCTATTGTTGAAGGTTAATTAAATTAACCCGCTTCTTCACTAATGTACAAAAGATCTTATCATCCACATCCAATTTTCTTTCAATGCAGTTTCTCAAATTCGTGTCCATGATGAAATTTTTCTTTGCGTATTTCTTTATGATCTTTAATTGAATCTTTGGATGTAACTTCCAGAAGATCTCCTTTATATGACCATCAATGTTATATTTCCTGTAGTGGCTTTTATTGTATTTGCAATGCAATGTTATGCATGTTGCATTTGTCTCCTTTCCCCATTCCACGTATTATATCCCTCCTTAGAAGCATCTTAGTGCTCCTTCTCCTTCAACACATTGGGTTTTCCTTTATTCTAGAATATTTTCTCTAGGTATTTTTCATGTACACAAGAGTTTTATACCAATATAGGTTTGAAAAAAATCACTTTCTTCGAAATATGACTATGTAGATCCCCCATATACTTTAGCACTAATTTTGTGTTTTTTAGGAGATACCTAGGATTATGGCCATATTAATAAACTTTATGGTGTACTCATGTATACTTAAATGGGATTTCTTCTACCTAAACTATGCCACTAGATCCATTGGCCCTCTACGTATGTGATATCATAAAATTTTGACTTTATGAGGGTTTTGAAGTTTTCCCACATAATCACTAGAGGATCACCATACAACCTTAAGGTATGTTTGTGGATTTTCCACCACATCAAAGCATGGCCCTCTAATTTAAAGCAAGAAAATAAAAACTTATGTTATTCATCTATATGATGATTAGTAAAATAAAATTCCAATTTATACAACCAATTATTTAGCTTCGGAGCATCAATATCACCTTCATATAGCTTTATGTCAACCTTCCCTTGAATTTTTAAGAGGGACTATGAATGGTTCATGACAGTCGAACATGGATGATATTTTCTCATTTGTTCTTTGGCTCCTTCTCTATTTCTTATCAATCGCCTAATCTCCCATATAATTGAACCTCTATGTTAAAGACCCTATATTACCTAAACAACCTATGGTTATTAGTGAAGGCTTCCATGAGGAGGCTCACATTATGGTTCATATCTACAACTTGTGCTTCCAATAAGAAAAACTCTCCTCTATGATATTTTAAGGGTTATTGACATATTTGATATCCATGGTTAGGATTTTATGACTTTTGTTTTATCATATCTGAATCCCCTAAAAATATCCATAATATCCCCAACTAAAATTACTCTGATATTAATATTATCTGAAAACATTTGTAGGTACTCCATTAGACAATTTTTTACAACAAATCTACTAAAATATATTTGAAAATTCAAAATCTACACTATGAGGGTTTTTTTCTCCTTATATTTGGGCATATATAAATTAGTGATTATTTCATATGCATTAAAAATATAATTATGAAAAAAATATATAACATCAAAATAAGACTCACAAACCACAGAAAAAAACAAGATATAACTTGGGAAACCATCTCAGGAAATATTCCATCTAGAAGGTGAGGGTTCTCTCCTCTCTTTTCTTGAATGGAAATGGATTCAGTACAAAGAAGTGATGCATGTGGATTATGGGTTGTTATATTCCAAAAATCCTCTAATTTTTCTCTCTCCCTATCCACTCTTGGCTACTTTTCTCAACTATGGAACAAAATGCACTCGAATAGAATGGAACCCCTTTTCCTCTAAGCGGCCTTGTTATCACAAATCCTGATAGCCTATTAGTGGTTAATTTTTGTTGCTTCAACTCTTAAATGGAATTACAATATGGAATATTCTAGATTCTTCTTCATCGTGATGACATCGCTATCCCATTTTCCACAAATACGTTTTGCTAACATGGCATCCTCTTGAATTATGGTGTTCAAAACAAGAAGGTCAGCTTCTAATTGGCATAAATTTTGCATACAGACTTTGATTGAGATGATTCTTGTGTTTTTGGAAAGGTATATGAATGTATAATAGTGTAAAAAATTGGCATGATTATGTAGAAATATTTTTCCACAAAAGAAACATTGTTTAATGCCTCAAAGTGCTACAGAAAGGTTTTAGACTCTAATTTACCAAATTGGGTCTCATTCGTTAAAATGGTCATGTCAGTTTATTCCTCCACTTCTTCCACTCTAAAAGCCTCAATATTGATGGAAAAAAATATAATTACCAAATTTAGGTCAATAATTAAACAAAATTCTAGCATAATTTAACGAAACAAATAGTTGATGATTATTGGTAGGTATGACACACTTTAATCTAGAAACACTATATGGGTAACATGACTTAGGATGGGATATAACAATTGATAGATTTATTTCAATTGAATGATGCTAAGAATTTTGATGGAGTTTATTCTTAATATAATAATGGAAACAGATGATTACTAAAACATTAAGTGATTTGTACAAGAGAAGTTTTAGAAGACTGATTGAATTAGAGTGCATGATATCATTATGAAATAATGACAATAATTAAACACAAATTATAGAAGAACTTAAAAAACGAATAGTTGATGATTATGGTATCTACGTGAATGTGACCATAAACGAAGTTGTCAATTTCTAAGTTAGCTACCAGTAAAATGGATACTAGTAATAAGATACCTCCTCATTATTCATATCTTAGCAAACGTTTAGCCTCTATATCATATATATAAGGATATTGCATATATTTCTCCCTCTCATATGTCATATTTATACAAACATGAAAATTCCCACAAGGTTCTAAGTTGATGACATCTATACTATGCTTTAGAACGCAATCCATACTATCACTAGCATAGTTTTTCATTGCTCAAATCAAAATAGAGGTTCAACCTATATGGCACATATTATGATGGTATTCATAAATTTATTCTCTCTCACATATGTTGATATTCACAAATTCATTCTCTCTCTTAAATAAATTACATTTATTTAAGAATTGCATTGTTTATGTTGTGTAAAATGTTATTTTAATGGCAAGTTTTAAAATGATTTGAGACATGTAACCATATTTGATTTTTAAATTATGTTAAAACACAGGTTGGCATGTTATGAAAATTGTATATTTATCAAAACAAAATGGTACAAGTGTTTTTATATATCCAAACAATCATTTACTTATAAATTATGTTAAATCCTATATAGTGCCCCCAATTAGGGTATTTTGTGAGTCAAATCTCACTATATTTTTCCATAAAACCTTAGACCAAATAAATATGTGAGCCACGTGGTTGAATTTTCATAATCACCCATGACATAGCTAAAATATTTTTTGGTGCATTATTAATAAATATAGAACCTGTGTTGGAATGGTTGCTTATAGCCCTTATATATGTTGTAATGATTTATTTTTGTTGTTAAAATGATCTAGGTGGATATCAGTTGCCATCCACCTATTCCATGTGCTAAAAGCACAATTCTCCATCTTGGAAGCTTTTCTACAATTTTTACTTTTGCGACGATTTTGAGGACCTAAATGTTGTTTCTTTGACGTGGCAAGGAAATATGATATATGTGTAAGAAAATCCTAGGTCATTCAAGATGTATGATTCTTATCTAGACCTTTCCAAGAGGATACCAATTGCACCAAAAAAATGTTGTACACAAAAGTTATGAACCTAGAAATTTGATGTACCAACTAACCCTAGTGGGCCCCAAAAGCCTTTTGGAGTTTGATATCCTAGGGTTAGGTTTTCAAACTTTCAGGTTTCATAGTTACTTATAATGTTAAAAAGGGCCTCTCAACCTCATTGAAACTAACTCTAGTGAAGGTACATAGCCGTCAGATCTCTTCTCGGACATACAATACCACCATTCGAGCAATTTTTTTTCATTCTACAATTTTGCACTTCATTATCTTCCATTTATGAATAGAATTAAAGTTTCATTGTACCTCTATGTTTTGGTTATAATTATGTATCTCACTTCATTCCCATCATAAATTTGTATCAATGGTATTAGAGCAGTCTTCTCTTTATCTATTTTTCTATGCATGTCCCCAACAAGGTCGAGGTATAAGGATTTGGTACTTGAACTACTTGAGCCCTTGAAATACCATCATCAACAACCCCAATTACCTCCCATGGTGGAAGAAAATAAAAATGAAGGAGCATAAGATCCTACTAAACTATTACTCGAGCAAGCCCTCATGCAACAAAGGAATGAGATGATGGATAGTTTTTTCCAGATCCGTACACCGATGCCAATTGGTTACACATCTTCATGAAATGGCCAATTTGGATGCCACGCCCCTTTCAAGGTACAAGTTCATTTTGGTATTCCTATATTTGAAGGCCATATAGATGCAGATGCTCTAGAAAAAAGAATAAACTAGAAGGGTATTTTTCCATCGACAACTTTTTCAATAGAGAGAATATTACCTTTTCACTTATTAAGGTTTCCCCTCATCCTAATTTATGTAGGAATGAAATATAATACACATATAGATATAAATACAAAGACACATTGGAAATAACACTTCATTTCATTAATATTAAAGAACTGAAATTTTTTTACAGACATAACGGAAATAAACTAGCTAGGGCGTTGGTAGCTTATCTCTGAAAAGATATGTGGTGGCTACAGGCCTTTGAATTGTGTTTAAATGAGGCTCGAGGGCCTATTTATTATAAAGAAACAATGGAAAACTTTAAACATCGAAAACGTAACGCTAGGAGATGAAGCGCCAAAACTATAGGCCCTGTTTGGGTAAATTGGTACATCAACTTCCGCAAACGTAACTTTGGCATACAATCTTTGTTTCACACGCGCAATACCTCATTAGAAAGATCTATCCAAGGACTACAACATTTCATGTGAGAAACATTGAAGGAACTTCAATTTTTGTCCCAATTTCCCCAAAAAAACATCGTTTAGGACCTCAAAACAACTACGGAAGTTCACGACCCGAAAGACTACTAAAAATAGTAAATTTGTCTACAATTAAGGAAACTGAAAAACTGAAAGAAACAATGGTGGGGCCCCAAGTGGAATAGGTGGCTAGACAACAATATCTACCTATATCATTCATCCCCCCTTAAGAAGAGATGGTTCCCATTACGTTGAGTTCCTCCATGAGATGAGGAAAATTCTACTAAACTTGGTCCCTAGTGAACCACTTACCTTGGTGCAGGATTTGGCCAACTTTGACAATCCAGTATAGTTGGATATTTTTGTGGATAATGTTCTTGATTTTCATGTCCATGATATGATCCGTGGTGGCTTGTTCCATGCAGTCTACGTTTAACTCTTTTGGTGTCATTTGTTCTGCAATGTCGGAGGTGTCATGTAGAGGTGGGAAGTAGGGTCGAAGGAAGTCCACATTGAACACTAGGTTCAGACCAAGGAACGATGGAATACTGAGCTAGAAGAATTTTCCCCTACAGCCTTGATGATGGTGTCCTTCCCATATCAGAGCGGGAGAAGCTTGCGGTGGGGTCCATTGAGTCGCTCCTTCTGCAATTCTAGCCATACTTTTTCGCCCACCTAGAAGTTGCGAGGCACCTGGTGTTGATAATTTTGATGCTTGTAGTTAGCATTAGCTCTACCCAATATCTCATGAAACTATTGGCGGATGTGCTGAATATGCTCAATGAAGCCATTCATTTTGTCAGCCTCAGACTGGACATGAGTCGAGTCATACATAGTAGCCGCCAATGGCATGGCTATGTCAATAGGACATAATAGCTGGAATCCCAAGCCCACCTAAAATGGGTTGTGGTCGATTGATCTATGGAGAGCCCAGTTATAACTATGTTTCACATAGGGAAGGTGTTCATCCCATGTGTCTGTACGCATTGAATTGTACATGCACAAAATGTGTACAGTCGTCTTGTTGACGACCTTTTTTTGGCCATCAATTTGGGAATGGAAAGTTGTGGACTTGGTGATATTGGTGTCCAGCATTGACCAAAGGCTGGACAAAAATGTGCTCAGGAACCTATTGTCCTGATTTGAGATGATAGACTGTGGGAACCCAATGTGCACCCACACTCATTCAAAGAAGAGTTTAGAAGTGCCTTCTGCTATGATATTCTTCTTGTAGGCCTCCATAATGGCCATCTTCGATAATCTGTCGACAACTACGAAAACATAGTCGTTTCCATGCCTAGTAGAAGGAACGCCCGATAGGTAATCCATGGAGATGGATTCCCAAGGTCGACTAGGTGTAGGTAGTCCAGTATAGAGGCGTTGATTCTTGATGGTCATTTTGGCAATGACATGAGCAGTGCAAGATTTGATGTACTTCCTGACATCGTGTCGAAGATTTAGCCAATAAAAATACTTCTGCAGTATTGCCACTGTTTTCTCAACCCTGAAATTTCGAGTGACCTGATTGTAGTGTGCTTCCTAAATCATCCGGGCATGCTCACTTGAAGGAACACAAAGGTGTCCCAGGTGACATAGTAGTGAATCCTAGAGGTGAAAATTGGGAAGTTTTGTTCCCTGCAAGAGTGTCTTGTACGTGTGGCTCAATTTCGGATTTCTCTTGTAAATAAGTAGCCAATCAGAATTCTTGTGCCCACAAGACTTGAGAACAGTGGTTTATGCCATGATCGGTGGTCGCTTGAGGGAGTCTGCAACATTATTGATGTTTCCCTTCTTGTAATTGATGTTTAAATGAAACTATTGTAGATACGTGGAATACTTCTGATGGCAATTGTTTTGCAAATTCCCTTGTGTCTGTATGAACTATAGCGGTTGGTGGTCTGTGTGGATGATAATTTCCTTTCCCAAAATATAATTCTTTCATTTTCGGTAAGCCTACACAATGGAATACATTTATTTGCCATAAGTGGGATACTTTCAGACTGTGTCAGATAGTGTCTCATTGTGATATGCCACTAGATGTACCTGTTGAGTAAGAACTGCTCCAATACCAAAGTGAGAGGAATTTATCTTGATCTCAAATGGTTGTTGCAAATCTTGTAATGTGATCTTTCAATTCTAAGAATGCCTTCTATTGAGAAATAATTTTTCTTTTGCTCCTCCCTTGGTAACTTGACTCAAGGGAAAAGTGATATGAGAGAATCCCAGCACAAAACTATGGTATAAATTAGTAAGATGCAGAATGTTGCGAAGATCCCTTAGAGTCATTTGTTCTGGACAATCAGAAATGACTTGGATCTTGGTTGGATCCACATGCACCCCCCGCTCATCAATAATGTATCCCAGATGCTGAACCTGGGTCATGCCAAAAGTGAAATTTTCCAACTTGGCACACAACTTGTGTTTCCACAGTAATTTGAGGACATGTCGGATGTGGTGGAGGTGTTCTTCCCAAATCTAATTGAAGATAAATATTTCATACAAGTACACTACTAAAAATTAGTTGGTGAATGGCCACAAGTTGTCATCCATCAACCTCATGAAGGTTACAGGAGCATTCTTCAACCCAAAAGGGATGACTAGTCATTCAAAAAGGCCCTCCTTAGCTTTGAAGGCATTCTTCCACACATCAAAGGCTTCGATTGGTACCTAGTGATACCTAGACTTCAAGTAGATCTTGCTAAAGTATTTCTCCCCTTTAAGTTGGTCCATAAGGTAATAAATCTATGGGATTGGATACCTATTCCAGACAGTGATCTTATTTAGCGCCTAATAGTCAATACAGAGTCTCCAAGTCCCATCCTTCTTCCGCAACAACACAATCGGGCTCCCAAAAGGCAATGAACTTGGCTGGATGTGACCTTTCTGCAGCACCTCCTCAATCTTCCTCTTGATTTCACCGTTCTCTAGAACAGAGAGTTGATAGATCAGTCCATTAGGTAGCAAAGCACCTAAGGTTAGATTGATGGGGTGATTAACCTGAAATTGCAGAGGCAACCCTATGTGTGAGGTGAATATATCCCCGTACTTCTCCATGACCTTGTCCATTTGTTGTTGTCATGTGGAGGAGCCATGTCTGGTGGTCGTAGCCACACTCTTCTTCTTTTCCTGAGGGCAGATCATCAAGGAAAAAAATTTCCTAGTTTTTGAAATAAGCTTACTGTATTTTTTTACAGTAACCAAAGAGATAGTGGCAGGCAGTGGTACCTATGATATCCTGTACAACCTATTTCCAAAATTAAAAATAATAGTGCAAGGCCAAGACTCATACATAGCATGCTGTTTCCACAAGAATGGTTCGCCTAATAGTACATCACAAACATCAAGAGGATAAGTGTCACATAATACCTCATATGTGAAGGCCTTGATGTTGTAGGGAAGGTATCACTATTGGCTGACATGGAAATCTCGTCCTTGGTGAAGCCACCCCATGGTGTATAAAAATGGGTGTCCTGCGGTCGGCAAGCCCAACTTCTTTCTAACCTCTACTGTAATGAGGTTATTTTGGCTCCCACTGTCGATAATTAACTATAGAGGGAACACTTTACCCACATTTGGGAGTGGAAGAGATGATCCTCCTCCTTTGGATCTTTTGGTTCCTCCATTTGGATATTCATGGTGGAAATGGTGGAATTGGGCTCCAAATCAATAATATACTTCCCTTTATCATTCCCCTTTTCGGGTTTTGATTCAGATTTGGAACATGCATCTCATTCAAAAGCCTTCATCTCAACCATGAGTGACTGCCTAGCCCGACACTCACTTTTGTTGTGAGTGGAGCTCTTATGAAACTCACACCACTTTCTCATGTCCTTCTTCAGCTTCGTGGTTTTTTCTTTGCTTGCATATTTAGCAGGTTGTCTTGGGATTCCATGCCTTGGTTTTGTCCTTTTATTCACAATTTGGGGGTAGCTTTCCCTTACTTTTGACTCGCATATCTAAAGTCTCTCTTCTTCTCTTTGAATTTCTACTCAATCTTGGGAGCATACTGGTATCGCACAACAAGCGGAGATGTCGAGGAACTCCATTTCCTCCTAAATGTATCTATGGAGATAACTATGGTACTTCAGCACTAAATTTTTCTCTAAATATGTGATACCCAAATTTGTGCGCATGATATGGAACAGATTCATCACTTCATGCACATCTTCATCCCTTTTCTTCAGCAATGTATTCCATTGTATGTAATTATCCTCATAGCCCCCCATGGGATAATATTATTCCTTGATGGCATCTCTGAAATAATTCTAGGTGGGTATGGCTAAGAACAAATAGGATTTCCCCTCATCCTTTTTCTCACAGTATATTTCCCACCAGTCCTTGACATGGGGTGTGGCTTTGAGGAGTGCAAAAATAATCTTCTCCTCGTCGGAAACTTTATGTACTAAGAAATATCCTCAAAATAGATTCAACCATATATCTACGACATATGCATCTATTTTTACCTCAAATACAAGAATGTCAATTTTTTCTTACACCTTAAAAGGGGTTGTGCCTCTAGAGTGGCTACTGGATGTGCCTCCAGAGTGGCTGGTGGATGTAGATGTGCTATCGATGGGTAGTCGTTGAAGGATTTGAGAAAATTTGTCCATCATCGCATTCATTTTTTTTTTAGGGCCTCCTTGAGAAATATTTTGATAGAATCTCATGCTCTCTTGTCTTTCTTTTCATCCCCAATGTACGGTCATCATGGTTTTCAAGGCTCATCCTATAAACCTTCAACCATATCGAGCCCTAACTCCTTATACCCCTACCTCGCTTTGTACATGAAAATAAGGACTGAGAAAGAATAAACTACTTGGATACTACTGTTCTAAATTATTGAGGAACACAATAGAATACACATATAACCATAAATACAAATATGGAGTGGAAATAACACTTCATTTCATTAATATCAAAGAACCTAAATTTGTTTGCAGAAAAAATGGAAATAAACTAGCTAGGGCACTGGTAGCTTCTCTCTAAGAAGATATATGGTGGCTACAAGCCTCTGAACTGTGTTACAATGAAGTGAAATGGCCTATTTATTATTGAGAAACAATGGAAAACCCTAAACATCCAGAAACCTAACCCTAGTAGATGAAGTGCCAAAATTATGGGCCTTGTTCGGGTAAATTGGTACATCAACTTTAGTTGGACATAAATTTGGCATACGATCTTTGTTTGATGCACAAAATACCTCATTATAAATATCTATCTATGGACTATAAATTTTTATGTGAAAAAAATCAAATAAAATTCTATGTTGCTCCTGATTTTCCCAAAAAACGACATTTACAGACTCAAAATGGCTTCGGAAGTTCAAGACCCCAAAAACTGGTAAAGATAGTAAATTTTGATACAATTAAGGAAACTAAAAAAACTAAAAAAAACAATGGTGGTGCCCCAAGTGGAATAGGCGGGTGGACACCAATATCCACCTATATTAGCCCCCATGTCAAGGATTTGTTGGAGACTTGCCATGAGGAAAATACTAGTCATATGCATTCTTTGTAATCACAACGAATTGGTACTATTTTTACGTATTTTGTTAAGGAACAATACTATCCTGTTGGAAGATATGAAGACTAGTACATGTAATGGACCATGCTACAACAAGAGAGGGACCAAAATGTTCCAGATTTTAGGAATATATTCCATACCTTGCACACCAAGCTAGTTATAAAAGACTCTCAGTGAAATCTACAGCTCAAGTACTATGTTTGTATACATTTATTCATGTACATAAAAATCAAGGCTCTATACATCTACTCCCTTGGTGTTGTATGTTGATATGTTTTCAAAATTGACCAAAATTTTAAAAGAAGAGGAAATGGTTTGGATATATGAATCCCTCATAGTAGAAGCAATGGAAGGGCATCCCCAAATTGTTCAACAAAGGATACAGTCATGGTGGACCACCGTAAGAAAAAACATGTAATCCACAAACAAATAATCGTAATGGGAATATGAAGAAAGACACAAGAAACTCCAGGACGGGTGAAAATTTGAAGTTAGGTTACATTTTTGGCCCTTTTTTTAGAATATATATATATATATATATATATATATATATATATATATATATATATATATATATATATATATATATATATATATCACTTTTAAACTTTTTCAACTTTGGGTAAGAGAAAATAATTTTTATGTTTGTAATTACATTTTACAATAAAAATCAAACTTGTCAGAAATTTTATTACATTTCTTTTTTTTATTAATTTTTTATTCACATTTGATATTTCAACCTGCAAATGTTTGATTTTGTGTTCTTTAAAAATCAATGGATTGATAAAAAGCCATTTTTCTGTGTACCAATATATTCCTTGTTAGTCTCGTTTTTTTTGTGCACCAATGTATTCCTTGTTAGCCTTGTTCTTTTCAAAAAAAAAAATCTTCAATAATCTAGAGAGACTCTACTTATACATGTCTATATTTATGAAGCAATAACATGCATATCATAATTACTAGAATTTTTTGAATTGAACCAATGTGAAAAAATGCAGATTTTGAAGATATTTAACAAAGCACCATGTTTCTAATCATATTAGTTGAAAACTAAAAAATATAAAAACTACCTATTAAGGAGAATGAAGCAACATAATGCACCATAAATTTTCCATATTTTTCACAGTGCATTTTGGAAGATACATAATTTTTATTTCACTAAATCATGATGACCTTCATAAAACAATTTCACACACTTTAGTAGAAAATTAGTTATAATTAGTAAATATGTATGAAATTCCATAAAATTTATATCTAATGAAAGTAGATCCAATTCTACAAATATTAGTGTCAGCTCTGAAATTAAATTAACTATATTTTCTGGATTTTGACCATTATAAAATTAGAGAAGGGTAAATAGATGTGAGCCAGCTCTAGTTGTTTGCAGAGTTGCAAGTTTTCAATCGAAAGTAATAATTTTTTTTAGCCAAAATTAAGTCGAACAGTAAAATGGTTTTTGGCCGATTTTTTTTTTCATTTTATCCATTGACTGGAAAATTAACGTGGTATGACTTGCTGAAACGAAAAGAAGTGATTGTTTCAGCCGAGGACTATTAATATACTCGTCTAAAACGTAATTTTCTCACTCTCATACCACATTTTCCGTATGCAACTTTTCGATAGAAAATTTTTTTGGATCTACCTTTTGGACAGTAATTTTTTTTGGGCGAGATTTTAAATAATGAACTATTTTTAGTAACCGATTTCTTAAATATGTAAATAATATTTTAGATAGCATATTTCCGTATGAAAATTTAGCCATATTTATAAAACAGTGACTCAAAATTCAATGACAGATACAATATGTTGATATAAGGAAAGAAAGTTCTAGAACTCACCCTCTATGATGCATTAATGTGCTACTTGGGGCACCTTTATGTTCCTTCAAGTTACTTTGCTAAGATGATTTGGGAGGCACATTATAGTGTGAGGTCCCTATATTATTAGTTTAGTCCCTTGTTGTTATTAGTGTAGCCCCATTATTGCTATTGGTGTGCCCCTGTAACCCCAATATTGTTATTATTTTTCCCTTACATTATTATTGTTAGGTCGGCTATGATTATATTGTGAGCCCATGGATTCCTATATATAGAAGGGGGTTTTGGTCATTTGTATCATCCAAGAATTGTTCATTTATGTAATGTATTGGAGGTTTCCCCCTCTAAGTGGCTATTTCTAAGGCATTGATCTCTCTTTTCTTATATTTTTTTAGATCATTTCATAAAATTTGGTATCAGATCTTTGGATTCTAGGGTTTCGCTGCTCCAAACAGGTCATCGTGGAATTTTCACTATCAATTTTATTCTACGAAGTTTTAGAAGCTAAAATTTTTAAAGAGCAAAGCCGAAATCCTGAGGAACATCATGGAAACATTTTAGATATTGGTTCACAACATTTTCGGAGATATGATCTGTGCAAGTTAGGGATTTTTGCAGGCTCCTAAATTTAACCTAAACAGGTCATCGTGGAATTTTTGTTATAGCATTTTTTATATGAGGGTTCAGAAGCTTAAATTTTTATAGAGTGAAGCCACAATCCTTAGGAATGTCGTGGAAATATTTCAGAGCATGATTCACAATATTTTTGGAGATAGGGTCTGTGTAAGTTAGGGATTTTTCAGGCCCCCATATTTCAGCTCAAAGAGGTGACCGTGGGAAAATCGTCATAACTCTCTCTTTGAGCATTGGATTGGAATTTTGTAATAAGTGGCCACAAGTACATGGAATTTAGTTCCTGTATGTCAAATTCAGAGTCGAAGGATGAAACAATGACATGTGGCACACCATACAATGTCGCTCTACTCAACTAGTCCATAATTAGGTCATTGTGGGAGATTTAGCATAACTTTGTCTTGAAGAATCCAAAACAGGTTAGACCTATAGAATTTGAAAGAAGATTCAAAGCGCTACTAGAGGGCCCAATTTCAGATATTGAAGATCAGAAATCATATAGATAATTTAGTTTCAATATCGAGCTCCTCAAAAGCAAGAAAAAGGTGTGTATTTTTTTTGAATTACTTAAGTCTCATTTGAAAAAAATAGTTTGAATTTATTCCAAGGGTATATTGAAGAATATATATTAGTATTGGGTTCTAAAATTCCCCTAAAATTAATTCAACACCCATTAAGCCTTCAGAAGGCTCTACTATGACTCATGAAGAAGAAGAAATGCAACATGAGATATCAAATTACAAGAGCAATTGCACCAAATTTCGCTACCGCAAAGAGCAACAAAAAGTGAAATGGAAGTTTTGAAGAAAGGCTTGGAAACTAATATGGATGTTTTGAAGAAAGGTGTGGAAGCTAAGATGAATGGTTTGGAAGCTAAGATGAATGGCATGGAAGCTAGCATGGAAGCTAAGATGGATGACATGGAAGCTAAGATCGATGAAAAAAAGAAAGACAACATGGAAAACATGAAGAATGATCTAAAAGTAGACATGAAAGGTTTGGCAAGGTTGATACAAGAAATGTTTCCCAATGGCAAAAGGATAGTAGAGGAAACTCATGATGAGAAAAAAATAAATATTAATCATCATTTCATAAACTGTAATGTTGGATGGAAGAACCACCATATTCCAAAGATGGATATCAGGAATTTTGATGGTAGGGATCCCGTAACATGGATACTATAGATGGAGCAATATTTTGATCTCAATAATGTGCAAAAAACGTAAAATGTATGCATTGCAAATTTACATTTAGAAAAAAATAGATTTGTATGGTATCGATGGCTTTTCTCCCGTAAAAAAAAATGTCACTTGGTCAATTTTTATGGAGGAAATGATAGCACATTATGAGGATACAAAAATCAACACCTTCTTTAGCCAATTGATAAATATCAAACAAAAGGTTTCAGTGGCGGAGCACATTGAGGACTTCCAAAAATTGAATATAAGGGTAACTGATATTCCAGAGGAACACATGATTGATGTCTTCATATGGACTTTAAAGGATAAATTCCAACATGAAGTTCGTGTTTGGGAACCCGATTCATTTGAAAACGAATTCAGGTTGGCAAGAAAAAATGAATGTAAAATTATGGTGACAAGAAATCCTACCACTCACATATATAAATATGGAAGTGTTTCTACTTCTAGACTTACACAACCTACAAGGTTGACACCACAACAATTGGAAGAAAAAATAGCAAAATGGATTTTCTAGAGTTGTGATAGAAAATACACTAAAGGTCATAAGTGTGCTGAGAAGAGGCATAGCACTTTGGTGTGGAAAACACAATGGTAATAATTCAACAGTATTTATACCAGCCAAATATTTGACAGGATGTACAAAGATATATAAGATCACACACCAACTATTCCATTGTTAAACCAACCATAAAAATAATAGTTTTTACACTCCTATACCTACCCCACACAAGACATAGGAGTTATACCCCATGGATTACATTTTTTCTATCCACCAAAGATGGAATAATAGTTTGTTTTCGGTAGTTGACAAACTCTCCAAGATGTCCATTCTAGTATTCTGAAAGAAGAGTATCAGAATTGAATCCATTACTAAACTATTCTTTGAGCATGGTTTGTTCCATTTTAGGCTACCTTGCAGAATTATTTTAGATAGTGATATAAATTTCCTTACCACCTTTTGGTCCAACCTATAGTGTTTCATGAATATCAAGTTGACCAAATTGATTTCCTTTCATCTCCAATCAAATGGAAAAAAAAAGTAGTCACCATGATAATTATGCATATATTTCACATGTACAACTCCAAGAACTTATGTACACGCGATGAAAACCTTCCATTATTTTAGAGTGTCTATAATAGAACCCTCCATATTGTTATTGGTCATATTCCTTTTCAGGTGTACTTTGGGTTCCAACCATTGGCCCCAATTTAAGAAGTTATTCCCATTGCATCTTCACTAACCAATTCCTCCCATGCTTAGATTAAGGCAGGAAATGTAGCCAAGCTTGTTTAATAGATCCAAGACCTCGAGAAACAAGTCCATGATATCTTATAGAAATCCAATTCCAAGTACAACTAGTGACATGACTAGCACAAGATGCCACATGAGTTTTAGGTTGGTTATAAGGTATATTTATAGTTATAGAATGAGTTCCTTATTGGATATAATAGGAATATGATATTACCATGATATGATTTGTGCACAATTACAAAGGCGTTGGGTGACATTTTGTTTGAGTTAAGCATTCCCCCATTCCTTCTCTTACACCCATTGTTTAATGTGGTGTCGCTTAAACCATAATATCCACCTTTGCTGGAATCCTCAAATGAAGAAAATAAATTTAACCCTAGAAGCTCAATATTGATTTCATTGAGAATTTTATAGTAGATAAATTCATATACACTAAGAAAAATTAAACCGTCCAACAACACCTCCAACTCTATCGAGTTGTGAAAGCCAAGAAACTTCTTCACAAAGGAAAGTGGCTCACCAAGATCCAAATTCAATAGAATTTTCCCCATATAATGAGATAACTCAACACAATGGACACCATTTAATATTAATGGGGGAGGACTAATCCAACTAGAAATTTGTGGCCCTCCACCTACTCCATTGGCTCAAAGCACAATTTTCCATCTTCGTAGTTTTTCTATAGTTTTTCAAGTCGTAAACTTATAAGGTTGTTTTGAGGCCCTAAAATATGTTTTTTTGACATGCAAGGGGCCTAGGCTATAGATGTGGGAAAATATTGGTTCGATTGAAAGATTTAATTCTCGACTAGATATTTCCAAAAGGTTATTGAACCTGCCAAATGGATATTGTATTCAAAAGTTATGACCCTCAAAATCTGATGTACCAACTAAACCCAATCGGGCCCATAATCCTTTTGGTGTTTCACCTCCTAGGATTATATTTTCGGATGTTTATGGTTTCCTCACTTCTTCTAATGATAAAAAGGGAATTTTCACCACCTTGTAACTCACTCTAGCGAAGGTGCATAGTCGTCACATCTCTTCTTAGAGATAAGCTACCACCATTCGAGCTAGTTTGTCTCATTCTGCAATTTTATAGTTCAATATATTCCATTTATTAATATAATTCAAGTTTTAATGTATCTCTGTTTTTTGGTTTTAATTATGTTTTTCATTCCATTTCCTTCATAAATTTGTATCGTAGAATCACATAGTTCGTTCTCTATGAATGACGTCACACAACTCTAATATCTATTATGGGTTAGTTCCCAAGCATGCTTATGTACTTATAATACTTCTTGGAGTGCATTTATACTCATATAGTTAATTTTATTTGATATGATATGCACATATTATTTAACCCTTATGCAAATAATCAAGTGAATTTCCTCATTTTTAATATCTCCAAGGAACTTAAAAAAAGTATTTTAATGCAATTAGTTTAAAATATACATCATCTTTCCTAACACCTAGTTTAGGTTCCAAACCCTAGGGATTTCTCCTTGATGGCCAAATTTGAATCCATATAATCCATATCCTCCAAATCTTCTAATTATCAATTTTAGAAGGCCCAAACCTATAATAACAGTGAGTGTGGGGTATATGTGCTTAAATAACCTAATAGAAAAAAATCTACACCTCAAATGATTGAATTTTGCATCCTTCCAAATTTGTAATATTAATTGCAAGGAAAGAGATCAATGAATCCTCTTAGGATACTCCCACATTTACCAAGGCAGAACCCCCATTCCAATGAAGAGGATTAGGAATTTCATTGAACGCTAAATAATTGTACCCTGGAATAATGGTTTGAACCTACTCTAGGTCATAAGATTCATTTCTTCATTAATCCTTTATAATGCCATGTTTGGTTTGGGAGTAAAGAAGATGGATATTCATGTTAAAAATGATATATGAAGTTCACACCATACAATGATCAATACTTTACAAACCCTATCAAGAATACCATGTTTTGAATAATCTGTTTTCTAATTTTAGACTTAAATCTCCTTTTTTTTAGGAGGCTAAGGTTGTACATTTTTTGGTTAAGCATGACAAGTCACTTTATCTATATTAATTATATTATTTTTTACTTGAACCATATTATACATGTAATTTATCATTTATATGACCCTATGCATTGAGTAGCATGGTTACAACTCACTCTAAATAGTGGGGTACTTGGCTTGACCAATATTTATGCCTCCAATGATGTTAATGAAAGAGTAATATTTTGGGATATCTAACCAAAGGAATTTTAGGAGTTAGCCATTATTTTATGAGGATTATACTAATTTTGAATATAGGAAGATCGATATGTCTCAATATTTCCTGAATTCCTTTGCGATGAAGAATATCCTAGAATTTCCCTAAGGCTAAGCTTGGCCTACATGACCCTAATAAGTCTCAAAGGAAGCAATCATTTGAACTATAATTCACCTAGTTAAAAATTACAAATAAAATGAAATATATTTCAAATGGGTTAGGAAAATCCATGTTATCGAAATATAACTCATTATTTTCAATTGTAAAGGGGATATACTAGTGCAAATATTAAGGTAGCTTACCCTTTGTAATCACCAACCCATTATGTTCTCCATTTAGTAGCTTAGATATTTTATGATGAAAATATAAAAAATACTATCTCTCCTTAATTTTTCTAATAACCTAAAGTGCTTAGCCTATGTCAAAGGAATTGAGAGGATTTAGAACCTACTACCCAATTTACAGGTCAATTCTCGTTAGGTTGAATCATAGATTATTTAGTCACTGAGTCATTTCCTTCATGCATGGCCTTAGGAAAAAAATTACAACATTCATGGGTAAAAGACATAAGTATATCAAAGAAGTTCTTGAAGAATACCTCGAGACCTCCAATTTCCTCTTGACAGTCCCCTTTAGACATAGGTTATTCAGCTTAGGATATTCTATAAGGTGGATGAGATCTCTTGACTTTTTGGTGCTCAAATTTGAGCTCAAAAATAGTATCTTAGCACTGGATATCAACCCAACCAGTCCTTTTCCACATACTTGAGCATTAAGGAGGCTATTGAATGCTTAAATAGATGTTAAAATGGTCCCAAAGTGAGATACCAATATGGATGTATTGACCAATATTTTTTTAGCCATTGTCTAACTACTTTTAAGTTATATGGATTCCATAGGAATAGAATTAGGGCATGGATACATGTACTGACATTGTATAAAAGAGTTTTTCTCTTGAAAAGGAAAGTATACACAACTAGTAGTACGTACCTCTAAATGAGGTGATAAAGACCTTAATAGTCCATGTTGTATATAACTAGTTTTCCAATATTAGACTCTATTGGGATCAACCCTTTAAATAATTACAACTATTATCAACAAATTACTAATAAAATTTATCCCTAAAATTAGTAACAATGAATTGATAACTTAATAACAGCTTGAATGTTTCTATTCCTAATATAAAAACTAGCACAAGTTTGAGGTTGAGATCTTGAACATTAAGCATTTAAGTTGTATACAGAGTGTCATTGTGAAGTTGATCTTGCAAAAATTCATATAATATAGATCTTACTTCCTAAAAAATTAAAATATTTACAAATACATCTCACACATATATATATAATATTAATCAAAATTCCTTCTATTAATCACTCTGGTGTACAACAAATGAGGAAAATCATAACCTTTTTTCCAAAATAAAGTTAACTAAAACATCAACTAACTTAATAATTATCATTATCCTAACCCATATTAACTTGATTAATTTTCATCCCGCGACATATCATTTGTGCAACTCATCTGCATTATAATATAGCATTGTGATGACCTACTAACTTATGAATAACTTGTTAAGGTAGAATTGTTTGTTGAGTTGGTAGCAAAAAATATCCAACGTTATCACTAAAAGAATAATATTTTAATATCATATATCAATCACCAATCTAGGTAAATGATGAAGAATATTTATAAAACTTTGTCCCAATACCTTAAAACTCGTTAAAGTTTTAACATAAAATACAAACATGAAAATGTAATTGCCCCACATATTTCTACTTAAAATTATTCCGTACATCAATACTTTGTAAGAGACCCACATTCTAATATAATACATTTCGATAACATTGTACTATTAAAAAATATTTTTATCATCTTACTTGTTAGCTTTGTAAATAACGTCAACATGTGATGAAATTAGAAAGATTGGAATTCAAAACAGAAAAGGAATGCGATGGTATAATACATTTCAATAACAATGAAATATTTGAAATATTTGTTTGTTATGTTTATCTAAATGCCATCATAAATTTTATCATATTACTTTTTAGTTGCATATAAATCCCATCATAAATTTGATGAAAGTAGAAATATTAATTTAAAAAACAAAAATAATGAATGAAATGGTTGAATCCAAAGCTATTCATGTACCTCTAATCCAAAACAAAACAGGAATCTCGTGTATTTCTATCGGAAATCTAAGAGTAAATATTTAAAACCGAGTAAAAGAAAACTTATAATATATTAAAATTAATTTAAGAATGATAACTAATATTTTTATATTAAAATTTATGGAAAAATATCATTCCATTTTCAGATTTTAAATTTAAAAGAAGTGTTGGAATTTTGAATTTATTAGATTTTGTATTTATAATAAAAAATATCACAAAAAAATCATTCAATTTTTAGATTTTAAATTTAAAGAAAGTATTCTCTCAGTCGGGGTCTTGGAATTTAGGATAGTGGATGGATCCCACAACTGTATTTCTTCCCATCACATTTAAGAGGGGTGTCATGGCCATCCCACCACATGCATTTACACATGTAAATAGCTACTACTACCCTTCAATCTCATGGCGGGTTTTTCTTTTTCGAAGTTGTCTAGGTTGAGAGACCTTGGTATCTTGTTTTTCTACTACATTTATGTCATCCTTCCACCATAAGTGGGACATTGCCTTAGCACATAAAGCAATGAGGGGCCTGTATCTAGATGTGAATCTTTGAGGTTGTGTTGCAAACTGGGAGTTTCTACTTTGATGTGAATAAAGGTCTGTCTCCATGGCCATTGCTTGACATGCACAGTGATTTATGGAGAGTTAATTTTTGGTTATGTGCATCTCCAACACATGCATTGGATTTTGAGAAACGGTGATGGGAGAGGAAAAGGAGACATAATGGTGGTACTCTCCAAGATGCTAGTGGAAAATACAATCTCAACCATTGTCGAAGAGGGATGTGATAGCTATAAACTTTCCCTCATAGTGACATAGGTTGATTCCCGGTGGGTCGGCCAACACTGGGTAACTCTTCCTATGTTAAATTTCTTATACTTTGACAATTTGTTACCAGTTCAGTTTATTTTTGGTGGTTTTTTGTATATAGTGCTCAAATCCCAATGGGGTTGAACATTGGTTTTGGTATTGTTTCCTCATGGTGGTTCTTAGATCCTTTTTGGAGTCCTTTATTTACCTCCCCTCAGTCACTCCATTTCATTACAAACCATCATAAAGTTCCTTTGATATTTGTTTCTCCCTCGGCTTTACTTATATTTGGTTTTCTTATTCACATTCTCCCTATTTTTTGGGTTTTCTAGGTAATATATTTGTCTTGGTCCCTTGGAATTTAGTGCAACATGCCTCGCTAGAGGGTGCACTTCCATTTTGGGTCTAGTGGTGGAGGTCCTCAAGGTCGACCATGAGCTCGAGCCGAAGCCTGAGCTCAAGAACAGGGAAAATTTTAAGGATGGAAAATTATCTTGAATTTTAAAACATTGTCGAATCTAACTTGTCCCTAATATGCCAACTATAAAAATTGTATTGACGTATTTGTAAAAATTTTCAAATTTATAATGATTTTAAATGTACTCATTATATAATGTTGGCGATTTTTAAGGAAAAATAGCTCTATATTGTAAAATTTGGGTGAATGAATTTTATAAAAAATGGAAATTGGTGAATAATTATTTTGGAAAAGTCATGGAGAATTAGCCCACCTACGAATATTAGCCCTTAAAATTCTCCATGCTCAAGAAGCAACAACCATTTTTCGTACCTTCGTATATTCAAGAGCAAATTTGTTAACTTGAAGCCTTGATCACTAATGATCAACAAGCCCACTTAGACTCAAACTTCAAGTTGTAGTAGGAAATTTGATTCTTGAAACTCGTCATACTAGCGGAAGACAGAGGAAATACTTCAACTCCATCACTCTCCACTCGCAAATTAAGACACCCTTGGGTAGGACCTTGAAGGATAATCAAAAAGAGAAAAATGATATAATATATTTATTGAATGAAATACAATTATTAAAATGCTACTAACACTCTTATCTTACATATTTGGATGCTCAGCGTTCAAACATAAAATATCATCTCCAATGCGGTCTGAAACCTCTAGCACTAGTAAGAACTAGTTCTCAAGATCCAACCCGAGTTACTTCATTTGATTCTTCTTATGTTTTTTTTTCACTTCTTGTAATTAAGTTTATGTTAGTTTTCATGAAATTCATAGCGACAGTTGTTAACACTTTGAACCATATAAACGTGTTAACCATATAAACTATTATCGTTGGTCAACAATTCCCGTTTCCCTTGAGGTAGACTATAACCAAAGGTTGTACAGGCATTATTATCTATTATTGTCTGAAGGCATTTTGAGGCAATCAAATTACAAATTTACACGCACATATTGAAATTCCAAATTAATTAAGTTTTCTATTAAGAAATTTTATTATGTATTTCACGAAATTTAATTTTTAATAAAAATAATATTCTTTCTAAAGAAAAATGACGGAAATTTTAAACATGGATAGAGGTTCTCCATAATTTAATATTGGTGCATAGTCAAACAATCCATGTTAGGATCCCACCCTTACTCCCCTAGTTAATGTGCTTGGTTGTTACTTAATGCACTGGGTCTATCTCTATTAAATATGATCTATTAGATAGTTTAAGTGTGTAATCAATAAATATAAAGTGGACAGATTAAAAAAATATTTGTTATAGTAATATTCATGAAAGTCTACTAGGTGATTACGTGTTTGGTTAATTATAAGTTATTCATAATATAAAGAGCTACATAATCTAGTGCAAAGTGATTGATATTATCTTGAAACTCTGTTTAAATGGAATTTTCGGATATTATCTTGAAACTCTATTTAATTGGAACTTTCCCCATGAAAAGGTAAATGAGTATTGTCTTATTCAAAATATGATTTAAGGTTTTTTAATTTTTGTTTTTTCAATATTTTGATTTCGTTTTATCTAATTTTCATAGTGATATTTATGCTTACATTTCTACTAGATTTTGTTCCAATTATAATGGCACACCACATTGTTTTTAAGGGTCTTACCTAAATATGAAACAACTTATATCATCTCAAATTTTATTAGAGTTCTAGATAACTTCATGTATCATTGAATTTTAGATAGTTTCCTTAGTTTTTTTTTTCCTTGACACATATTTGTTTTATAACTTGAGCTTTATATATTAACTTATTTTCAAAATATTAAAAAAAAATTATTGGGCCTCTTTACTCTATAACCTAGTTATTTGTACATCATATAAAAGGATTTAGGCAAATATTAAACACTACGTATATATTTATGGATTTAGCTAATATTTTTACAAAATATTTACTTTATACTTCAAAGTTTATATGAGGGTCACTACATGGAGATAGTTTATAGTTTTTGGTGAAGTGAGGGCATGTTTTGGTGAAAAAAGGATGTTGAAACAAGAAATTTTAGGTACTTGATTTAGCAGTTTTTAATCGTTGGATCGAGCATTTAAACAAATCATCGATCGAGCCATTTTTGTAACCTGAATAAGAGTTAAAAACTCGAATTGTGCCCGATACAACTCATTTCTCTAATATCGTGAGAGAAAAAGGTGTTCGACGGAAGATTTATAAGCTTGAACAAGATGGAAGAACTCAATCCAACTACCCATCAACCCCGCCAATAGTCTAGAGGCTCAAGCCGAGGTAGGTTTCCTGTCATTTTTGTCTCTTTTATTATTATTTTTTGCAAAACAAAATAAATAGATTTGAGAAAACAAAATTTCCGTACAAAACCTATAAAACAATCACGAAAACCACAAAAACAACACCCAAAAAAAAACTTGAAAACGACAAATAAAACCTAGAAACCCACCAAGAAAACCCTTGAAGGTCAAAAACAACTTAGAAAAACCTTGAAAACCATCGAAAAAAACCATAATGTAGGATTTATTTTTGTACATTTTTATTTCATTTCATAAGTTATTTGAGATGGTAACATGTCTATTATCAATATTTTCTATGGTAAAAACTTTATTTTTTAATTATTTAAAGTTTTAAAGTATTTTTTTAGGAATTTAGCGATATAAATTTTCAAAAAAAAAAAAATTGTTATTAAAAATGAATTTTAAATTTCAAAAAAAATTGATGAGAAATATACCCAAAAGTTTTCAAAAGAGAAAGAAATTAAACTCTAACCAATAAATACATAGATTAGGAGGTTTAGATTGACATATGAATATGGTTTCTCATGGTGAACCTCTATTAAATAAAAAAATATTTTTTTTCATTTTTATTTTAAATTTAAATATATTTATATTTTTAATAATATATATAGTATTTTATTTTAAAAACTTAATTATACTTAAATAAAATATTAACTGGTCTAAAAAAAAAACAAAAAAAATGTTATTTAATTAAATTTTATTAACTATATATATATACAACATAACTATATAACTATATATAACTTAGTTATAGCTATAACCTCTCTCTCTCTCTCTCTCTCTCTCTCTCTCTGATATATATATATATATATATATTCAAGTTTCAACAATGCATCATTGATGCATACATTAAATCCATGATGAAAAGAGAATTTAAAGTGGATATATAAGCATTTTGGCTCTTTTCTAATTTGTACCATATTGTTTCGTTATGTAGTGTGTTGTACTAGAAAAATTGTCTTCATGTGCTTGCACCTAGTATATGTCATGTGTCAAAATTAAACATTATAGGAATTTTTATTGGGGAGTATTTGGTGGGCATGAAGTCTTATTAGTTTGAAAATAGGTTTATTTCATTTTTTTACATATATTTACATATTTATGCTCTGTGACTAAAATTCATTATTTATAAATGGGAAAAAGTGTAAGTTAGATTTGATTAAATTTTTCAATGGTGTTTGCATGAAACTCAATACTATCGTTGATAATATATCAAAAAGAGACTCTATTTAGTTTATTATTTTAGCCTAGATTATTCTTCTTGGATTGGTTTATATTTATTGTATGCAATTTGGAGAGCCATCTCCCGCACGCCCCACAACCACATCTTATCGAAGTGTTGGGAGATGTGTTATACATGGTGAGGCTAGATCACATAGCCATACTAGAGTGTTTGGTCCACTCATAAATCCTCCCTCTAACACTAGTTAGACTTTCAGAGGCAGTGTTTCTATCTCTTTTGATGATCTTGCTATAGATAGTGGATCTTCTTCACCTACTAGAGGTAAACATCTTGCATTTGAAATCCTCTTTAACTTTTATGTGCGTGTGTCTTGAAATTGTATTTAGTTTTTAAAGTATCTTCAATTGATGTGTTTGAATTTAATGTTTGATGTTATTATTATTTTTTTTTTTTTTATATGTATTAAATTAGGTATATGATTTGTGTACCCTGAGATGAGAGAAGACATGGATCAAAGTGGAATGTCTATCCCTCGATGGAAGGATGCTATAGCAAGTATCACAGTTGAGGATGTTAGTGCCCAACAAACATGTATCATACGATAGTTGCATAAAATCTATGTTATTTTTCATACAAGGCATAGTTTCTCTTTTATGATGGATAACATCAACATGTTGATAAAGACATACTAGAGGTCGAGCAAAAAAATCCACCTCCTATATTTCATATATAGGATTATGAGGTTGGAGGTTAGAGGCTAGATGCCAACATAGTTGGAAGGAGGTGAAAGATGTTACCAATAATATTTATATTCATGGGGAGGTTTTTGACATCCCTTTAGGCTATTGTGCTAGACATGCTAGTCTGATTCCACTAAAATATTTTAAGAATTTTAATGTAGCCCCTTTTATTTATGATCGACTCATTTGATGGCGGGGCCAGTTCCCTCAGCACAACCACATCCACATTTAATTTTCAAATCATATATATGTGGATTTTGTGCTACATATGAGGTTGGATTACACTAGTACTATATATAAGTTTTATGTACCCATCTTTGGAAATAGTTCTGAACACGTCGGGGTTCGTAGGTACCCCGCGCATGTGGCACCACCTTATTTAACGTTTCCATGACCATCTTGGAGTGTGGTATTGTCGAAAAAGCTAGAGCACCCATCGTAGATTGGCATTGATACTAGGCATACCATTACATATAGCATGTAGAGGAAACTAGTCATTACACATGTCACATCGCATGGAGAGATGAGAAGACTACCTTAGTTGCCTCGTGGCCCACCAGTTGCATTACATGATGATTCATATCTCAACAATTTAGGGTGTGACCAAATTTTTCCATGTGCAAGTATGTGTTGAGGTAACATCTGTGACACTTGGAGGGTGCATGGCCCATGTGAGACGAACCAAGTACACATATGTGGAACTTTTGACTCTTATCATAAAATTAAATATTATTTGTATTAATAAGTTCATATCGAATTTCATTTATATTAATAATTTCATGATAACATGCATGCATAGCCTATATAACCATATGAGCTTCTTAGGTCTTCTGAGGGGGCAGCTGACTAGCCAGAGTAACCTCCTCTAGTGCATATTTCCATGGATCAGTCTCCTCCGCCTCATAAAACTCATGAACTAATTATTGAGGTAATTTTTTTGATTCCTAAGATTTCAACATTTTATTTTTTTAAGTTACATCTATTCCATGATAATTAATTTGTAGACTAATTATAATTTTCCTTTTTGATTGTGTACATAGACCTAGATGTAGAAGGGTGTCAATGTTGTATTTATGTGGAAAAAATGAGTGGGATGATGGGTATGGAGGAATTGAGCCATAGGAAGGGTTGCAAAAAATCTAGTTTTATCAAAGCCCCATCCCACCTAACATCCATTTGCGCCCGACTGAGTCACGGGTAGGGGATTATTTATATGCATGGTTCAAAATCATTTATTTTGAGAAAAATATGTTCTAATCAATTTGGGTTTGCATGTTATATTGTAGAACCGGATTATGGACTCTCACTCTGTGCAACAGAGCACACATAGGAGTTCTAGAAGTGATGCTTTCTAGAGTGGATCATAGATAATTTGTATATTTTCAGGTCCATTTCATAGGGCACATTCATATGTGATGTACAGACTTTGTATTTTTACATACATGGACACTTTGTGGATGCATGGACATTATTTCAGTTTATGGATGCTTACTAAAACAATTTATGAGTCTTCATGTATAATATAATTTGTATATATTTTCATATGGATAGTTTATTGTCATAAATAATGAACAAGATAATAGTTTTGACTTCTTAGGAAATAAAATAAGAAAATAAGTGAAATCTTAGAGTATGATGCAAGTCACTCTGATACTTAAAATGACCTAAAATATATGTTCATGGTTCAATTAAAAAACACAAATAGGATTGAAATACATTTTAAATTCAATTTTAAAATATGTCTTCAACTAGCAATGTTCAACTAATAAGATTTATTAAATTTTATTTCTTTTGAGGCCATGTATAGGAGCTTAGTCATAACACATGATATAAGTCATATGTATTGGAATTTAATATACCAAAAAGAAATGAATGATATGTTTTTAGATAATTTCATATAATTTTGTGAACTTTCCTAAATTTAGTTGCCTATCCAAATATTTCTATCAATTCATTAACTTAGGAAATTCAATTAAGAACATTCAAGCAGAAAAAATCTACAAAATAACAATTTTGAATTCTAGTTTCATAGTCTAAGGAAATAAGTACAATCTTACTATGATGCGAGTCACTTTGATACCTAAAATGAACTAAAATATATCATGTACATAAATTTAATACTAAATTGTAGAAAGTGTATTTTAATGCAGTCAATGTATGTTATTTTAAACAATTAATTATATGTTTCTATAATTTTATGCACTTTGCTAAACCTACTTATCTATCCAAGTATTTCAATCAATTCATTATCTTAAGACCTTTAATTAAGAACATTTAAGAAGTAAACTTTTACAAAGTAACAATTTTAGTTTTCATATTGGCTTGTAGAAATTGTCTTTTAGTCCGCAATCAATGTATGTTAAATTACAATGATTTTAAAATATGTCAATATGTAAGCTACAAATAAGTTTTATTTGATTATATTTCTTTTTAAGGTTATCTAAAATAACTTAATAGTGATAACATCGTTTGTGTGTGTGTGTGTGTGTGTGTGTGTGTGTGTGTGTGTGTGTGTGTGTAGTTTCACTTTATACAATCAAATATGAAGCATGTGTGTAACTCTTTCCATATTTTATATCAAATTGACGCATGACATATATCTTGATAACATAAAAATATTTCAATATTGTTCATAACCTAGGTAATTCAATTTTCATTTTAAGTAAAAGTAATATTAAATCAACTTGGTTGTTACATACTGAAATGGTTTTTCTAGAAACCAAATGCATGACATGTATATATATCTATAAAATTTCTTGCATGCTCAACATGAATACTATACATGACATTTTAAAAAATTAAGATGAAAATTTGTAATTAAATCTAAATATAAATCCCTATTGATTATAAATTTTAATTAAATTTTAGAGTTATGGGGTTGAAATAAGGATATTATCCCTAAAAATAAAACCTAATTGATATTTTGTGTACATTAGAAACTTAACCACTTCAAGGAAACTAAACCTTATATAACACATATGTACACCATTATCAATTCATCCTAGATCAATGGGGAACCTTTGTCTATTCAAAATTACAAAATTACAAAAGTCTTCAACTGTTGCATGTGTAGATTACAAAAATCATGCATTCGAGACCTATTACACTATATTAGATTACACTTGATTGTTATAAACTCGGCTTTAGGGCTTTCCATTCGCATCATCTAGTCATCTGACCAATGGCTCATAGGAATGCAAGTCTCCATAAGACGTTCATGGTATGATTCTGTCATCTTCCATCTCCTTGGTTCATCTTTATTGGTTTTGATTTCTATGAGATTTATCTGAGCTGTTATGACTAGATGAATATATTTACAAGATATACATTTAGGCATAAAATCTGTATAACTAGTGTGATCAATATATTTTTAACCTTTTCAAAAAAATGACCTGTCAAAACAATGTCACCAATTTTGTATGTGAATTTTCCATCTTCATATGGTCTCACCAACTTATTTTTCACTTTTGTGCATCACATTGAATAATATGCCACCTTCTCTCCTTTTCCTGTGGAGAAAATGACAACAAAAACATCACCTACAAGAAAAATACAAAATATGTATTAGTTAAATGCGTTCAAGATTTCAATTTATAGCTGAAATTGTTTATGATAGATGGGCCACATACCTTACCTTACAATATAAGAGACTCGATCATGATCAAGTGAAATTATGGCCTCTTCATCATGCTTCTCTTGCCACATCAGAATTGGATGCTGTCAGTTTGGATTAAGAGGGACATATTTCCCTCCTTTCACGTACCTGTATTTTTCACAGTGATCAAGTCGACATTCATCAACACCAATGAAAAACTCGCAAAAACATGTGATTTTTATTGTCTCTATGGAAAACATTTCCCCATATATTTTCTTTTCACTCAGTGTAATCACCTCGTTCCTTCTAAGGTATTACAATACCAAGGAATGGATCTATTCACATCGCTAAGTTCAACGTTGCAAAATAACCTACGCACGTGCCTAATAGATTTATGACCTTCATGTCCTAAATGGGATTTGGACCATTTTACCACCTCTAGTGATTATTTGAGTTGATCTACATCATAAATAATTTGGTACCGCCTAAGTGCTCGCTCAATAGAAGCACCTACACTATTAGGCTCACCCTTTCCATGTCTCATTTCAAAGTAGCTTCAAGTATGCTAAATTTTTGTCCTCTTCTGTAGTCAGCTCAATCAATAAAAAGTGTGTGCCGACTTAAACTGCCCTTCACAACCATCTGACCATATCCAATGCTTCCTAAATGATATGTCAATTTTTTTAATGATTCATAAATTAGGTCAAAACAATGTTTCATGCTCGTGATCATCACTCATGTAAAAGTGATGCTCTTTAATCACATCACATGACTTGTTAGTGTTTTCCTTACTATCAAGACTCAATCGTGCATGTTTTTACAAAACATGTATGAATATGGACACTTGGTCTTAGTGATAATACTCACTCTAGATCTTTGTCTGAGGAGAAAATGTGTAATTTTTAGCGAATTCCACCATTTATAAAATTGTGCCTCACTAAAATACTTTGCAAGAATCCTTCGATTCATATGCTTTCCACCTAGACTTGTGTGTTTGTTTGATATATTTATATATATGGTTTTACAACACCCCTATGAATTTTGAAATAGGAATCTCATCCTCAACATAGTTAATGTGCTTGGTTGTTACGTAATGTATTGGGGCTCTCTGTTAAATATGATCTATTAGATATTTTAAGTTTGTAATCAATAAATATAAAGTGTACACATTAAAAAATACTTATTAGTTATTTGTTATAAGCATATTCATGAAATTCTACTAGGTGATTAAGCTTTTGGTTAATTAGAAGTTATTCATAATATGAAGAGTTACATAAGCTAGTGAAAAGTGATTGATATTATCTTGAAACTCTAGTTAGTTGGAACTTTCCCCCTTGAAAAGGTAAACGAGTATTATCTCTTATTCAAAATATGATTTAAGGTTTTTCAATATTTTTATTTCGTTTTATCTAATTTTCATAGCGATATTTATGTTTACATTTCTACTAGATTTTGTTGCAATTCTAATGACACGCCACATTGTTTTTAGGGGCCTTACCTAAATATGAACCAACTTATATCATCTCAAATTTTATTAGAGTTCGAGATAACTCCATGTATCATTGAAATTCAAATAGTTTCCTTAGTTGTTTATTTCCTTAAAACATATTTCCTTTATAATTTGAGCTTTATATATTAATTTATTTTTCAAAATATTAAAAACATTATATTGGGGCTCTTTACTATGTAACCTAGTTATTTGTACAACCTATCAAAGGATATAGGAAATTAGTAAACATTATGTATATATTTTTGGATTTAGCTAATATTGTTACAAAATATTTATATTATACTTCAAATTTAATATGAGGGTCACTGCATGGAGCTACGTTACACTTTTTGGTGAAACGAGGGCATATTTTGGTTTCAAACGGATGCTCAATTAAGCAATTACAAGCACTTGATTGAGAAATTTTTAAGCGCTCTATCCAGAATTTAAAAAAACCCTCGATCGAGCCATTTTCAAACACAAGTTAGTGTTAAAAACTCCAGTCATGACATACACAAGTCATTTTTCTCAGACCACCAGAGAAAAAAAATTTCAACGGAAGATTTCTAAGCTTCAATGAGATGGAGGAACGCAATCCAACTATCCATCAACCCTGCCAATGACCTAGAGGCTCAAGCTGAGGTAGGTTTCCTGTCATTTTTGTCTCTTTTATTGATTTTTTTGCAAAATAAAATAAATTGATTTGAGAAAAAAAAAGTACCATACAAAAAATACAAAAAACAATCACGAAAAGAGAAAAAAACAAAGAAAATCCTTGAAAACCATTAATAAAACCTAGAAACCACCAAGAAAACCCTTGAAGACCAAAACGAGCTCAGAAAACCGTTGAAAATCGTCAAAAAAACTATAATTTAGGGAAAAATAAATTCATTACATAAGTTATCTACGATGGTAACATGTTTATTATCAATATTTTCTATGGCAAAACTTTATTTTTCAACTATTTTAAGTTTTAATGTTTTTTTTAGGAATTTAGAGAAATAAATTTTCAAATATATATATATATATTAAAAATGCATTTTAAATTTCAAACAAATTTGACCAGAAATATGCCCAAAAAAATTCAAAACAAAAAGAAATCCAACTATAACCAATAAATAAATAAATTAGGAGCTTTAGATTGACATAATGAATATGGTTTCTTATGGTGAACCACTATTAAATCAAATAAGAAATGTGTTTTAATTTTTATTTTAAATTTAAATGTATTTATATTTTTAATAATAAATATAGTAGTTTGTTCTAAAAAGTTAATTAGACTTGAATAAAATATTAACTAGTCGAAAACAAAAAACAGAAAATGTTATTTAATTAGATTTTATTATATATATATAACAAAAAACAAAGCTATATATAACATAACTAACAAATATATAACTTAACACACAGACACACACACAGATATATATATATATATATATATATATATAACATAACTAAGAATGTAACATAACTATATCACTATATATAACCTTGGGGCTATATATATAAACAATATCTCCTTCCCCTCCCCACACACACATATACATATATATATATATATATATATATATATATATATATATATATATATATATATATATATATATATATATATATATATATATATATATATATATATATATATAATTTAACATAATGTGCTCTTCATAATAACATAATATGGGGGATGTTCCACAAATTTTTAATACTCCAGTTGATCTATAAACTGTAGTTTTCCTTAACATTTCCACTACTCATATTCGTAGAATTATTTAATATAATGACATCAGAACTATATATCTCTCCGTTCCCACTCTTATTAAATTTATTACTTGAGTAATAATTTTGTAACTTACACTTCCTATATTTTTAGAATAACTAATATATATATATATATATATATATATATATATATATATATATATATATTAAAGTTTCAACAATGCGTCATAGATGCATACAATAAATCCATGATGAAAAGTGCATTTAAAGTGAATATATAAGCATTTTGACTCTTTTCTAGTTTGTACCATATTTTTTCATTATGTAGTGTGTTGTACCAGAAACATTGCCTGCATGTTCTTCCACATAGTATATGTCATGTGTCAAAATAAAACATTATAAGGATTTTTCTTTGGGAGTATTTGGTTGGCATGAAGTTTTCTTAGTTTGAAAATATGCTTATTGCAATTTTTTACATATATTTACATATTTTTGCTCTATGACTAAAATTCATTATTTATAAGTGGGAAAAAGCCTAAGCTAGATTTGATTACATTTTTCAATTGTCTTTACATGAAACTCAATACTATGGTTGATAATATATTTGAAAAAATACTCTATTTAGTTTATTACTTCAACCTAGATTATTCTTCTTGGATTGGTTTATATGTATTATATATGATTTACATAACCATCTCCCATGTGCCCCACAACCACAACTTGTCAGAGTGTTGGGAGATGTTTTATACATGGTCGGGCTAGATCACATAGCCATACTAGGGTGTTTTTTCCACTTACAGATCCTCCCTCTGAAACCAGTCAAAGTGTCAAAGGTAGTGTTTCTGTCTCTGTTGATGATCTTGCTATAGATAATCGAGCTTCTTCACATATTGGAGGTACACATATTGCATTTGAAATCCTCTTTAAATTTTATGTGTTTATGTATTGAAATTGTCTTTAGTTTTTAAAGTGTCTTCAATTGATGTGCTTGAATTTAATGTATATGTTATTATTATATATATATATATATATATATATATATATATATATATATATATATATTAAAATAGGTATGCGATTTGTAAACCCTCAAACGAGCGAAGACTTGTATCAAAGTGGAATGTCGATCCATCTGTGGAAGGATGTTATAGAAAATATCACAGTTGAGGATGTTAGGGCCCAATAGACATGGATCATACGAGAGTTGCTTAATATCTCTGCTACTTCACATACTAGATGTAGTTTGTCTTTGATGTTGGATAGCAACAGGTTGATAAAGACTTACCAGAGATCAGGCTGACAAATCCACCTCCTATATTTCATACATAAGATTAGAAGGTTAGAGGTTAGAGGCCCACATACTTGGAAGGAGGTGAAATATGTCACCAGGAATATTTATTTTCATGGTGATGTTTTTGACATACCTTCAGACTATCATGCTAGACATGTTGGTCTAATTTCCCTAAAATATTTTAGGAATGTTGATGCAACCGCTTTTTTTTATGATCGATTAATTGGAGCATGGATATAGTTACCCCACCATGACTAGGCCCCCATTTAATATTCAAATCATATATGTGTGGATTTTGTGCTACATATGAGGTTGGATTACACTAGTACTATATCTAATTTTTATGGACCTGGGTTTGTACATAGTTATGAATGTGTCAGGCCTTGTAGTGACCCTGCACATGTAGCACCACCTCATAGAATGTTTCCACGACCATATTAGAGTGTGGTATTGTCGAAGAAGCTAGAGCACTCATCGTAGCTTTGCATTGATACTAGGCATACCATTACATATTGCATTCAGATGAAATTGTCTATTGCACATGTCATATTGCATGGAGAGATGAGTAGACCACCTTAGTTTCCTCGTGGCCCACCAGTTTCATTACATGATGATTCATATCTCAAGAGTTGAGGTCCTGACCAAAATTTTTCATATGCAAGTATGTGTCATGATACCATCTATGACACTTAGTGGGTGCATGGCCCACATGACACGAACCAAGTACATATATATAGAACTTTTGACTCTTATTATCAAATTAAATATTATTTATATTAATAAGTTCGTATAAAATTGCATTTATATTAATAATTTCATTATAGCATGCAGGCACAACCTACCTACATATATGAGCTTCTTAGGTCTTCTGAGGGGGCGGTTGATGAGCCGGAGCAGCCTCCTATAGTGCATGTTTCCATGGATCAATCTCCTCCACCTCTACCTCCACCTCATAACATTCATGGACTAGCAGTTGAGGTAATTTTTTTTGTTCCTGCGATTTCAAAATTTTATCTTTTTAAGTTACATCTATGCATGATAATTAATTCATAGACTAATTAAAAATTTCCTTTATCATTGTCTACACATACCGAGATGGAGATGGGTGTCAATTTTGTAGTTATGTGGACACATGAGTGGGATGATGGGTATGGAGGCAATGAGCCATAGGAAGGGGAGCACAAAACCCAGTTTGATCAGACCCCCATCCCACCTAACATCCATTTTCACTCGACTGAGTCACAGGTAGGGAACTATTTAAATGCACAATTCAAAACCATTTATTTCCATATTGTTTATTTTGAACAAATAATGTTCTAGTTAATTTGAATTTGAATGTGTTATATTGTACAACTGTATTATGGATGTTCACTCTGTGCAACAGAAATCATACAAGAGTTCTTGAAATGATTATTTCTAGAGTGGATCATAGATAATTTTTTTACTTACAGGTCCATTTGATAGGGAACATTCACATGTGAAGTTCAGACTTTGTATATTTTCATACATGAACAGTTTATGGATGCATGGAAAATATTTCATTTTATGGATGTGTATTATTTCAATTTATGAGTGTTCATGTATAATGTAATTTGTATATATTTTCATATGGAAATTTTATTATCATAAATAACTCACAGGGTCATAGTTTTGACTTCTTAGGAACTAAACTAAGAAAACAAGCGTAACCTCAGACTATGATGCAAGACACTTCGATACTTATACTGAACTAAAATATATGTTCATGGTTCAATTAAAAGCCCCAAATAGGGTTGAAATACATTTAAAATTCAATTTTAAATTATGTCTTCAACTAGTGATGTTCAACTAATAAGGTTTATTATATTTTATTTATTTTGAGGCCATCTATAGGAGATTAGTCATAACACATGATATAAGTCATATGTAAATGGAATTTAATATACCAAAAGACAATTAATGATATCTTTTTAGATAATTTTATATAATTTTTTGAACTTTTCTAAATTTAGTTTTTTATCCAAATATTTCAATCAATTCCTTAACTTAGGAAATTCAATTAAGAACATTCAAGAAGTAATTTTTTACAAAATAACAATTTTGAATTCTACTTTCAAAAGACTAATGAAATAATTACAATATTACTATGGTGCGAGTCACTTTGATACTTAAAATGAACAAAAATATATCATGTAAATCAATTTAATATTTAATTTGTACAAATTTTCTTTTAGTGCAGTCAATGTATGTTAATTTAAAATATTAATTATATGTTTATATACTTTAATGTAATTTGCTAAATCTACTTCTCTATCGAATAATTTCAATCAATTCCTTATCTTAAGACCTTTAATTAAAGAAGTAATATTTTAAAAAATAACAATTTTAGTTGTCATTTTGGCTTGTAGAAAATGTCTTTTAGTGCACAATCAATGTATCTTAAATTACAATGATTTTAAAAGATGTCAATATGTAAACTACAAATAACTTTTATTTGATTTTATTTCTTTTGAGGTTATCTAAAAGAGTTTAATAGTCATAACATGGTGTGTGTATATATATATATATATATATATATATATATATATATATATATATATATATGAAGCATGTGTGTAACTCTTTCCATATTTTATATCAAATTGACACATGACATATATATTAATAACATAAAAAAAGTTCAATGTTGCTCATAACCTAGGTAATTGAATTTCCATTTTAAGTAAAAATAATATTATCAACTTGGTTGTTACATGTATATAGATCTTTAAAATTTCTTGTATGCTCGAAATGAATAGTATACATGAAATTTAAAAAAATTAAGATCAAATTTTTTAATTAAATATAAATCTAAATCCATATTGCTTCTAAATTTTCATTAAGTTTTAGAGCTATGGGGTTCAAATAAGGATCTCACCCCTAAAAATAAAACCTGCTTGATATTTGCTGGACTTTAGAAAATTAATCACCTCAAGGAAACTAAAGCTTATATAATATATACTTTCACCATTATGAATCCATCCTAAATCAAATGGAAACATTTCTCTATTCGAAATTAAAAAATTACAAGATTATTCAACAGTGACATTTATAGATTACAAAAATCATACATTCGAGATTCCTTATACTACATTAGATTACACTTGTTTGTTATAGACTGATCTTTAGGGCTTTTCATTTGCATCATCTACTCATTTGGCCAATGGCTCATATGAATGCAAGTCTCCATAATATGTTAATGGTATGATTATGTCGTCTTCCATCTCCTTGGTTCACCTTTCTTTGTTTTGATTTATATGACATTGTTATGAGTTGCTATGACTAGATGAATATATTGAGAAGATATACATTTATGCATAAAAACTCTTTAACTAGTGTGATTAGTCTATTTTTTAACCTTTTCAAAAAAATGGCCCGTCACAACCATCTCACCAATTTGGTATGTGAATTTTCCATCTTCATATGGTATCACCAACCTACTTTTCACTTGTGTGCATCACATCAAATAATATGCCATGTTCTCTTCATTTCTTGTGGGGGAAATGACAACAAAAACATCACCTAAAACCAAACTACAAAATATGTATCAATTAAATGCGTTTAGTATTTCAATTTGTGTATGAAATTGTTTATAATAGATTGGAAACATACCTTACCTTACAATTTAAGACCCACGATCATGATCAAGTGAAATGATGGAATTTTCATCATGCTTCTCTTCCCATGTTGGAATTGTATAAGGTCAATTTGGATTAAGAGGGACATATTTCCCTCCTTTCATGTACTCGTATTTTTCACAGTGCTCAAGTCTACATTCATCAAAACCAATGCCAAAATCACAAAAACATGTGGGTTTTCTTGTCTCTATGGAAAATATTTCCACCATATATTTTCTTTTCAATAAGCGTAATCCCCTTGTTCCTTAAATGGTATTACAATAACAAGATATGGATATATTCACATCGTCAAGTTAAAAATTCTAGAAGAAACTCTGCATACACCTAATGATTCATTACCTTCATGTCCTAAATGTGATTTTCACCAGTTGACCACCTCTAGTGATGATTTAAGTCGATCTATATCATAACTCATTTTGTACCTCCTAAGTGCCTGCTTCACAGAAGCACCTGCACCATCATGCTCCCCCTTTCCATGTCATGTTTCAAAGTAGCTCCAAGTATGCTAATTTTTTGTCCTCTTGTGTATTCGACTCAACCAATAAAAAGTGTGTGCTGACTTAAACTACCCTTCACAACCATCTGACTATATCTAATGCTTCCTGAATGATATGCATTTTTTTAATGATTCATAAATCAGGTCAAAACAATGTTGCAGGAACAGTGATTCATTCACGTGATCATCACTGATGTAAAGGTGATACTCCTTAATCACATCCCATGACTTGTTAGTGTTATCCCTACCATCAAGATTCAATTGTGCATGTTTGCACAAAATATGTGTGAATATGGAAACTTGGTCTGAGTGATAATACTCACTCTAGATCTTATTCTCAGGAGAAAATGTGTAATTCTTAGCAAATTCCAGCATTTATAGGATTGTGCCTCATTGAAATACTTCACAAGAATGCTTAAATTCATATGCTTTCCACCAATACTTGTGCATGCGTTTGATATATTTATAGATATGGTTTTGAAATACCCCCATGAATGTGAAAAATAAATCTCATACTCAACATAGGTGATCCTCTTAAATTCCATAGTTGAAGAAGAGGTTTGATTTGACACAACATAATAATAATTCTTTCATGTGATGGTGACATCTAACATCCCAGACTGGGTGGGATCAATAAGAAATTTCCTGTGGAACAATGCAAAATCTGGACATTCAATTCATCTTCTCCCACATATGCATATTTTCTTTTAAAAAACATATTCTGGCTCCATTTTGCACAATATTGATGAAACAAAATCATGCACTACAGGAGGAGGAGGGTCATCATGGTAGTTGTTCCTATAAAATTCCTGGAAATTGTCATAATGAAGTTGAAATTCAACATGATACCTACAAAAATGAATTTCACGGCTTGTATTAGGCTTAATAAACCATGGCTTCAATTTCTAAAACATCCTTATGGATATCTTCACATGGTGATTGATTTCCTGAAATTCCTCGAATAGTGCAACTTATGTCATTTCCACATTGTTCTTAGCATGTTCCACATACTCACCTTTATCTATGTCATTTCATAAGAGATGCTTTCTATCTTTAATAGCACGAGAAGGACTATCCCAAAACTCTACCACAAAGGCTCTAATTCTTGATGTAATCCTTCTTGTTATGGTTTCCTAGTGATAAGAATCGAACAAGAAAATTAATCATCTGCATTTACTCGAACAATGAATTTGGTATTCTTGTGTAATGTTTTTCTTGAGACATGAACCAATTTTTACATTGTTTCCAACTTTTGACGTATTCATGTACCTGGTTCACTAGTAAAAATTGTAATTTCCATGCATGCAGCTCAAACATTAGGTTTTATTTATTTTCCAAACATAGTAAATTAATTTGACATATTTTCAATGGCATTCATATATTTCTTCTTTCTTTTATCATCTTGGACACCCAAAAGCTTTGTGGAATTTTTATTTTCTTAAGTTTAATCAACCCATGTAGTATCTGTGTTGGTGAAACAATTGAATGATTCTCAAAGTATTATCGAATAATTTTATTAACATGGTATTTAATAGTGCGAGTAGGGGTAAGCTCCCTAAGGTGCTTTGTTGTGCTTGCATCCAAATTTTGTTCAAATGGTCCACCCCATTCCAAACCACTATAACTCCCTATTATCCTATCAACTCGAGAGGAAACAATTCATTCTTCTAGTGGTTGATCAACTCGATATGGAAAATATTCTTCCTCTAGTGGTTTATTATCTTGATGTGGCACATATTGTTCCCCTTGTGAAAGTTGATCAACTTTATAGGGCACATGTTCCTATGGTGGTTGATCATGTCCATAGGGAACATCTTGATCATCATCTAGTTGATTATCTTAATGGGACACGTCTTCTCCCTTATGCGGATGCCCAATTTCCATCCCTCCATAGTGGAATAAAAAATATACTTCTAAGCCAAGTAAATCATCACCATAAGACAAGTGAACAATAGATCTAGATACACATGTTTATTTAAAAAATCACCATAGGTGGAAGGTATTGATATGATTTGATAGTAGGAATCTAGGTATAAGAAGTTGGCATGGACCAAGGCTTCTAAGTTGAAACATGAAAACAAAATAGTTTAGAACTCAGGGAAAGATGGGTTAAATAAGATCACACCAGTAAAAGTATCAGTGCCTATTTCAACAAAAATGGTTATTCAAAATATGAAGAAAGGTAAAATCATTACTCCTCACTCAATAAAAATCAATTTGGAAACCCTACCATTCTAGTCACAAACCGTAGGGAAAATTTAAATGAAAAAAAAGTTGAGACTTGGCATCTAGGTAGAAGAAGTTAACATGGACCAAGTTTTCTAAGTTCAAACATGAAAATAAATGGTTTCAAGCTCATGGAAATATGGGTCGAAGAAGAGTGCACCAGTAAATGTATCAGTCCCTATTTTAATAAAAACGATGATTAAAAACATGATGAAAGGTAAAATAATTCCTCCTCAATCAATAAAAAATAATTTGGAAACCCTAGGGTTCTAGTAACAAACCTTAGGGAAAATTCAAATGAAAAACAAGGTGGCATTTGGTAACTAGGTAGAAAAATTTGACATGGACAAAGGGTTTTAATTTGAAACATGAAAAGAAAAGGGTTTTTAGCTCGGGGAAAGATGGGTCGAAGAATATATTAGGCTAGTAAAAGTATCGATCCTTCTCTCAACAAAAAGGGTGATTCAAAATATGCTGAAAGGTAAAATAATTCATCATTTATGAAAGGTAAAATAATTTTCATTATGATGTGAATTGTATGTAGGAGGCACCTAAAGATGATCTAATCCCTATGAAACATGTAACTAATGAAAATCATTATATTATGGGAAATAAATGAGTTGGAAAGAAAGGAAAGAAATCAACAACACCTGAGACTGTTGCACTTATAAGCACACCTAAACAAATACATTTTCTTTAGTAAAACCAAATCAATCACATACATACAGCAAAGCAAAAAATGAATGGTTAATTTTCCCTTTAATTCTAATGTTTTAAATAATCAACAAAAAAGGATTATATGAGGTTTTGCATATGAGAAAATTTCCTGAAAGGACATAAAATCCTTCTTCTCAAGTAGTAATTGTGCCTTGTGAAGATTTTCGAATAACGTATCAGTGCCACGTAATAAAATTCATTGTCGACCCTTCCATTAGCCAAAAAATAAACCAGGGTATGGAGATGGTTATAGTGGTAGAATGTATTGGTCATAAGTTCCAAAAGAGCCGGCGACACTTCTGCTAGCCTGAAAAAGATAACCTCAGGTCTAAGTGCTTCCGCACCTCAACCTATAGGGCAATATGACCTAATATTTTGTCACTAATTTACCTATTCCTAGTGGGAATGGATGAATATCATCTTCTAGTTTTTATTTTTTTACCCAAAACCCCTACTACGTGTTGAGAGACAACATGAAGGTCCTTGATAATCTAACACCTAGTCAGTACCCCCTTCATGGATTCCTTTCCATGTACCAGATTTATCGTTGGATGATGCAAGATTTTAAGCTCCCTAAAATACAACTTTTTATCTTTCAATATGAAAAACAAGCATTAAGGCTTATCTATTACCTATCGCCATGGTCCTAACCTGAACTATAAATTATATTATGTCTCTTGTGAGGAATTTAGTGTGTTATGTTAAGGATGTTTTTAGAAAGGATTTTCTTCACTTAGGGTGTGCAAATGAATATAAGCTCAAATAAATTATGTACAAAGATTTGAGAAAGAGGATACTCTTTATGCAAACTTTAAGTGAGCTTAATGTGTGGGTGGAAGTGTGTGCAATGGAAATTGTGAGCATATAAAGTGTCAATTGATGTGGATATGTGGTTATCCTTCACAAATCCCTTAATTAAAATATGTGATGTTTGTTCCTTACGAGAAAAGAAATTATGTATGGATGATGAGCCACTTACTTCTTTCCTAGTTATACTATGTGAGCATATGTTTGTGTACAAAATTTAAAATTAAAATATAATAAATTACTCTACTTTTAATGATTAGTAAAGAAAATTGGTTAGCGGTTATGGTGTTTTCAAGGTGAATTTAGTGCACATACAAAGTGTTTGAATTGAAATTATGTGCATATGTGGTTCATGATCCTTTTATACAATTCCCCTAATTACACTATGTGATTTTTGTTCGTTGTAAGAAAAGAAATGATGTGTGGATGATGAACCACTTACTTCTTTCCTAATTATACTATGTTATCATATGGTTGTGCAAAAATTTTTGAAGTAAAATATGAGCTTCAATTACTCTACTTGTAATGGTTAGTAAAGAAAATTGGTTAGTGATGGTGTGTGTGAGTGAATCTAGAGCACATACAAAGTTTTTTAATTGCAAGTATGTGGATGTGTGGTTCATGATCCCTTAATACAATTTCCCTAATTACATTATGTGATGGTTGTTCTTTGTAAGAAAATAAAATTGATGTGTGGATAATGGGCCAATTACGTTTCCAGATTATGTTATATGTGAGCAAAATATAGGAAGATGAAAAATTATTTCTTTGGGAAACATTGTATTTACATTACCAAATAAATTGAATTAAGTAACTTGATTTGGTTAAATAACTCAAATTTATTGTTTATGCGTAAAATCATGATTTAACTTCAAGCAATGTCACAATTGAGGAGTCCCCATGTAAAGGATTAGAAATTTGCAAACTAGTTGAATGTATGCAATATGTAAAATATGTACACACTTAAAAATTTAGATTTTTCGTTTTAATTTGATCCTATGTTAACAATGAAAAATTAATTCATTTATAAATAAATTTTAATGACAGAAAATAAATTTATCCTTTATGTTAAATCATGAAGGTATGTTGGAAAAAAAATTATATATAAATTTTAATGATATTGTAATACCCCTTCATTGTTATCATGTTAGTATTGTTTAGACTGAGTTAAAGTAGGAATGGGAATAAATATGTAAGAAAATATTTTATTAGTAAATAAATAAAAGGGAACTTAAGTGCTTGGGAATGAGACACCTAGATATGATATTCTTTCCAAATAAAGGAAAAAAAAAACAAGAATAAAATCTCATCAGTAAATGAGATTTGATAATTCTTTCATGATAAGAATTCTAGATGAAATTCTAGATATTATTAATAGATTGGAGAGAAAAATCCATTAACTTGCTTAGCTAGAGAAAGATTCTAAATTTGGATAAGAATAAATCTCTGCGGGAAAGAAAGGCGGTATTTTATGCAAAATCCTACACAAGTGGATAAAAAGGTCCACAAACGCGGGGTGCCGCTAAAGGAAAATTTACCATGAAAGAAAGGTATTAAATGCCTATTGAAAGTATCAACAAAGGTTTTTGGTTCCTTGGCAAGAACTTCTCATCTCGGGGGTGAACCTGACAAAATTGTTCTAGGCTGGGTGGACACATGTGTGAAATTCCCAAGTATTTCTTTTGTGATGTGAATTAACTTTTTATTTTATTCTATTACTAGAACTAGTTGTATGTGAATGTTGTAATCTAGAGATCTATTTTTATAGTTTTAAGCTATCTTTGTGAAAGAAATGAATTTTATATAAATATACAGGTGGTAGGGGAATGTTGATTCAACAAGTTCAATAGATTTTTCATCCACGAGATGAACATTACTTGTTAACGACTACTTATTTTGAATTTCTTAAAAATAAAATTTTAGCGAAATAAGTAGAGTTCTTCATTCCCAATATTTTGGTTGATATTACAGTTAAAGTTTTGGTTACTGTTATCTAAAGTATTATACTATTATTTAGTAATATGAATATTATTTTTTCCATTTTAAAAATCAAGGATTGCATCATAGTTATTTTGAACATTCTGATGAAACTTAAGGAATGGTACAATTCTGTTTGATTTATTTGGCACTATAGTATCCTATATGTTATGTGAATTTATAATGAATGTTGTGAACTGCTAAACAAATATAATAATAATTATTAGACATATTACCTACATGTTTTACAAAATTTAAAAACATTTAGCTGAAAATTTGAAAAAGAATAGTTGTGATTCCTTAGAATAATCCTAGAATATTTTTTGTTGAAATAAATGGTTTCTCCTAGAGAAATTGTTTCTTCCTTGGTATATGGAGATGTATTTTAAGGTAGAATTTTTATGTTTAAATATTTATATCAACGTTTATATCAAACTACATTGATCAATATAACTCAAAATTGGTATCCTAGTATATTCTTATGGAGAAAGAGTGGACGATCAGAAAAATTAAGAGATTTGTTTTATATTAAACAATATTAAAGTCGTGATTCTACTCCATGGGTAAGGAGGAAAATGTAAAAATTCTTGAAATAAATTTGTCAAGAGCCAACACAGATGATATTGAATAAACATAGATTAAAAGCATATCGTATTCCCCATTGTTATCATGGGGAAAAATATGGTTATCCTTAGAATCCAAAAAAAAAAAATAACCAGACATAATCCTCCATAGTTAATTAAAATATGTCACTGCTAGAATAAAAGTTGAAGCTACAAAATTCATGATCACTTCAATTACAATAGCTACAGGTGACGAAATTTGAATAAATGCTGATAGACGTAGGGTAACTATATAGTGAGAGTTTTTGGCAAGGCTCCAAGGTGAAATTCAAGAAATTTTAAACGAAGAAAAGGTATACCAAACCTTGAAGGGCATAGTAGATACTCCAAGTGTGTAAATGTACTAGGATTAGTGCATGACAAACCATATCATCAATTTCTTGTGTATGTACATGCAACCCAACAATATTAATGAGAATTAAAATAATATAAAATAGTAAAAGTGTAACAAGGGTTAAAGTCATTCATGAAATATATAAACCACAAATTCCTTAACTAAACCTGATATAGGTGTTATTAACCTCATTGTCGAATATAGTTTAGCACTACATATTACATTTTGGTAGACAATTCCAGATTGTATGTGACTCACTCTGTAATGGACCCTTGAGTCTTTGTATACTAATGTGTTTGTCTTTAAACTGAGACGGAAAGAGAGGAAAAAAATTCTATAAGAAGAAAACATACATATTTAGGTAGTGAACAGTGATGAAAAATGCAATGTATATAGATTGAAATCTAGGAAAGAAGACCAGGAAACACTCATAAGCACAAGAGTTAATATATATATGTGTGTGTGTGTGTGTGTGTGTGTGTGTGTGTGATGCCAAAAAAAATTATCGTATACAATAAGTATCATAGGAGAAAATTAATTCAAGAGTAATCATGTCCATTTTATATAAATAGAAAAATTGCTATTACAACCTTTGTAATAATATAGAGACAATGGAATTATGAAGGTCATATTTAAATCAAAAAGCCTAAATTGGTATGATTTCATCTAAATATCGTGGTAGAATCCCATCACTAGAATGAAGACATCTTTAAATCAAAAAGCCTAAATTGGTATGATTTCATCTAAATATCGTGGTAGAATCCCAACACTAGAATGAAGAGATCGAACCGACCTCGCACTTTGCAGAAACATTGACCTGAAGTAGAAAAAGGAATATTAGTTGTATTACTAATAGTATCTAGGGTCGACGAGCCAATAGAGAATGTCGGCCTTCATATCTGTAGATGACACATCATGCAATAAACCATTTGAATTAAAAATAGGAAGGGTACACGTTAACCTTATTAACAATATTATAATACGATGAACCCAAATTACGTTACCTATACAGAATAATATGTGATTGTTTCATTTGTGGCTAGGAAAGGAATGCCATAGATAAACCCAAAAATTAGTAAATGATGGGATTCTAAAATATCAATTTTTACGATAAGGAAGAAATATAAAAAAGAGGAATCAGCACAATCCCCGGACCCTTAGATTTAAAATTTTATAAACTATAGTTAATGGAATTCAAGCTAAGATTTGATGGTTACCCTGATTTTTTGGTAATCTCCTATACCAGGGTAACTAGGAATGTAGTAGAACAATAGGTATAGTATAATCTACACATATATAATAATTTAGTAGAAATTTCAAAAATAGAAGAGACCAAAGTTCAATATTACCATAAATTTCATTGGCCTCAAGTACCAAAGTCCTCAAGCCTAAAGAAAAGGAGAGGCCTTGTCACCTGAAAAACCCTATACTCCTTGAACGGAGAGCAATAAATTCAAGAGAATAAGGAATATCAAGAAATCGTTCTTCACATATTTAAATCAGAAGTAAATTAACCAACATACTAACTATAAAATAAAAGGGGATTTTACCTGGTGAAACGAAATAAGGACACCTTCATATAAAGAAAAAAATAGAGACATTAAAATAAATTGCATTTGATAAGAATAACGTAGGTGTGTGAAAATAATGAACAGAAAAAACAAATAAATAAAGACCTATGAAACAAAGGTTGTGATCTTACTGGATAAAATGCACAAGAAGTTCATGATGATAAGGTCACACCCGGAGTGTTGCACTAAATCATTAGGTGCCTCCATGTCTTCTTCCCATGACACCCAGTGACATAGAATGACTTCGAAAGACATTCAATAGAGTTAAGTATACTTCCATGGTTAAACAACATGATTCCTCCATGAGGATATAGTGATCGTTCCAAGAATTCCTTGGGAAAATCCATCTAAAATACTAAAAGGGAGAGAACAGTGGGTCAGCACGCAGATGACCAAGCAAAAAAGGAGGATAGGTAGGTAGATTTCACCCAACAAACCATGACCATTTGATCACCTTGTAGAATCAAAACCGTCCACCCAAAAATCTAACTAACATACCGTTCTAAGTCATGTGATTGGCATGTGATGTTGGAAATGTGGCATAACCAGATTTGGTGTGATGTGCCCAAGGGTACTTCCTATCCTTTGAATTTCATGCAAAAACAAATGTGCAGTTGTCACGTAGTATAGAATCAATGGTGAGGCCTTTGGTAATTGTAAATTATATTTAACCGTTATCCATTGTGAAAACGAAGGATAAATTAGAGTCAAACCATTTATATGTTTGGGAATAAAATAACATAAGTGTGGGTAATATATATATATATATATATATATATATAGTAGTTTTACTTTTTATTCAAAGAGAGTTAGGCTATATATTACTAAGAATGAATTAGGTCCCAAGATATTTAGAACATGAACGAGTGTATCAAATCATTAACAAACCTAATAAGATGTATAATAATGTGAGGAAAACCAAATCAAATGTATACATAGCAACTTGATAAGTCTTGTAAAGCTTTAGAGTGAGGTAATAATTTCCTAAGGAGAATAGGAATAGTCCCTACTATCACTCTAATCATAATAAGGACAAACTAACTATTAATATAATCATAATAAGGACAAACTAACTATTACTATATTTAATGAGTAACAAAAGGTGGTAAATTAAAAAATAAAATAAAAAATTATGTATAACCGAAGTTCATGACAAGTGGTAGCAGGGCTTAGGTTCGACCCTCAGACCTAATGGGCTTGAAGCATTAGGTGTGATTATAGGTCATGGGAATGATACCTTTTTAGTATTCCATAAATTTAACAACAATAATGGTTGGTTCACTGTAGTGGAAAGACTTTAGGCTTGATTGCGAACCAATATAAATTTAATTAGCTAGAATTATGGTATGTTGTTTTCAAGCAGTGCCTCCTGATGCCATGGTGAATAAAACGACACAAGGAAAATATTACTGGTAAATAAAAAAATAACACATAATAGATGTCACTAAAATCTGTGATATGATATTATAATCTTATAATTCTTGGAAAATGATAAAGATTAAATAAGCATAGCCACCGGTGTGCTGCAAAACCCAATGAATAGTAAAATAAAAGTAACTGAATTGGGTACATAAAGATATGAAGGGAAAGGTAATGTATTAAAGGTTTTCAATTGTTTAAATATATTTAGTCAAGGCTTGAATTACTTAACTTACCACAAAGTATGATACTACATAGGATCTTAACTGATTAAGCAAAGACTGACTACCACAGTTTCTAGGGAAGGAAAAAACTCAGCTTTAAATTAGGGCAGATAAACACATGGGGGAAATACATATAATATCTAAGAAATTTGATCTTCCATAATAGTTGGGAGATAATTCTTAGAAAATAAAATATATTATTTTCAGTTGGGAAACCAAGATATCTTGACTATAGAATAATTTCTTATAGTTAAACAAGATTTCGGATGTCATTGTAAGTTGCCACTAACATGGTGTGTCGACTACCGTGGAAACAAAAAAAGAAATTTTTTTTCCAAGTTCTAAAATTGTAGTAGTTATGGAATAACCTTAAGGGGAATGATGTTTCTCATAATCATTCCTTATTTTCACTGGGAAATAAGTGACAATAGAAAGCTATATCGCAACCGCTGTACTAAACATATTTTAGACTATACCATTAGAGTATAGTAATTGGGGGATAGTTATAACATAAAAAAATTATTTAAATTATGTGGGTGAATAATATTTGGGGAATTTTAAAAATACAAATTAACATAGCTCCTTTAATTTATAACCGACACACATATGGAGGAGTGTACATAGTGAATAATCAACTTGGTTTTTCTTAATAACCTTTGAAGCAGGGTTTTGAGTGAGAAAAATATATAGGTTTGTTATGGGAGAAACAATTACGTATTTTAACAAGCTAACCAACATGGGTTAGTTATAATGATATGAATGATATCATGGACCAAAATATTGTGGAAGTAAATACAAAAAAATTATGACAAAATCTAGAAAAAATATATCGAGAAAATAAGGTTGAAATCTTTTTCATCAAATCCTAGTTTAAGGTACTCGTCCTGATTTGTACAGAGTATTGAAATTTTTCCTATCAATGGTTTGTTGTATGTCAATATTATGAGAAAGGACAACTAGGATTCAAGAAATATTATGGGCAATAAATTGGTTTTATCTCAATAATGTGATGAAAACCTATCGATGCAATTTTTTTTGGAGGTTTGCAGAGATAAATTTGAAATTATAGGAATTTAATTACAATAAAAAAAAGAGATACATATCAGAATTAAGAGAAGGTAGACACAATCTTGTGCCAAATTATAGTGGATGGGAATATTGGACATACAACTTCTTGCTTTTATTACATAAAACTCAAAGGTGATAACCATTATTCTTCCCTACCAAAGTTTGGGTCTAATTTGATGATGTGATCTACCTTTTATGTGAATAAGGGTTGATCTGGGAAATGGTTGAGACCTTATTGACCATTGTGCTAATTTTAAGGGAGTTGTGTGCCCTCGTTCTATATATATATATATATATATATATATATATATATATATATATATATATATATATATATATATATATATATATATATATATATATATATATATATATAGCGCTAACTTTTGATCTAAATTGACTAAAATCATATGTGCCACGCCAAATTTATTAACACCTACAATCTCAATTGGTGTGGTGATGATGAATTGGGACAAGTGGGAGAAGGCACATAGTGCTGAAAGGTGGAGAGAGTCAATCAAATCAGTGACATGCTTTGGGAAAAAACTACATTGTAAAGAGAAAAGTATGCTAGAGACATTTCGACAGGAAAAATGAAGATTGAAATATGCCTTGGATGCATATAAATTCTATCAATAATTAAGGAAAATCAAAGATAATAACAATGGTATTCAATAATGAAAATGTAAGGTAGGATAATAAGTGGCAATGGAAAACATTAACCTTATACAATCAATATTACATGATTAAGGGTAATATATAGAATCCACTATATGTTATCACCATGAAATAAAGTAAGAAGGTAATAAATTGAATGATAAGTTGAGAATACAAAGTATATTCATGAACAAAATGTCTAAGAAGCTTTTTTCATTAGAAAGGAATAAGCATGCAATGTATCCATGAGATCTAAATTAACTAATATACAAAAAATATAGAAAATGAAATATTCTTATGTTGATACAACTTAGTACTACTATCCAAAAAAAAAACTCTAATAGCATCGATATTCTCAATATTACACCTCTATGGTTGACAACTAAACTACCAAGGATATTTGGAATGTAATTGTTGGAACATCTGATAAAATTTTGGGAAAAGAAAATGAAACGTGTTACCAAGGTAACAGATAGTTGAATTGGTGACCTACAAGAATAATACATTTAGCATAATTATGAAATATTAGGTTTCCAACGATCACCAATTCTATGGTACATTTTATGGTAGTCCATGTGAAACAACATAAATATCTGCATTGAACATTATAAGTAACTGGTAATCTAAAACTACCATATCAAACTATCGTAACGACCTACAACATATCCTCGTAGCTGAACTGATTATGATTTTGAAAAAGATAGTATAGCACCAAAAATTGTAATACTCGTAACCCAAGAAACTAAAAAAAATATGAAGGAATTAGAAGATAGTGCAGAAAAGAGTCAGAAAGTATCCTCTTATACCAAAATGAATAAATGGACCCGTGCTTAAATCAATAGAGGAAAAAAATGCAGGATTAATGAACCAAAAATTACCATGAAGTGGCATACTGTAACAATTCCATTGGATAAATTAGGAAGGTGAATAGAAAACCAACATAGTATGTGAATGTTGTAATCTAGAGATCTGTTTTTATAGTTTTAAGCTAACTTTGTGAAAGAACTGAATTTTCTATAAAGATACAAGGGGCTGGGGAACAATGATTCAACAAGTTGAATAGCTTTTTCAGCCAGGGGATGAACATTACTAGTTAATGACTACTTATTTTTAAATGCCTAAAAATAAAATTTTAGTGATATAAGTAGAGTTGTTCACTCCAAGGATTTTCGTTGGTATTACAGTTAGTGTGTTGGTTTTTGTTTATCTAAAGTATACTATTATCATTAATTAATATGAATATTATTTTATCCATTATAAAAATAAAGGATTTCATCATATTTATTTCAAACATTCGGTTTGAACTTAAGGGATGGTACAAATGTGTTTGATTTCTTTGGCATTGTAGTATTCTACATGTTGTTATGTGAATTTACAGTGAATGATTTGAATTGTTAATAAATATATTAATAGCAATTAGATAGATTACCTACATGTTTTACAAAATTTAACAACAATTAGGTGGAAAATCGAAAAAACGTAGTTATGATTCCTTAGAATAATCCTACAATAATTTCTATTTAACGAACTGGTTGCTCCTACAGAAATTGTTTCTTCCTTGGTTTATGGAGATGTATTTTAAGGTAGAATTTTTTGTGTTTAAATATTTAGATCAATGTTGCTATCAAAGTGCATTGATCAATATAACATAAAGTTTATAACATAGTATATGCTTGTGGAGGAAGAGTGGAAGCTTAGAAAAATTAAGAGACCGGTTTTACATTAAACAATATTAAAATTGTGATTCTACTCCATGTGTAAGGAGGAAACTGTAAACATTCTTAAAAAAAAAATCAGGGACTGACACAGATGATATTGAATAAACCTGGATTAAAAGAATATTATAGTCCTCATTTCCAGCATGGGGAAGAATCTGATTATACTTAGAATCCATAAAAATAAATAATACCAGATATAATTCCCCATAGTTAATTAAAATATTTCGTTGATAGAATGAAAGTCGAAGTTAAAAAATAAATAATACCAGATATAATTCGCCATAGTTAATTAAAATATTTCCTTGATAGAATGAAATTCGAAGTTAAAAATATCATGAGCACTTTGATTACAATAGCTACAGTTGATAAAAGTTAAATAAATTATGATAGACGTAGGGTAATTATATAATGACAGTTTTGGGGAAGGTTGCAAGATGAAATTTTAAGCAATTTTAAATGAAGAAAGGGCATAATTTATACTCCAAGTATGTAATTGTACTCGGATTGGTGCATGAAAAACCATATCATAAATTTATTGTGTATATACATGAAATATCATCTGGAACAGTATAGGTGTAACAAGGGTTAAACTCATTCGGGAAATATATAAATCATTAATTCCTTAACAAACCCTGATATAGGTGTTATTAACCTCACTACCGAATAGAGTTTGGCGTTGCATATTAAATTTTGGTATACAATTCCAAAGTGTATGTGACTCACTCTTAAATGGACCCTTGATTCTTTGCAGACTAATATGTCTCTATTTAAACTAAGTCAAAAACAAAAGAAAAAAAAAACTATTCAGGTAGTGAACAATGATGAAAAACACAATTTGTATATAAATTGAAATCTAGGAAAGAAGATTAGGAAACACTCATAAGCATAGGAGTTAACAATATATATATATATATATATATATATATATATATATATATATATATATATATATATATATATATATATATATATATATATATATATATATATATATATATATATATATATATATATAACCCACAAAAATTATTGTATACAATAAGTTTCATAGGAGAAAATTAAGTCGAGAGTAATCATGTTTGATGTAAATACACAAAAAAAAATTCATATTAAAACCTCTGTAAGAATATAGAGGAATGGGATTATGATGGTCATCGTAAAATCCTAAAGCCCAGATGGGTACGATTCAATCTACAGAGCATGCTAGAAACCCATCAATAGCGTGAAGAGATCTAACTGACCCGACACTCTATAGCAACATTGACCTGAAATAGAGTAAGGAATATCTTTCGTATTACTAATAGTACCCAGGGTCGATGAGCCAATAGATAATTTTGGATTTCATACTATAGAATATGACACATCATCGATAAAACCATTCGAATTAAAAATGGGAAGGGTAGGTGGTAACCTTATTAACAAGATTATAATACGGTGAACCAAGATTAAGTTACCTGTAGATAAGAATATGTGAGTGCTTCCTTCACGGTTGGGAGAGGAATACCATAGATACACCCAAAAATGAGTAAACCATGGGATTGAAAACTCTCCAATATTTACAATAAAGAAGAAATGTTAAAATGAGGCATGAGAACAATACCTCGAAGGGGACGCTTAGATTTAAACTTTTATAAACTGTACTTAATGGAAGTCAAGCTAAGATCTAATGGTTACCCCGATTTTCTGGCAATTTCCTACACTAGGGTAACAAGGAATCTCGTAGAATGATAGGTAGAATATAATTTACATATATATATATATATATATATATATATATATATATATATATATATATATATATATATATATATAGAAAATTTTGTAGAAATTTCAACAATAGAAGAGACTAGAGTCTAGTCTTATCAAAAATTTCATTGGCCTCGAGTACCAGAGTCTTAGAGCGGAAAGCGAAGCAAAGGCCTTGTCACCTGAAAAACCAGATAGTCCTTGAACGAAGAGAAATAAGTTCCATAGAATAAGGAAGAACAGGAAATCATTATTCACATCTTTAAATCATAAGGACATTAAGCAACATACTAACTAGAAAATAAAAGGGTTTTTTACCTAGTCAAATGGAATAATTCCACCTCCATATAAATTTAAAAAAATAAAGACATTAGAAGAAATCACATTTGATAATCATGACGCAGGTCTATGAAAATAATAAACAAAAAACAAATAAATAAAGACATATGCAACAAATATTGTGATCTTACAAGAGAAAACGCACAAGAATTTCATGACGAGAGGGTGACACCAGGAGCGTCGAAATAAATCATTAGGTTCCTCCATGTCTTCTTCCAACGATACCAAGTGACAAAGAATGACTCTCAAAGACACTGAGCAGAGACAAGTGTACTTCCATGATGAGGTGAAACAACATGATCCCCCCACTTGGATATGGTGATCGTTCAAGCATTCCCTGGGAAAATATTTCTATGTATACCCAAAGGCGAAGCGTAGTGGGTGAGTGTGCAAATAACCAAGGAGAAAAGGGGGATAGGGAGTTACGGTTCACCCAACAGACCACGACCATCTTATCTCCTTGTAGAATCAGAACCGTCCACCCAAAAATCCAACTGAAAAAACATTCTAAGCCATGTGATCATCATGTGAAGTTGGAAACGTGGCAAAACCAAATTCGATGTGTTGTTCGCAAGGGTAATGCATGTCCACTGAATGTCGTGCAAGAAAAAGTGAAGTCGGCAGGTAGTATAGAATCAATGGTGAGGCCATTGGTATAATTGGTAAATTATATTTAACCATTATTCATTGTGAAAATGAAGGACATATTAGAGTAAAACCATTTATATGATTGGGAATAAACTAAGCTAAGTGGGGGCTATATATATATATATATATATATATAAGTTTTACTTTGTACATTATAGTTATAGTTGTACATTACTAAGAATGTATCAGACCAAGGGATTTAGAACATGAATGGGTGTAGAAAATCATTGACAAACCTAATAATATTTATAATAAGATGATAAAAACAAAATAAAATTCATACATCGAAACTTGAGAAGTCCTATAAATCTTTAGAGTGAGATAATAGTTTCCTAAGGAGAACATGAAGAGTCCCTAATATCACTCTGATCATAATAATCACAAACTGATTATTACCATAGTTAGTGAGTAACCAAGTAAATTATATATATATATATATATAACCACATGTTATAAATATATAATATATATTTAAAATGACAATTTTCAAACACTTAAGCTGTAATATATCTGTGATTAACCTCAGTTATATATATATATATATATATATATATATATATATATATATATATATATATATATATATATATATATATATATATATATATATATATATATATATATATATATATATATAAAGTGCTTGAAAATTGTCATTTGAAATATGTATTATATAGTTATAACGTGTTGTATTTAATCAATTATTTCAATAAAATGTACCATGCTAATAAAAAAAATAGAATTGCTTTATTCATTTCATAATGTAAAAAAAAAAATACATAAATATATATGTTTTAATATATCTACTTTTATTTCTCCATTTATTAAGTGAATTATTTGACCTTTTTCAAAATTAGTTTTTTTAGAAATAATTTTTTGTTTCTTGAGATACTACATAAATCCTAAACTAAATGTGATTTCTACAACAAAGATAAAGTTATATTTTTATTGATACATCTCATTCACCAAAAACGTGAATTAAAATCCAATGCCAACTAAAAGGGATTGTTAGAAGAGAAGGAAAGAGAAAAATGATTTTAAAAGAATAGGTGTTAAGAATAAAATTAGAGAATTATATATTTCCCAAGTAATCTAGTCCCACAACCAATAATATCTCTTCACTCTCCCCCAACACATGTTTAAGAAATGGAAAAACTTAAAACCATTCGTTTTATGTAAGCACCATTCCTTTTTATGTAAGTACGAATCTACACTACACTTTGTACATCTTTGAAAACTTTGTTCTCTTTAAAAAATTCTCATAAACTTCATTTGAAATTTGAAAGAAGAAACTTTCCAAGGTAGAGATCATCATTTAGGATTAAAAGAACCATTAAATGTTATCTATGATGATGAATGCTATCAAAAAATAATGGTTTTATATATGTTTAACAAAGAATTTCTTCTGAGTTCATGCACATTAGAAGTAGGGATATTCTTGCTCCTTCTAGATATTGACACATTTGCTCTCTTTTAACTCCTACAATGATATCAAGCATTAATAAAACTAATGTTTATATGTTTTGGAGCACCTACACGAAAACCATTTTTGTTAATCCATCTTGTAAATAAATTTCCATGAACTGTAATTCATGTAATTAATATATAGAAATGATGTTCGAGTGGTTTTATTTGGTTAAATCACATCCTTAGTTTTTTTGGGTTATCCTAAATCATTACAATTCAAAGGTGGTTCTCAATTTGCATGAATTCAAGTGGTTTCAGAAAATTCCAATAAACCATGGTTTCAAGTTGTTTTCAATAATTTGCATGGTTTCAAGTGATTTTCATTAATTTGCATGGTTTCAAGTGGGTTTCTTTAGTTTTTGTTACATCTCATATTATAACTACATGGTATTACTTTCAATGCTTATTTTATCTCAGTTGTATTGTTTCATTCACCATTTGTTTATGTTTTTAAATCATATTCCTAGTGCAAACAATATGGAGAAAGTAATATGAGAAGTGAGACAATTTGAATTATCTGTATTTGCATGAATCTCTTGAATTGTGTGATCTTCTTAAAGGAAATATTTTTTTAGATTGACAACAGAAGCTCGATCAAGCTATAGGCTCGATTGAGCCCTTGCGCCGTAGAATTTTTCATAAATTACATTAATAAATTTTGTATGAGGTTGGAAGTGATTAGACTTTTAATGGCTCGATCAAGCCATTGGTTAGCCACCTATATGACTCGATCAAGGATTTCTTTAATGCTAGATCTAACAATTTGAATTTTAAATTTAAGCGCTCAGTGAACGTTTGAAGTGCTCGATCGAGCTCCTGAAGTCCTAAAAATCACAACTTCAGGACCACTTCTGTAGATTTGTTTGGAACCCCATTTTGTACCCTAGAGGGTATAGAGCAGATTTTTTCCTTAAGTGGCTTAGTTGATCATGTTGGATTCCTGAAAAAATCCTCTATCCATATGACATTTTCGAATGAACATAGGATATTTTTCATCTATTTCAAATTGGACAGTTTCAAAGGAGTTGAATAAGAAATAAATAATATAAATATAAACAACAACAAATTTTGAAAAAATACCGTTATCTTCATTTAAGAGTCCTCTTCAAAAGGGCACCCTTGGTTTTTCAATTTATTTAAAGAGTTAAAAAAAATATTAAGGGAACACGTGCTCCAACTTCTAAAAATAATATGAATATATAATTATGCACTATATATATATATATGAAAAACTTTGTTCTCCCCATGTAGATCAGATCGTGCTCAGAAATAGTTTTTAAAAATTACACATTTTAGACTAAGTTATGCTATGTGAAAACACGCATGCCTCTTAAGATGTGCTAAAATTTACAAGAACAAGTATCCCATGTAATGGAAAAGTGAGAGATTATAAGACACTAAAATATTTTGCAAAAAATATCATTAGAGCACCAACCTAATTCTGCACATATCAATGGTTATATGAATTTTGAGAGTTGCAATTCCATAAAAGAGAGAAAACTTGAAATTTCATCGCCAAATTTGACCTAAAAGTATAACTCATCTTCATGCATTCATCCATAAATTTAAAAGAAATAAAATCAACACATAATTGTATTCTACCATAATGTAAATGTTATAAATAATATAACAATGTCTTGGAAATTTTACTAATAATTTTTAACTACTTTAAAAATTATAAATAATATAATAATATCTCATTCATATATATATAAAAACCAATTTAGTAAAATTATATGTAAATGTGTCTAGTTAGATGTATATGCATATATGTCCGAAAGGTATCGAGATTACTAAGTATTATAATAAGATTTTTCTTCTAGTTTTTGTTTTTATTCGTACAACTATCAAAGAATTTGGAAAAACATTAAGAGCTATATAAATATTTATGGATTTAGCTAATCTTATTGTAAAAGGTTTTCCTGATATGAATTTGAAAAAAAAAAATATCATCGCATAATTGGGTTCCAATATGATCTAAGTTTTGTTGATGTACCATTGTCATGAAAAATTTATCAATAAAAATTTTGGCTAATTAAATGATGTAAAAAATGTTTTGAAAATACTCAACAATATTTTTTCACTAATTTTATATATATGTTATTGGAAATATCCACGCACATATATACCAAGGTAATAAAATTATACAGTTGATCTATATATATATAGTCCTAACGGTATAGACAATACCAAGTACTATATTGAAGGTTATATATATATATAGTCCTAACGGTATAGACAATACCAACTTCCAAGTACTACATTGAGGGTTATGTTTTTAAAGAACAATGAAGGTTGTTGCATATAGGTCGCCGTTATTTTGTAGTTAGCAGAATCTCTATGTATTTAATTTTCTATGTACCCATCTGTTGTGTTTTTAGGAAGTAGGTGTCAGAAGCACAAATCAACGAAAATAACAATTGCCACGTCCTACAAGGAAATTGAGCGTAAGACACCCGTTAAAAGTATCATAACATCCACGTCAGAAAGCACAAACGCATCCCACCCTTGCTGACGTGGAGATACGTCCCTGCATAACTGGGCATCGTTATCAGGCGTCAACAGTTGAGCTCAACCGTTTCTCCGCTCCGACATCATTACGTAAGCAGTGACGATTCCGCAATCATAAAATACCCCTCAACTCGTGAAGACGCGTGACGTCTGGCTTAGCAGAGATTTTCACCGACACGTGGCGCGGAAAAATACCCAGCAACGTACTGGTTCTGACAACTGGTGCGCCGACGATCACGCTCCGGCAGTCGAGAATCGGGATCCGCACGCGAATTCACACACGTTTTTCACTTGAAAATCCAAACCTACGCGCACGTTGTGTCTGGCGACAGGTCGAACGGTTTAACGCGCATGTTTAACTGTGTTCGCCGGTTAATCGCCCGAGTCACCATGGAAACTGACTGGAATTGAGGGGTGCACGTGGGCAAATTTCAGCTACCGCCGGTGGGTAGATGTCGGTCATCGCCGGTCATATTTGACTGGATTGGAATGGATTCGCTTTATCTGGGTATTATTTCATCCGCGGGGTTCCAGGGGAGGTTTATCTGCACTGTGAGTGGGTACCCACAAGAGGACTATATATTTTCATGAGTCCCATTTCTTAAAGATTCATCGGACTCGACTGACAGAAAGAGCCCAACGGCAATTGGTTCAAGAACAAGCAATTGGTTGCGCGATATCTTTATCAGACACAGGGCAGGGAATAAGCATTAAAAAAGGCAGTAGCAGGTCAAAGGTTCGAGACTCATGAGCAGCATGGGCAGTAGAAATGCAGAAGCGGACTTACATTTGCCTCCGGGATTCAGATTCTTCCCTACAGAGGAAGAGCTGGTGGTGCATTACTTGTGCAAGAAAGCGACCTCACAGTCACTCCCTGTTCCAATAATAGCAGATGTGGACCTCTACAAATTCGATCCATGGCAGCTTCCAGGTAATTTTTCATTTTTCCTCTTTAAGCTTTCTAGCCCAATTCCTGGAATGTGTTAATAGAAAGAATTCAGGGCTTACTGAAGATCTTGTTCTGTTCTTTTATTGTTTACAGAGAAAGCCCTGTTTGGAGAGAAGGAATGGTACTTCTTCACTCCCCGGGATAGAAAGTACCCAAATGGGTCAAGGCCCAATAGGGCGGCTGGTTCTGGATACTGGAAAGCTACTGGTGCTGATAAGCCCATCACTGCTAAAGGAGGAAAGAAAAGAGTAGGCGTCAAGAAGGCTCTGGTCTTCTATGTTGGGAAGGCACCCAAAGGCTCAAAAACCAATTGGCTCATGCACGAATACCGTCTTGCAGATCTTAACAGGCCTGCAAGGAAGAAAGGCAGCTTAAGAGTAAGTTATTCTGGTTAGACATGGTTCTTTTGTTGGACACGTGTTCGGATTTTGTTCAATACTAATATTCCCCCTCCACGTTTCTTCCCAGTCTGTTAATCCGACTTTACCATTAGCAATTGTCAGTCTGTTAATACGGTTTTACCATTGGCAATATTTTTATTGGGGAGATATTGGAGTTGAATTACAACTTACGATAGGCAATAGTTAGCCTTTCAGGGGCATAATAGTTAGTTTTTCAGGGGCATAATAGATCTTTGTTTGTGGGTCATATTTTTGTTTGTGGGATAAGGGACTTATTATCAAATTAGTATTTGAGACTTTTTTTTGTGGGATAAGGGTAGGGATTTGACTGCTAAGTCTACTAAAAGCATATATACTCAACTACTTCTGATTTTGAACTTGTGACTTTTTAGAAATCTCTTAGAAGTAAACATATGTTCTTAACCATTAAGCCCACTCAACTTGTATAGATATTAGTAGTGAAATATGTTTATATTTGATTGATTCCTCAATTACAAGGGTTGATGGAGTCCTCAAATAAGGCTACCTTTATCTCAATGGCAGATTTCAGAAATATTTTGGAATCTTACAAATAGAAAAGCTAGATAAAAAAAAATTGACTATACTTTATCTCAGTTGCAGATTTCAAGAATATTTTGGAATCTTACAAATAGAAAAGTGAAGTCAAAAAATTTGACTACATTCCTGTAGGTTTGATTTTCCAATATTCTTGGAATTTGAAATCAAGTTAAATTCTTCTCTCAATTACAGATATTAATAGAGAAATGTTTGGTTTTGATTCATTCCTCAATTACAAATGTTGATTGAGTCCTCAAATATAGTCATCTTTTGCGGGATTACAGAGTTCAAAAATAATTTTGGAATCTTACAAATAATAGTGAGGTCAAAAAATTAACTTTTCAAATATTTTTAAGATGTCAAGTTTAATTAAATTCAGCCCGAAATTAGATATATTACTAATAAAAAATTTGGAATCTTATAGAAAATTAAAATCAGAAAAATTGACTACACTTTATCTCAATTGCAAATTCCAGAAATATTTTAAAGTTTTACAAATAAAAAAGTAAAGTAAAAAAAATTAACTACATTTCTTTTAGTTCGATTTTCCAATATTCTTGGAATTTGAAATCAAATTAAATTCAACCTTCAATTAAGATATTAGTAGAAAAATGTTTGGTTTTCATTCATTCCTCAATTACAAAGGTTGATTGAGTCCTCAAATACAGTTAGTTATCTTTATCTAGATTACAGAGTTCGAAAAAAAAATTGGAATCTTCCAAATAGAAATGAGGTAAAAGATTTGACTTTTCAGATATTTTTGGAATGCCGAGTCTAATTAAGTTCGGCCCTTAATTAGAGGTATTACTAGTGAAAGGTTTGAATTTGACGGATTTCTCAATTGGAACTGCTTGGATTTACTGTTTAATTTAACTTCATTACAGACTTAGGGAAAGATTTACAATGGAACTTAATTCCATTTCAGATTTAGGAAATATTTTTAAATCTGATGAAGATGTCAAACAATATGAATAAGAAAGCTTATGATTTTTTTTTTCCAGTTTTTTCATTTCTCTGAAGACCAGTAACCTGTAATTCTGTTTTCTTGCCTTTTATTTGACATTTGAATTTGGTCAAGATGGCGACTGCATTTTATATTTTCTAGCTCTACCTTGTCATTTCCTCTGTGTATACGGATTGAAAATTTTCTTCTTGATGCAGTTGGACGATTGGGTTCTCTGTAGAATATACAGCAAAAAGATTAGTGCTGAGAAATTAGAACGAGAGCAGAAGGAAAGTTCCAATGATGTACCAATGGAAACCATTGACGAAAAGGAGATCGAGAATCAGCCCACCCCAACTTCAATTGAGCACAGCGGCATTGAAGACAGAAAACCATTTTCTGACCATTTGAACGAATGGGGACCTTCGACAACAAGCTACAGCGAGGTTCCCATGAATTCCAATATATATTTCCAGAACCCAGATTTCTTCCAAAACTCAACAACCCCTTTCAATGGCAGTACCCTCAAGGCTCCAGTGCAGAATACAGCATTCAACCCAATTTCCTCCTCCATCAACCACCATTGGACAAATTGCAATTCAGCAGACTTAATTCCAGGATTGCATACTGATTCCAGCTGTTCCAAGCCATCATCATTTTCAGAACCCATTTCGGAGAAAGAAGAGATCCAGAGCAGCATCAAGTTGGAAAATTTCTCGCAGGAGAAGCAACAGTCATTATTTAATCCCACTCTGGAAGGCATACAAAATCCCTCTCCTTATTTAGACCAAATAACTTTTCCTGATACTTATCAAGATTACTTCACTACCTTAAACTGTTCAGACTACTTACCCAGGTTTTACCCTAATTAGCTCTTCCATTGAGTTCACGAGTTATAGCAACGTTTATTGCCCCTGGTTAAATTATTTTTGACCTGGGCTTCCATTGAGTTCCTGGACTTACAGCTAGGCTTATAGGCCCCTGGTTAAATTCCTTAATTCCTTTTGACCTGCAGTTCCATTGAGTCCATGGGCTTATAACAAGGCTTATTGGCCCTGGTTAAACTCTTTTTTTTTCTTTTTTTTAATGACTCTTCCTGTATAGTCTAGCCACTCTACCGGACTCCCTCTATGGTTTATTCAGTTTATCCAGCTTTAGCTATAACTCCTTTTCCACAAGGGCTTGGTTGGTTAGTTAAGCTGAGGTGTTATTCTTCCCATCAAAATTGAAATCCCTCAAGTAACATGTTCCTCAAGACCAATTGCAGGTTAGACCAAGTGCGGGTCTGGCATAATAATTGAAGGTTTTCAAACTGAAAATTGTAAATTGGTTCAACTCCAAAAAAATTTCAATATTGAGAACTTCAAAGTATTCCCATTGGGGATTGAAAAGTTGCAAGGTTACCATAGCATTGTGATATATAAAAAAACATCTTCAAAGAATAAGAAAAATATTAGTGTATATTATTCTAAATAATAAATAATATTATTAATCATGGTAAATGATGTTCACAGTATTGATCTTGTTTTACCGATTAAATTGATTATGAATATTTGTTCTCAAATCCAGGTTAAGCAGTTGTAAGAGTTATATTTTACAAGTAAATAAGACAAGGGAGAATCCATGTCAAAAACTTAAACTAAATATCCTTTTAAATTAAATTGGCTTATAAAACATAGTATGGTGGAGAAAATAAATAATTTAAATTAAATTAATTTTTTTGAAAATTTGAAATGATTTATTTACATATATATTAAGTTTAATTTGATTTTCTTGATTTAAGATTGATAATTATTATATTGATAGGAGTGATTTATTTTGGAATAGTTTTCTTAAAATTTTCTTTTTTTAAAAGACAAAAATTTATGGATGGTCTAGATTTAATAAATTGAGAATATTTTACACAATCCAAAGGATAAAATCAAGAGTTTCCAAATCATTTTTTTTATTTCCAATCTCCTCTCCTATCTAAACATTACAAATTCTCAATATTACAAATAGCACAAAAATATTTTAATGGCTATATGCTTCTATTAACTATTTAATTTATATGGCTAATAGATATCATATTATGCATTTATATTATAGTTATAAAAAGATTTTATGAATTAAATGATGATTGTAGAGATCATATCAAACACATGTACTATAAATTATGCACAAATCTTTTGGTAATAATCACATTACAATGAACAAAGTCCACGCGTTCCAAACCAACCAGTGTGGTTCATCATCAAGACTAGGTGAGAGATCAGATCCGGTCGTTGAGTTTAAATAGATGTAGAAATGGCAAAGTAAACCGTTAGAATAACAACTAATTTGACTTTGAAAATAATAACTGTTAGTTCTATTAATTAATTATTTATTTAATACAACCTAACGGCTAGTTTGACTATTGAAACTAGTCAAACTAGCCGTTAGGTTGTATTAAATAAATAATTAATTAATAGAACTAACCGTTATTATTTTCAAAGTCAAATTAGTTGTTATTCTAACAGTTTACTTTGCCATTTCTACATTTATTTAAACTCAACGACCAGATCCGATCTCTCACGTAGTCCTGATGATGAACCACACTGGTTGGTTCGAAACGCGTCGACTTTTTTCATTGTAATGTGATTATTACTGAAAGATTTCTGCATAATTTATCGATGGATCACAGAAGCCAAAAATCTATAAACATATACTATAGTTTTGTAAAGAGTATCTTAAAAGGAAATGAATTTTGTCATTAATATTTTAGAAGGTGTAAGGATACAAATTGTTTTACAGTTTATGGAATGGTCCATGCTATGGTTTCACAGTCCAATTCAATCCGTCCTTTGATTTCGTTATGTAGTTCATGTAGTTCATAAAAGTTAGTTCTTAGTTCATGTAACATACCCAACCACCTAGGTTATCCGAAGGATTTGGGGTTATAAATATTTTCTTCCTTTTAGTAACCTTGAAACTCCTTTTGGATACCACTATCATCTTCTTCCCATCAAGAGTATAAAAGCTTTCCAATGATATAAATTTCATCAAAATCTGAACTCTCAATGAAAATTAATCCATTGAAGGTTTACGCTCTTAAGTGCCACATCAACAGCCTAACTATCACATCAACATCCATACACTTCCATGTCATTGACATGTGGAAATATTTTTCCATGTATCAGCGTCACATAGAAGCACATCCTCAAGAGGAGTCATGTTAGCCCTCCACCCTTATCCTAATATGGGATTTCCAAGAATCCCCTAATCTAGTGTTTTATTGGATTTCCATCCTTTCAAATTCATTTGGTTCTTTCAAAAGTTCTAGATCCATCTGGATCTAGAATTTTTTAGAAGTCTCATTTTAAGATATTTCTAAACCTTTAAATCTATGATATCAAGGCACTTTGGCCATCAACGTCACCTACAACTCAATTGTCACCTAACCTCCACCTCAGCACCATAAAGTTATTCCAATATCCTTCGGTAGCCACCTCATCATGCTAGTTCCACGTAGTCAACCCCCTCTCACTAGATATCTTAGTTTCCAATTTTTTTGGATATATATGGATCTATACATATGTAGAAAATGCCAAGGAAACTCATTTCACAAAAGTCTAGCTTTTTGGATCTCCTAAATCCACATCACCTATCATGACAGGTGAGATATCAACCACCATATTAGTGCACTTGCACTACAATTCCATGTGATCTCACCATATTGACATGTCATGCCATGTCATCTAATACCTTCTATTTCATCCCATGTCATCATGACACATCGTCCTTCAACATCATCCTATTCTTTCCCATAGGATCTAGAAATCCCCATTTGGGAGCCATGTAAATTGTTACTCTAGCATTTGGATCTACGTTTTTCAAAAAAGTCACTTTATGAAAATAAATTGGATGTCTAGATTGCTATATCTTGACAGAATTTGGATCCTCAATCTTTGTCAACTAACAAATCCCACTAACATCTGTCAATGGTTCTCAATGAACTTTGGTTCTCATATTTCTCCTAGTGCGGTTAGTAGAACAATAGCCTACCGATAAATGTTTTTCATGTCTACCTTGGTTTAGATCAATATAGTTAATGGACCATCAACTAACAAAGATTTGTTTCTTTATTAGTTGACATCTTTATCAAGCTAGCCATTAGGAGTTCTAATAAAATTTCCAAGAGACTTTAGGTCGATTTAGTGGGTGGCTCATACACCTAATCACCTTTTCACAACTAATACCTTGGTCATGGCTCCCTAAAGACCCCCAATCCCCAAATTACCAAAATGAATTGAAAATAGAGGAATTAGTCCCTAAATTTTTAAACTTCTGCTAAGCTTTTGGCTAGTTTCAAAGGACTAAAATAGACCATAGAAAGGCATTAATAACCTTAGAAAAAATTCTAAGACACAAAAGCAATTAGCAACATTTAGAGGCACTTAAAATCTACTCTTAACTAGGCATCCTTTCAAGAAGGAACAAAATATGCCTAATGGCCTACTCCATAACTTAACCCAAACTAAGATGATATTCTTCTCACCCATTGGGTTGCAATTTCAATTCAAACTTCAAAACTCTTACGAACAAAGGGGCCAATATTTTTTCCTACCTCTAAAGGAATAGTCCCCCAACATTGATACTCCCAACACTGATAAACTTTCCAATATTCTCATTCCAAATAAGGAAATAATGACAATTGTTTCATCCCATCGCTGACTTGGTAACGGAAATTCACATAAAGATTATACAGAGATATTTAGTACTCAACTCAAACAATACATTTTACCTTAAAATACATTTCATATCTAACACAAAGAACCTACCCATAATATTTATTTATTTTACAACATTACCTAGTAAATGAGTTTACAACTATGAACCAAATACCATCCATCATGGATTTAAACTCATCATTGAAAACACACTTAAAAGTCCAACATAGCAAATAATCATGAAACATTGAACAATCAATTTCATTTTATTAATAGAAAAACAAGATACACTTATTCATTTTACTTAATTTTGATGGAAACTAAATAAGCGAGAGTCATTATCCACCCAACCATAGGCTTTGCTACATTATAGACCTTCTTGCAGTTGGTGATCCCTAAGCCTTATCTAATGCCTTAATGAAAGCCTTACTTCAATAATATCATGGATTCAAACAAATTGGAGAACATGAATGCTAGTCTCGTTTATACATAAGGATTTACCATGATTCATTCCAGCCATTGAACTAGGGCCTATTATCTTTCACAGTGTGGCCACGTTGGGCTTGAAAAGTAAAAAGGTAGCCCTTTCCTCAACTAATAACCCCTCAATTCTTCCCTCTCTTACTTCTTCTTGTGAAAGAATTCAACAAAATTCTTTTTGTCTATAACTTCAACAAGATTTCTCAATAATCCAGCTACCCCTCTAGCTCAGGCTGAAGGCTTCAATGCTAACTTCCCTCAAAAATCAGGTAATCCACCACTCTGCATGGGAAATTGTGATTCATAAAAGTCTTCTCTTACCTTCTGCTTAATTTCATAGTCTTAGAATCCACATGTGTTTCTAGTTTTCTCCACTAGTTAGTCAGGTTCACACATGCATGATCACTTCCACTATCTATATCCTTCCTCTACTTCTCTCTAATCATACACTCCCACTATATACCTTATTTTCCCAACCACATGCACATCGGTTAGCATGAGATTTCAGGTCCCTTCCCTTGGCTTGTATGGTCAATTTGAATTCTCCAAAATATGTACATTCGCCATTCCTCAAGATCAGTTCAATTCCACTCCCATTCCTTCTCTTCACTGCTATAAATTAGGTAGTTCAACTACCAAATAAAAAATTAGAACATTAATTCATGATATATAGGGAAGTTCCTAATCCCCCCTATAACTTTACTCTTAGGTATGAATATTCATAATGGCTAGGCTCTCTTCTTTAGCTTTATCATTATATTAAATAAACTGTAAATTATATCAACTAAAGTTGGGTAAGATGTTTATGTTGGCTATTCCAACATTATAAGCCTTAATTACAATTACAAAACTTGGGGGGTTTTAAAAAGATTTTATATTACCATCACCCTTAAAAAAGGATCATCCATGGTGTTATATTATGCATAATAGAATATATGTATAGAAAACACAGATGGGTATGCCATTTTCATGGTATTATACATTTTCTGTGTCTCATATGTGCCAAAACAATTCCACTGCACCTTTTGCTACAAGATGGCTTGGTTTTGGAGTAGGGTCTCCCTCATGTCAATTATGTATTGTAGCTCTAAATAAAACTCTCATTCAGGTTCCACTTGAATCGTATCCCTCCCAATCAATAATATTATTATCATCATACATATTATTTACTTTCATAGTATGAGGTATGGAAAGCATGTATGTTATTGGCCCCACTCTCAATAGTATCTCAAAGGGTTCATATTATCGTGGTGTCAACGTGGCACATGATCCCATTTTGAAAGAACTTCCCTTGGGTTTGATCTTGAGGTAAAAATGTTCTTATACATGAAATCTCATATGGGTTCTATTACGATCTTCATAACTTTTATGTCCAGCTTGTGCTACCCTTATATTTTTCTTAATCATTGTCACTTCTAATTCCATTTCCATCAACATGTATGGCCCAAGTGTAATATTATATAATGAATTATCAAAATTTATTGGGATGTTATACTTTTATCCATATATCACTTCAAAGGGATTCATATTTAGTGATTCATGGTAGAAATTGTTACTAAATGTGACATATAAAAAAATGAGATTTAGTCAAGTTCTCATTACATGAGTAAATTTGTTCCATAACTTTGCATGTTTCTTCCTCTATAAAATGCATGCCTCAATAAATGTGGTGTAATATAACTAAGGTTGGATCCGTGAACAATGATAATTGAAATAGAATGATTGGAAACTATACCCTCCATCTCTACCATCGAGGCTTGGTGGTATTTTCTTGTTCATTCCCTTGAAATTCTTATGGTCCTCCAACCAAATTTTATCCTTTCCTTTTAAGTTGAATATGAATAATTTTACCTTCATGTTTTCAAAGTAATTATCTACCCTAAAAAAAATATTTAGCCCTAGCAACCAGGCCTTTGCCTCCTCATTCTTACTAACCTCACCATCAAAAGTAGGTGGATTTTCCTCATTGAATTCCTCACGAAAATATTTTTTTGTAGGCATATCCTTCATTTTCTTATGTAATCCTGACCTAATTGGACTACTTGACAATTTATCTTAACTTCTTCATTCCTCACGAGAGGTGTTTGTTGAGGAGGTCTTTGCTAGATGCATCTTTCTTGACACTCACGTGCCTCTTTATCAAGGTATGTTTCCTTGCATTACTGGTACTTGGACCATTTTTTTGAATTTGTAATGGTGTTATTACATTTTACGATCGAAATCTTCCGATGTGATTGATAGATGTTCCATGATGCTATTGTTTCTATGTATTTCATCAAATTTACAACATCCCTGGATTGATGTTATCCTATTTCTCTTTGGTTGTCATGACCTTTTCATTATCATCTTTATAACTCTGAAGACTAGTGACTAGAGTTGAAACTCTCACTATATCAACCATGTTTGGATTTGTTTCACCAACCTTACTCTCATTCTACTTGTCATATTTAAAGTGTGATGTCCTACTTGTGCTATATTACACCATTCTATTGAGAATTTCCTTTCTTTATTATTCTTGGAAAGTATTTTGACGTGTCGAAATATAGTTGTTATTTTAAGAGAATAATAATTAAAGTGTTAACATATATAGTTTCCTTGGTTATGCAAACATTGACCTAATCTATCTTGAAATTGGAACTCTCCTTCTGTTGCATATCACACTCAGGCACATGTTAGCAAAAATAGTAAATTTTGACCCAATAATTTTGTTATTGAAAACCTTTCTTCTGATTTTTTTAAATTTACAATAAGATTTAACATTATCTAAACCAAACTCACTCCCCACTAATCTGATCCATCCCTAATGTTGAATTTTTTTTGTGATAACACTTTGTAACACACCCAACCCCCTAATTCATCTTAAGGAAGTGTGGTTATAAATTCTTTCTTCTACTTACTCACCTTGAAACTCCTTTTAAATACTATCATCATTTGTTTCCCATCAAGAGCTTTCCTATGATATGAATTTCATAAAATTTTGAGCCCTTGATTCTAATTTATGGCCCCTTGAAAATTTCCATGTGGCTAACAAGTGGTATCCCCTTCCCACATGTTAGCACCATATAGATCAACATCCTCAATGAGGGGCATGTTATTCCTACCACTTTTATCTAAATCTGTGATTTTCAATTATCACTCCTTGTAGATTTTTACCAAATCCTCAAAACTTTGAATTCATCTCGATCATTCAGAAGTTTCAAACCCATCCAAATATAGTATTTTTCAACATTGACATTTTAAGAGATTTTTGAACATCTACGTCTTTGATATCTAGACCCTTTAGCCATCTACATCACCAAAAAACTTGTTGTCACCTGGCATCAACCTCAGTGCCAAAATGTTACTTTGATCCTCCTATGTATCCAACCCTTTAGATTGGCTCTATGTAGTCAACCCTCACTCACTAGATAAAACTCTCATAAAATGAGGTTTATTAAATAATTAAATATTATTAATTATTATATTGATAGTAAATGAAGAATATTCTTGTAATTGTTGATTATAAGAATATTGGAAGAATTATTTCTTAATTATTTTATTTATAATAATTTATATTCTTCCATGGAAATAAATTATATTTCCAAGTTGGTATATTTTATGAGTTTTAGAAATAATGAGTAATAGATTTGGAAAAAGTATGGATAAGTGATGTTTTTCTCATAAGGAAAAAGAAAATCTACCTTTAAAAATAAAAGCATGAGGGATTTATGGAATGCTTTTCTGATTTAGAAAAAATCAGATTTATGGAGGCTTTATGGATTGCTTTTGTGATTTAGAAAAGATGGAATGCTTTTATGATTTAGAAAATATGGAATTATTTTATGATTTAGAAAAAGCTGGAATACTTTTAGGATTTAGAAAAGCTTGAATGCTTTTATGAATTAGAAAAGATGGAATTCTTTTATGATTTAGAAAAAAGTTGGAATACTTTTATGATTTATAAAATATATTCCATTTTAATTGATTCTATTTTTTATATAATCCCATGAGAGAAATAGAAGAGGGAAATGGGAGAATACATGGAGAATGGAGCCAAGGAAGAGGAAGAGAGTATTTCAAGCATGCATCAAGAGACGAATAACCATATCCTTTGAAAATATCTTTGTTTGCATATGGACCATGATTATATAATGATTGAATTTATTTGCAATAAAAATTTCAGTGTATTAAAAGCTAGATCTACACTTATTTATGCATTATTTTGATAAAACCCCAAGGGGATCTTGTTTAGAAGGCTGAGTAGTTCCAGATCTGGTATGGATATGATGTTTCAGCCATATATCAGTTGTAGATCTGAATATTAACCTACATCAGCTGAAGCTCCTCATATAAAATGTTGTCAAGTCTTTCTGCAGCTTTTCCAATTGTTTCTGCTATTATTTTTGAAGGATTCTTGCTCTTACTTCAAGTAAATCCAATACTTCTACAAAGGAACTTGATTATAGATCTGATTTCTTGATGCCATACTATAACATGAGTCTAATGGCTGATTTCTAGTGTCTTCCAGCAGAAACTGCACAATTTCTAAAGGACGGTTTCTCTATTTACCAACTCTCTCCTTTAGCTGATTTTCAGCTAGTGTTGATTGTGGGAGATTTGTTAAAACCTCTAAACTCATTTATTTTTGCCGAAACTTTTCTTGAGGTCTGACACAGCCTAAAATAAGGGAACCCAGCCCTATTCTACATTATTTTCACACTGGCTTGCTTATACAATGTCCTCCTTGAGCCTATTGCAGATTTTCCTGAGAGTCGAATTTAGCGCTTCTTCCTTGGTTGGTTTTTACTTCTCTTTTGGATCCATTTTTTAGATCTATAGATCTAAGGTTCCTAAGAGCAGAAAAATCTAAGATGAGTGTGTCATTCCCACACTTGCTGTGTTCCACCATTCTTCTATAGACAGAGTCTGGAATGGGCCAGGAAGCCTCTGGATTTCACCCTTCCTTGTGAAGGTGATGCATCTAGTAAATGCCCTGCCATTCTATCTCTGGTTTAGATCTATTGGTGTAATTCCATATTGTTGTGATTCCATAGTGGAATATCTTAGGATATTCCCTACTGAGCCTATTTTTTCCCATTTGGAACATTACATACTTGTATGCAAGGAAATAATTATTGTGTTTAAACTCTTCAAAATGAATAGAAGAGAAGAATATATCCTTGTATGCATTATTGGATTATATTCTCGGAGAGGAAAAAGGGTAATCACATGCCTTATTATGTAAGACTATTTAGAGAAACATATATGCTTGCATGCATGGGAAAAATATATTTTTGAGTATTAGATTTCTAGAGAAAAGGAAGATGCAATCACATAATATTTATTGTGTTAGCCTTCTTTTGGGAAAAATAATATGTATTTTTCCAACCTAAAGGGGTAGCTATGGTATTAGCTTTATCTTCGGAGAATATTATGCATAGTTATTGGTTATATCTTTTGGATGAGAGGGAAATGTCACTTTGCATGCATGAAATGATAAGTGGTATGCGTTTGACCCTTGGAAAAGAAATGTGTTTATTTTTCCAGGAAATATTTATTTGGTTTCTTTTGAAAAGAAATATATGTTTTACATGCAGGAAGAACAAGATATGTTATTGCATGCACAAAACTATAACTTGTATGTTAACTTTGTTTGAAATAGAGTTGGCATTATTATACATAGTAACCATTATGAATAGATCTTGGGTGGAAAATATGTTTTTGGAAAAGAACATGTATTCACATGCGTAAGTATAACATCTATTGCATTAATCCATATTGAAAAGAAAACATACGAGTAGGAAAAAAGAGAAATTGCTTGTTGGGATAGTTATCTTGAAAATATTGTGATGCATTTGCATGCACAGTATTATTATATAGTATGTTAGCTTTCTTTTGGAAATAATAGGAAAGTGCATGCAAGATTTTATTAGTGTTTGGTGGAAAGAGGATGCTTGATATTGATTTATTTGCTACTAATGCATGTGAAATGATGTTAAATAAGGAAACTAATGTCAATGTGGTTATGTTTTATAAATGCATACAAATATTTATTGAAGTGTCACAAATAGAGATTGATTATTGGTTTATTAATATTTTATCTAATCATGATATCAAGTGTGCTGACGACAGAAATGGCAGGAAAGAAGGATGACTTGAGAAAAAGAAATTTCAAGTTTAACATTGTGGAAGATAAAGAGTTGTTAGTCCATGCAGGTTTAGTAGTTCCAATTGCACAATGATCCCCTGAAGGAAACAGTCTGAATACAAAGACAGAGATTGATGATTCGTGGGTAAATGGTATCATGATGATTGTACTAACTTATAGCTAGTTATGTTTCGTTTAAGATTATTTTTATATGTAAATTTTATTACAATGGTCAAGGGATGGACTCCCTTATAACCATTGAGTGAGGGGTGACAACCCTGACGAGCGTTTAATAATAAAATTAAACGTTTGCTGGTTTTCACCCTATGGGGTTTCCAGGGTATATCGATGTCTATTTATGTGATTGTTAATTGTGTCGTTTTGATGATGTTAATCTCTTTCATGATATGACGTTGATATTATCAATTAGGTGATCTACTAATTGAAATAAAATGATCATGGGATCGATGCATAGATTATAGCAGGAAATTTAAGTTAATATGCTACAACAAGAACAATTAATGGTTGTGTAACTCACTATGATTTTTGCTAAATATTTATCTAAGTGATGATAATGGGTATTTAAATGGTTAATGCATAAATATATAAAGAAATCTATAAGGTTACACATTCGTAAATGTTGAAAAAAAGTCCTAACTCCATGCATTTTTCCTGCGAGGTTATCGGGGTATGTTACAAATGGTATCAAAGCAAAAGGTTGCAACACTGGCGCCTTTTGGGAATCGTTATGCAAAAAGGAAGTAGAGGTATGATGCTAGTGGGCATAATCTTAGGTATGATTTTAATTAAACTTGTAGTATACTACAATTAACATGAGATGCATGTTGCATGATTAATGAATGCATGAAAGAGTAGACATTTATAATGTTTCTTTAAAAGTTGTGCTCATGAAATTTTAATATGGATGTGGATAAAAGACAATAAAACTTCTATTGTACCTATGAACCATCTTGAGCACTCACTGTTTATATTGTAGATTAATTACCAACTTTGCATGCATAGTGTGAGAAAAATTATTATGGTGCATAAGAAAAAAAAAAAATGGAAAAACATGGCTAAAGTTATCATGCACTACCTATAAATAATGAATACATGTATGGTTGGTGTGATAACTAAATAATATAGAAGTTGGGGTTGACCCTGAAGAGTACAATGGAATGTTGAAAACAGAATATATATATACTTGAACGAAACTCTTTAGTTGTTAAAAATAAGCAACGAGTGAAATAGAACTCACATAGTGAACTTAAATTCAATAAAAAAATCATAGTAGCATAATTGTGGGTTCTCTTTCTTCATTTAGAGTTGTAGAGGAAAGTTTGCATTCAATGTGTTCGACAAAAAGTGGTAATTGAGATCCACGGTTTTGTATTTTAAATAATTTCATCCATGGAAGTTTTGGATGTGATTAATCTTTAATATCAAGCGCTTTTCATACCTTGAGATCATGTAACCCCCATGGTGATTCCAAGAAAAAGTTATGTTTAGAAATGGATCCATAATTTGGTCAAATTTCCTGATTAGACGTTGTTGTAGGGATTGTTGGTTCTGTTATTAGCAGAAATTTTACCATTGATGATATTAATATGATTCATGATGTTCTAGAAATTCTAGTTGTACTATCTCTATGAGAGTATAAACATATTTATGGAAATTTATTTCATCTCTGCTAACTAGTCCCTCGATGGTAGTAGAATGTATGCTTTCCAACTATTTGGAAGAATGCCTTATCCACCATAGATTGCATGCTTGCAAATTGTTGTTAAAATTCCTCAATGGATGTAGATTGCATGCTTGAAAATTGTTTGATGGAATGTCGAATTAGTTGTAGATTGCATGCTTGCATACTATTTGAAAAAAAGTCTACAGTGATTGTAGATTTCATGATTGCAAATTATTTTCACAAAATTCCTCAATGGTTGTCGCTTATATGGTTGCAAGCTAATGGTAAGCGAAAAAAAAAAGAATCACATTTTGTGTCCTAGTGTTCAATGGGACTGTTAATTCTCTACAATATTGATGGCTGCTAAGGTGAGACCTTAAATAAAGTATCATGCTATGGTATGCAACATATGTTAATGTCTTTTTTCTAAGCTACATGATTATTATTATTATGTGGAAATTTTAAATGTATACCACCTATATTACATGTGATGAATTGTTGTCAATGTGCTTTGACAAATTTTGGACCCCATGTTGTGGGTCAAGTATAGATGCATGGTGTACATAAATGTTCCTTTGCCTTAATGATAATATGCAATGGAAAATTATGTAAATTACAATGGATTTGTAGACAATGACTATTTTTAGACATTGAATTTTTATTGGATTCAATGGCTATGGAAGCTATGATGGGATTGATGTAATGAGGTAATATTTTATTTTATTGTTGAGTTAATGAATACTTTAGTTGGGGTATTGAGGAAATAACTCTAGAGTTTTTGTAACACCCTCAAGTTCTATGCTTTTCAAATTAGACATTTGAACATAAATCCAAAGGGGAGTGGACCCCAATGGATAATTATTGTGTGGATGTGGTTAATTATTTATTTATGAAAAATAAATAAAATATTGTGTATGCACTATGACAAAATGAGAAATTGAGATCACATGCCTAATCCATGAGGTTATGGAAAAGGTAAAGACTTTCCCCAAAATCTTTCAAAAATCCTTGAAAGAAGTTATTTCTAATTTAGATTTTTGAGGAAAAATCTAAATTCCCCAATGATGAGGAAAGTAGTTGGGAAGAGGTAAAAAGCTGGAAAAGCTGGAAAAGTAGAAAGCGGCTTTAAATTTCCTAAATAAGGGAAGCCTAGGAAAACAGGAATAAAAGCATCCTGAAATTCTGGACGCAGAATTGGAAACAGGCTTTGGGGAGAGAATAGCTTAAATAAGCTGCTCCAGAAAAGATTGAGGTTAGTATGTTCTTGGAGGATGTCAGCTCGGGGGTGAGTTTTGGAGATAGACGAACTCTAAGGTTGGGAGGACTGGTCATAGTATCGGTATGCATACATAAATTTGGAGATTTATCTATGAATTTTTATATAAGGTTATATGAATTGTTATGTTATGATTTCTTATGCAAATTTTATATGAATCATTATGTTATGATTTCTTATGCAAAGTTTACATTGACTATTTGTTCAGTACCTCATGCAATTGCAAATTAGAGCTATTAGCTGAAAATCCAGTAGGTTAATAGCAGGGACAAATGGTTGGATTCCGGGGATAAGTACCCTGTAGTAATAAAGTTAGAGATGATAGATTTCCTGAATGTCAAATCTAATAACAAATGTACCGGTGTAGCTTGCTATCTTTTAAAATGAAAATGGATTTGCTGTGTGTATAAACTGAAATTTTTAACAAAACGGTAAACAGGAACAGCAAGTACAGTCCAAGGGAAGAGTTGTAATATGCACAAGAATTACAAGTATGCTGAATAATCTTAACAATAACATAAGAGAATAGCCCTATTGTTATATGTGGTAAAAGTATGGGTAAAGGAAGATTGTAAACATATTTAAAATACTGGGAAAAGAGCGTCAATCCACTTTCAATATAAACTGCTGTAAAAGTAGTTGAAGCAAAGAAGGTTAACTGAATATAGATAGATGTATATGTAGATATCTATACATAGATGCTGAAATTTTATAATTATAGAGGTTAGAAAGTCTATAAAGCTTGCTAACTGAAAATTTAGAGAAAGGGACATATTGATCTGTTAGAGTTGGACAAAACTCTGAAAAACAGATCTACGAAATACAAATGAGTATATGTTTATATACACATATAAATATCAGTCGACTGGGTTGACTGATAGGAATTGAGGTTAAGCCAAAATTTCTCATGGGAATATTTATAATACCAAGAGTGTCTGTAATTACAAAAGAGAAATTAAAGACTTGATAAAATTATGAATGTGAAATTGATTATTGAAAAAAATTAGGTGCATAAAAGTAGAGTATATCTGAGTTAATGTTATGCGGATAAGAAGCTGGGGATGGGAGACGTGACAGTTTTAGAAGACTTCTTGCCAGCTTATGGAAAGCTATTGGTGGTTAATTTCAACATGGACCTTTCCTAAAAGTCTCCTAAAAATCCCTAGGAGAAAATAATAAAGAGGAAATATTAACATAATGGTTGGAGATAAATACCATGAGTTTGAATTGGATTGAAATTATTGTGGGAGAGAAATACAATAATTTGCAAAAACACTAGTGGGAGAGAAAGACAATAATTTGCAAAAACACTAGTGGGAGAGAAAGACTAGTGTAACTCCTAAATAAAATGCAATGTGCACTTGATAGAGTTTTCTTATCATTTTGATGATTAAAGGGCTAAGTGCTCTCTGAGCTTTTATGAAAGTATTAGGATTTAGGTATTATTTTACATTTCCTAAATAATTGGAAATGAAAATTAAAGGTTAATGTTCCAACAAGAGAAGAACATCGAGGACGATGTTCTCTTTAAGGGGGGGAGTTTGTAATATCCCTCGCATAAGCCACCATAAAAACTCTCATAAAATGAGGGTTTTTAAATAATTAAATATTATTAATTATTATATTGATATTAAATGAAGAATATTCTTGTAATTGTTGATTATAAGAATATTGGAAGAATTATTTCTTAATTATTTATTTATAATAATTTATATTCTTCCATGGAAATAAATTATATTTCCAAGTTGGTATATTTTATGATTTTTATAAATAATGAGTAATAGATTTGGAAAAAGTATGGATAAGTGATATTTTTCTCATAAGGAAAAAGAAAATCTACCTTTAAAAATAAAAGCATGAGGGATTTATGGAATGCTTTTCTGATTTAGGAAAAATCAGATTTATGGAGGCTTTATGGATTGCTTTTGTGATTTAGAAAAGCTGGAATGCTTTTATGATTTATAAAATATGGAATTATTTTATGATTTAGAAAAAGCTGGAATACTTTTAGGATTTAGAAAAGCTTGAATGCTTTTATGAATTAGAAAATATGGAATTCTTTTATGATTTAAAAAAAAATTGGAATACTTTTATGATTTATAAAATATATTCCATTTTAATTAATTCTATTTTTTATTATAATCCCATGAGAGAAATAGAAGAGAAAATGGGAGAATACATGGAGAATGGAGCCAAGGAAGAGGAGGAGAGTATTTCAAGCATGCATCAAGAGATGAGTAACCATATTCTTTGAAAATCTCTTTGTTTGCATATGGACCATGATTATATAATGATTGATATCTTTCGTAAAATTTAATTTATTAAAAGAAGCTAGATCTACATATTGCATTGTGATAAAACTGAAGTTCTTGTTGAAGGCTGAGTAGTTCAGTTCATTATGGATCTGATGTTTCACTATATATGATTGTAGATACGAATATTAACCTACGATAGTTGACTCTCTTTCTGCGAAATGTTTGTAGATGTTACTGCGACTTTCCCGATTGTTTCTTATGTTTTTGAAGATTCTTCTCTTGTATTAAGTAAATCCATATTATATAAAGACTTAGATTTATAGATCTGATTTCTTGATGTCATACTATAACATGAGTCTAATGGCTGATTTCTAGTGTCTTCCAGCAGAAACTGCGCAATTCCTAAAGGACGGTTTCTCTATTTACCAACTCTCTCCTTTAGCTGATTTTCAGCTAGTGTTTATTATGGGAGATCTGTTAAAACCTCTAAACTCATTTATTTTTTCTGAAACTTTTCTTGAGGTCTGACACAGCCTAAAATAAGGGAATCCAGCCCCGTTCTACGTTATTTTCACACTGGCTTGCTTATACAATGTCCTCCTTGAGCCTATTGCAGATTTTCCTGAGAGTGGAATTTAGCGCTTCTTCCTTAGTTGTTTTTTTTACTTCTCTTCTGGATCCATTGTTTAGATCTATAGATCTAAGGTTCCTAAGAGTATAAAACTCTAAGATGATTGTGTCATTCTACTTCTGTGATTTCCTGCTTCTTCTACACAAACTGATGCGGAGATGGCTTGACCCTCTGGATTTCACCCTTCCTTGTGAAGGTGATGCATCTAGTAAATGCCCTGCCAGTCTATCTCTGGTTTAGATCTATTGGTGTAATTCCATATTGTTGTGACTCCATAGTGGAATATCTTAGGATATTCCCTACTGAGCCTATTTTTTCCCATTTGGAACATTACATACTTGTATGCAAGGAAATAATTATTGTGTTTAAACTCTTCAAAATGAATAGAAGAGAAAAATATATCCTTGTATGCATTATTGGATTATATTCTCGGAGAGGAAAAAGGGTAATCACATGCTTTATTATGTAAGACTATTTAGAGAAACATATATGCTTGCATGCATGGGAAAAATATATTTTTGAGTATTAGATTTCTAGAGAAAAGGAAGATGCAATCACATAATATTTATTGTGTTAGCCTTCTTTTGGGAAAAATAATATGTATTTGTCCAACCTAAAGGGATTAGCTATGGTATTAGCTTTATCTTGGTAGAATATTATGCATAGTTATTGGTTATATCTTTTGGATGAGAGGGAAATGTCACTTTGTATGCATGAAATGATAAGTGGTATGCGTTTGACCCTTGGAAAAGAAATGTGTTTATTTTCCATGAAATATTTCTTTGGTTTCTTTTGGAAAGAAATATATGTTATTGCATGCACAAAACTATAACTTGTATGTTAACTTTGTTTGAAATAGAGTTGGCATTGTTATAAATAGTAACCATTATGAATAGATCTTGGGTGGAAAATATGTTTTTGGAAAAGAACATGTATTCACATGCATAAGTATAACATCTATTGCATTAATCCATATTGAAAAGAAAACATACGAGTAGGCAAAAAGAGAAATTGCTTGTTGGGATAGTTATCTTGAAAATATTGTTATGCATTTGCATGCACAGTATTATTATATAGTATGTTAGCTTTCTTTTGGAAATAATAGGAAATTTCATGCAAGATTTTCTTAGTGTTTGGTGGAAAGATGATGCTTGATAGTGATTTATTTGCTACTAATGCATGTGAAATGATGTTAAATAAGGAAACTAATGTCAATGTGGTTATGTTTTATAAATGCATACAAATATTTGTTGAAGTGTCACAGATAGAGATTGATTATTGGTTTATTAATATTTTATCTAATCATGATATCAAGTGTGCTGACGACAGAAATGGCAGGAAAGAAGGATGACTTGAGAAAAGGAAATTTCAAGTTTAACATTGTGGAAGATAAAGAGTTGTTAGTCCATGCAGGTTTAGTAGTTCCAATTGCACAATGATCCCCTGAAGGAAGCAGTCTGACTACAAAGACAGAGATTGATGATTCATGGGTAAATGGTATCATGATGATTGTAATAACTTATAGCTAGTTATGTTTCGTTTAAGATTATTTTTATATGTAAATTTTATGACAATGGTCAAGGGATGGACTCCCTTATAACCATTGAGTGAGGGGTGACAACCCTCACGAGTGTTTAATAATAAAATTAAACGTTTGCTGGTTTTCACCCTACGGGGTTTCCAGGGTATATCGGTGTCTATTTATGTGATTGTAAATTGTGTCGTTTTGATGATGTTAATTTCTTTCATGATATGGCGTTGATATTATCAATTAGGTGATCTACTAATTGAATTAAAATGATCATGGGATCGATGCATAGTTATAGCAGGAAATTTAAGTTAATATGCTACAACAAAGACAATTAATGGTTGTGTAACTCACTATGATTTTTGCTAAATATTTCTCTAAGTGATGATAATGGGTATTTAAATGGTTAATGCAGAAATATATAAAGAAATTTATAAGGTTACACATTCGTAAATGTTGAAAAAAAAGTCCTAACTCC